>CANTUR010000166.1:6385000-6985000 GCA_947683625.1 Mallotus nudiflorus | reverse complement strand
AGATCACAGCAAACTCAAATGGATACATAACTAATATTTGGAACTTAAAATGGGATGCCAAGTGTGAAAATGTGCCCTTTTAAGGGTCCAAATTGCCAGAGTCCAATGCATCCTTTTTTCATTGCGATGCTGTTCTTTCTGTTTGGCATTCTTTTTCCTTCCACTAAAAAAGTAAATAACTGTTACTATGCCAAATGATTGCTAAAATGCTGTTTTTAAAGATACCCCAATCAGTATGCTCCTTGGTTGTTTCCTTGTTATTGAATTTATCAGTTTGACTTTGTCTGATAACCCAATCATGCATTTTAACTAGAGAAAAAATGGAGGATAAAACAGTTCTCCTATTTTCCTTTGTATGATGTGTCTCTTTGCTTTTGCTCCATTCATGGTAATGTGAGCGTGCAACTGTTCAATATTCTATTGAGTTGGTAATGATCTCTTTTCCATCATTTGCCTTGATGAATTCACTCTTAAAGGTAAGAAAGTGTCATGACATTAATAGAAAATGACAGTTTTCAGGGTGTTGTGCAATATCTAATATGCAAATTTCACGGGTTTACAGGAACCACTGGTTGAGCTTGCTAATCCTTCAGATACAGATTTGGACATTCCTGCTAATTTTGATTAGAAAGTGACAAGTTTCTTCTCTCCACTAATATCAGGAGAGCTGGATAGTAGATGAGCGGTATCATTTTACTGCTGCATCCTGTCCTCGTGCAGCATAGAGGGCAAAGTTATTGACACCTCATATGGAGGGGTAATTAGCAAACTGAGTTGTAACTAAAAACAGGCGTGATGTTGGATCCACAAGTAGAATTTGGCTCATGACGGGGGAAGCCTTGATGCTGCATCCAGCTAACACCAAAATATCAGACCATACTTCTTGTTGATATTTGGGCTGGGTCTTGTATGTGTATGATTTGTTAGCAGATATGCCCGAGTGATTTGACCGGTCTATATGTGATTAATTTGTTAGCCTGCTATGCAATTTGCTTTGATGCTGTCATTTTTAACATCATACGACTAACTAATAAAATGTGCTTCTGGTGTTCTGATATCTGATTCAAAGTCTTGATTTAATAAAAATGATAAGGCTCATTGTAATTATGTGAAATTACCGATCACAGATTAGTTATGTGTGAGGATTTTTATTTGAGTTATTTTTACCCACATGATTTGTACCTTTCACATGTTCAACGTCCAAGGCTTCTGATTGTATTCTGCTGCAGTTTTTTTTACAATAACAATAACTTTATCAACTCATTTGTAGCACGAATCATCTTTTGCCTTTTAAGTGGTGCACGCAACAAAGCTAGATTTCGTCCCTTCAAATCCTTGCGTCGGCAACTCGGTCATAATTAGTGGAAATCTTTGCTCTCATTAATTAAAAATTGGAACTACATGGGGAACCATCTCGTGTGAAGTAGGCATTTGTCACATCATAGCAATAATGCCAACAGGCATCCTGAAACATTGCAAAAAATAATCTCAGAAATCCGAAGATGATCTGGCGTTCCTTTATTATGAGATATGTTTGACTATGTACAGTTCTTTTCCGTTTCTACAAATTTGTGGGGCTCTGGAAGCTTGTATAATCATAGATATATATCTACTCAGCTAAATATAGACTACAAAACTATACACAACAGTGAAGCCTTGCCCTCTAAAGGCCTAGTTAGCAAGGGACTTATAAAGTGGACGCGGTGGATTCGCCCTGGTTAACTCTTGAAAGCCTCCTCACTGTCTTGATCCATTTTTCACAGCCTTACCACCCTATAAACATGACGCATGGTTGCATGTTTGCCAAGTTGTCCTTTAACCTGCTTTACTCGAATCGTCCCAATTTCTAGGTTGTGGTTAATAAGCAAATTGCATCATATTCCTTGATCAACTGTGTGGGCATTACATACCATGTCAGCGTGCTCAACTAAAAATCCTTCAAAAGTCCCCTTTAAGCGGTTGGAATTCAAGTTGCTCATGAAAGTCCTCGTATGGTGAAGATTCACTGGAAGAATCACTTCCAAATTGTTCAAATGGGGTGGTTTCCCTTGGAGATGATGGAAGTGAATCCCTTTGTGAGGATGAACCTGAATGCAAAACAAAGTGAGTTTCACGTTATCACAAATATGGAAGCAGAGGGACTACTATTCAACAACGTGGGTAGTAACACGAGCATTTCGCATGTGTGATTAATTCAACTACACCACGAGATGCACTACCACAGCTAGCAAGTGTTAATAATGAATGCAAAAAGGTCTAACTCTAGAAGGATACAACAGAGATACATGTAGGAAAATCTGACAAACCTTTCTGTCCTCTTGAACGTAATTTCTTTGTGTGCCGCCTGATAAGTCTTTTGGCTTTTGTTATGGTGAGCTGCCTAGCAAAAGGGGAGAACTCTGCATCACTTTCACTCCACTCACCATGAAAATCATTCTCTGCTTCACCCCTCATAGTCCGCAGTACAAATGCCTTGGCCTTGCGACGTTGTGTGTTGAAGAGTCCCCTTATGGAGGTTACAAACCCGTCACCTGCTCCATCACTTGGACGCTTAAGCCAGTTTGGATACTGATCAGATTTCTGACCTCCATCATTATCGCTAAAATTAAGGTCAATATCAGGGACACCAGATGCATTGGATTCCCGTTGACTATGTGCTTTGTCTTTGAATTTCTTACCCTGAAAATCAATAGAGCATATTAAAGTTGTTGTCAAGGGTAAGAGCACTAACATATTGGATTTTAGAGGTGGAGGATATTGCAATTTATACAGGTGTCCGAAAGTGCTGGAAGGAAAAAAACATGAAAAAATATATATATATATTAACAGTTGGCAGCTTCTTAGGCAACCACACAATCCCCTATGGTTTACATATGTGTAGAGATATAAATTGGAAGTGGTTTTGATCATATGATAATAATCATATCATTATCTTCAATTATTAATCAGAGCCAAAGGTTTATTATCGTCTCATGCCCCCTCAAAAAAGTAAATACACAGGAAAACTTCATGCAACCAAGGTTGTGGCCTTACAATTAATTGAATCTGACTATAATCTTCATTTAGAAACATCTTTTAGATTGATAGTAATCATAGGTCGTATGGCACCTCAAAAAAGTTTCTTACCTGCATTCCTGTCACAGACTTCAAGGTTCCCCACACAACATGCTTCTTTACTCGCGAGAAAAGCCTCCTCCAAGTTCCAGTGAACTCAACACGGTGAAATGTATCCATCAGCAATTTCAGCTCATGCAGATTAAATCTAGAGCTTTCATATGTAATCTGTAGCTCTACCTGCAAACGAGAAATATAAAAACTTAACTACATAACCAAAATGATGGTAGTCCAAAATTATCAACTCACAGAAACCAATTCCCACCTGACTGATCTTAATATTGTTGAACTGCATAACCTTTCGAGGCCGAGATCTCTTCTCTTCAATTGTCTTTCCAACCTTTTTGTCTTCGTGAGATGACCGACCAGACTTCGCTGGCTTGGATTCTTTTGATTTACTTTTAGAGGATTCATCAAATTGTTCATTTGAACCAAATGGTTCACTTTTCGAAGAAGAAATGCTTGATGAATGAGCCTGCAAGACAAGCTCATTTGCAACAGATTCTGCAAGAGACTCTTCCCATGTTCTGTCAAAAGAAGACGTTCTTCTTAACTCTGAGCCTGAACCAGCAATGAGCTTGGATGCGACATCAGACTCTTTTGTTGAATGGCCATATGATGAAGAAGCTTCGTGGATGGATAGACCCTTCTTTACACGTCTTGCACCAGCAGTCGTGGAAACCTTCCAAGCTTCCTGATCTCACAAAGTAAATCACCAAACTAATCATCTTGATTTAAGCACCATTTTTTTGGCATTTTCTTTCAGTAATTTGTTAACCGATTCAAATAAAATAAGAAAAGGTGTCTTCCCTACAATTCCACTTATTTAGTTTTATTAATTACTATTATCATATTTAATTATTATAATTTCAAATAGAGTAATTATAGGAATAATTGGCCTACTATGTCCGAAAGTAATTTCTTATACATGGCATAGGCCAAAAGCATCTACATGAGCTACTATAGTACTATAGCCAAAGTTGCCCAACTAGAGCAGAGAGTTTCGTTTCAAATACTTTCTTATTATGTTATTACATTTTCAAATAAGTGAGATTCTATTTTATACAGAAACCAACCTGCCGTCTTTGTGAATCCTGTTCTTCTTCGGGGAAGAGATACTCCCACATCATTCTGTACATTGTCTCTGTCAAATGAATCTTGAGGGGATAAATCTCTACCTGATATAGAAGGAAGAGGTTATATATTGAGCAATCATGAAAAAAAATATCAGCTTGATTTCAAACAAAAGCCTCACAATAGGTTGCATTTACATCTAATCATCCCTACCAGAGAAAACAGATTTTAATGCATTTTGCTAAAAACCATACATGATTTACATAGCTATTGATGTGTAATTATGCTAATGAGCATTTGAGAACTATAAGCATCTGTATTGCAAATCAAGGAATCTTTTTGATTCTTCCCTTTGCTGTCATATCTTACTGTTCCTTTCTGCCCTTGGATCCATTAACAGGGTTTATACTCCACATTTTGTTTTGATCAATGCTCATGTCAGAGTCAAAAGAAAATAAAAGCCCACAGAGAAGGAAAAAAATGGAATTAAGTTACCTGAAAAAGTTCAATACGGGAATTCCCATCCTTTGGAACTCCTTGCTTTGCATCTACGCGAAGCATGACTTTTCTGTAGCCATAAAATTTTATTGCAACTTTTTAAAAGATCAAATAGAGAACATTTTTGAAACATTGTAGAAGGTAGTTAATATATTACATTGAGAAATATTAGAAACAAGAACATCATAAATATCAGACCAGCAGTCCCTGCTCCTTTTGAACAAGCCATTATATGACAAAAAATACTATAGTGCCACAATAGCTCAAATCTATCCATTAAACAGTACAGCTCACCGTACTTTAAATGCTGAAGCTATAAATTCTGTTTTCATAGAAAGTTGTTTCATATCATTTCATGACCCTCTACTTTAACTAATGCAGATCTACTCATGGATGCAAAGTTAATTGAACAATGTCAGAACAGTTGTTCCTCAAAGACACAAAGATCACAATAAATTGTGAGGAGTCCATAAACATGCACAACATGCTGTTATGTGACTGTCAATGTAATAAACTGGAATACAAGAATTTAACTTATAACAGTGAATGGCTAAGAACTATGGGGACAGTAGCCCAACTGAACCACCAAATGAAGCAAACAGATAAAAGTGCATACTCACTTTCCCCAATCTGGTGGAGGATTCCAGGCTGACAGAACCATATCAGACTTGGCATTAGGTATACAGTTTCTCACAACAAAATATTTTGTTGTAAAGAGAGCAACTCCAACATCCTTGTAATCACGGTCAAAATCAAAGATCTGAGAACAAAAAATAGATACAAATAAGACCTTAACATGCATATATTTGAAGAACTAAATGACAAAATTTAGTTGAAACATATTACAGATTAGTGTTTTTAGGCCATATAAAACACGGGTAATCCCCAGAATCAGCTGTTGTTTTTTTCAATTATTTTTTAAATTTATGTTCTTTGAAAAAATAGATTAACTATTTTTGGCAAGACCCAACCAAAAATAATATGTGACTGAATGCAGCATGCAGCTTACAATTTTGCTCAGTAATTACACTATGCAATGTACAAGAAATGCATTGCATCAAAATTCAATTGATCAAAGTTGCATTGCTTTATTCCTATTTTTTGTTTTGTCACCACCATCACCCTTCTCACTAAATTAAAAATTGATCATAGAAATAGAAAATCATTTCATACTATTCCATATTATTCCATTTCACTACATCCTACCAAACATTACCTAACCTTTTTTTAACACCCAAAATTAGACCCCAAGATACCACAAGTTACATGAGAATATTAAGAGCAACAATCCTCGCCAATATTCCCTCACAAATTAGAAGAGAATAGAAAATTGCGAAGACACATTTTTATATTATCTTTGGATACTCACCATGTCATTTATCTCAGCCTCTGCAAAAGATTTACCATCCACAAGCATGCTCCAAACAACTTTGTTAATTTTCAAAGATATGCGCATGGCATAGGATGCGCTTTTGTTCTTCTCCTTCTCCATCAGTCGTAAATGAGCAGCTTTCTGTAAAGCCATTCTTAATGAAGCAGATGCTGCCTTCCTAGACTTTTTTGCATTTACAAGCTCTCTCTTCAGTCCTTGGACCTGGAGAGGGGACTCTTAACCCATTATTATTCAGTATCCACATAACAAACACAAGTGAATTAACACAGTATGCAAAATTCAGATGAAAAAAAAGAGCCAAAACAATAACCTTCTCCACCTTTCCCCTTATATTCACTGTCCTTTATTTCCTTAATGCTGCGGTTACATGAGATAATAGATAAGGGGAAGGACAGATGAATATAAAGGTAGGAAGGGACATGGGAAGGATGGGTTATTAGACATCCATCATGTTGTTAGGATATGTGCGGGATGAATTATTCCCTTTTTATTGTCTTGACAATTCCACCATTTAGAGAAAACTGTTATTAAAAAATCATGAGGGTAAAAAATGCAATTTTTCTACTCCAGTTACTGGAAGGATTCATTTTTTCGTTTGCAGATCCGATAGAAAGATGGAAGGGAACTCTTCCATCCTTCTCACTTGTCCCTCCAAGTAATGGAAAATTATCAATATACCAAAAGACGAAAATTTTCCAACTTCACAAATGACCTGTAAAAACTGGCTGATGTCCGTAAACTTAAAATAGCATGAGCAGGTTTGCAATTTATCCATTTTTGCATCTGCCCGCAGAATTGAAGGGGTGGGTGCTCAACATCCAAAATGACAAGTGCCCTTTTTTTTTTAATAAATGGTCCCATCTAGGATTATCATGTAGTTTAACATCTGAAAGCTTCCTATCGAGGGTAAAGTTATTGTTATTATTGAAGAATCTTATTAAAATAAACTATCCCTTCCTGTTTAAAAAACTTCATCTTCCTAGTTTAGGGTCCCTAGTTCTAATACAAATTGATTATTAAAGTTGCAAGTTTGTGGCTTACAACTTTTTAGAAAAAGGTACAAATTCATCTGCATATTCTTAGCATCTTGAGGGATAGTGCTAGTCTGCTAGAAGGAGATGGAACTTGGGCGCTACAAGCCACACAAAATGTTGGAATATATCTAAATATGAAAATCATGCCAGCTATATATCTCTCTGCATTTCAACAACTAGAGACCATCAAAACACATTCAAGGAGATCTATAAACCTGGCACCCAAAAACAGTGAAATAAAAATTGTTTCACAGATTTGAGCTCTCACCAGAGTGGATTTTCCACCAGTAACCATCCACAATTCGCCCTCCTTCCTAAGATGTGCATCTCCAGATGTATCACCATAAAGAGATAATCTCCTTGTGTCATCAAGAAGCAACTTCTGCTCCCATTCTTTATGTTCGAGGTTGACTTTAGCAAGTTCCACCTCTTCTACACCATCAGGCACCATCTCGTCCGCCTCCTCTTCAACATCTTCATCATCTTCAGCAGGAAATGACAGACTACTCTTTCTGGGCCTGAATCACATATGTCAAATAAATTTAGAGAGATGTAAAGAAATTTGCATCTGATTCCACAAGATTAATTTGGCACCCATTTAAAAACCTTGATGACCAAAAGCACCACAGCAATTGCATCAGGTCAACAGATAGATTTCATTTAAGAAAAAAGATTTCTGCACTAAAATCTCATAGATTTCATTTAAGAAAAAAGATTTCTGCACTAGAATCTCCATTAACAAAAAATCTTCTATTATATTTATCACTGAAAGCAAGTGGACACGCTACTAAGCCATATTAAACAGAACTCAGAATTCCAAACATATTTTGCACTTTATTCATCTTTAATCTACAGTATAATAAATCAGGAACTATATCTTATTAGTCCTTTTCTTACTATCATAAAGAATTACTCATCCTCTTTACTGCAATTGTCTTCTATCTTCTCTCCCATTAACATCATTGTTTGGAAAAAGTAAATGTGCATGCACATCTGCTATCAAATTTCAATATGCTTCAGATGAAAATGGAAGTTAGAAAACTATGATGCATGAAAATCATATGGTAGCATATCATTTGTCAAAGGCATGTCATATGAAGACAAACAGGTAAAACTAGATTCAACTTAGTTTTTAAACTTAAAATAAGAAAAATAGAAGAGATGTTATTCCTCAACTCAACTAAGCCTTAATCACAAATTAATTGAGGTTGGCTATGTGGACAGGAACCATAGCCAAGTGGCTAAGGCATGAGTCTGAAAAACTTTTATTTGTCGGTTCAAATCCAACCAGATCCTACTTTCTCCATTCTATACAATTATGGACCACATCTTTGCAAAGGCGTAGAGCTAATAAGAGACGTATGTGATTTCTATACAACCTAAAAAAGAAGACAAAAAAAGTTCAATCCTTACTTGGGAAGCCGTGCAAAGAGGAGGTTGGTCAACACATCCAGCATAACCTGAAATTGCCGAGATGTCATTGTTGCCGTTATATTTTGAGTGTTGAACGTAAGCTCTTTTAGAGGCTTCACCTGGTAGCATAAATCCAAGGCAAGAAGTTCAAATTACGCATTCAATTGCATAAACAAACCAGCAATAAGTTAACCAACAATAGACTACACAGGGCAATTACATAGTTTATAAAAGAAAGTAGCACCTATGCACTGCACAAAAACAAATGATTGATACCAATAGCATGCACACTAAACAAAGAAAACGATGATAAACTGCTAAGTTGTGCAATGTAAATAGAATACATCCAACAAAAATAATAGATTGTTGTTCGACCTTCAGATCTGGAGTTCCGCCTTTGTGTCTGGTGTACTGGAAGTACATATCACAAGGCATAAACACTCTTTCAAGTAGAGCACCAGTGCGCTTTACTTTTGGAGAGCTTCTTCGAATTTTTGGAAGCCACTGCAGTCCAGCTCCAGGATCAACGTCAGTTGGTGCAACATGAGCCTGTACATGTTCCAACATTACAGAAAACTCCATGCGCTTCCATGTCATTTTTGGTACACATTCAGGAAGTTGTGCATTTGCACTGCCTAGTGCTTGTTCCATCATCTCATATCCAACATGAAGGATAGAATTAAATGATCGAGCTAAAACACGACCGCTACTAGCAGCAAGCAGAAATCTACCCTGGTGAGCAAAACAAATAACCTCATATTATGAATACCCATAGTTAAGATGGTTCAATATATACACTCCAAGATGATCTCAGATCCATAAAGAATGATAAACATATAAATGAAGTAAGATCGTGACAAATGACCTCGGATTATATACAAATGCTGTAATTGTATAATGTGTGCACATTTTTTCATTAGTAAAGAGATCCTCACTAGTGAGTTTTCTAAACATACCTGGGATACCCAGCAAAAATGATATAGGGAACTCAGCCAAACAGTAATAACCGAGTTCATTAAAAATATTGATACCAGAAATCAATGCATAGCCATGGAATATGAAAAATGAGTGAGCATGATAACCACATATTCTGATGAAGTATCACATTCCTAAAATCAGGTTCAAAGCTTACATTGGCATCTTCTGAGTGGAGATTGAATTGTGGCTCAATAACATTCACCATGAAATGGCAAGTTCCTTCCTCCTCAGAATCATCTATGATTCCATTTGTAACTGGAAATAAATCCAAGGAATATTAGATAAAAACATTGGCAATTTGTAAAAATTTATAATCAGCAGATGCATGTAAAATAGTATTTTTAAAACTCAACGACAATGACTTTCATAGACCACCAACTGGCTAGATGCATAAAAATCAAATATTACAGTTCCATTAACAAAATAGTAAAAAACATTCACAAGCTAATGAATCCAGAAAAGTTTCAAGACATACCAAGTGCAGCAAAGGAAGAATTGTCTATTTTAACTGAATGCAATGGAGATGAAAGAGATGCTGAAGTCTCCTTATGTTGAGAAGGGGGATGAGCATCATTGCTGGTAGAAGGGGGCCTAGAGATGTCATCTTGATTCACTTCAGTTTCAACATGTGACTGTTTATCTGCAAGTACTTTCCTTTGTGCATATTGCCGAGAAGGAGAAGGCTTGGGAGGTTCAAATGCTTTGGATATTCCACCAACCCAGGACCAAACAGCATCTCTGTTCTCAATGGTCCATAAAAGCTTGAGACTATAGACAAAAACTCGCTGACAATTGTCGGCGATTACCACATTGTACCCATCATCGTCACTTGGATCAGACCGTGCATGATCATCACTCTCGCTCCCATTTTCAAACTCAGACCTCACGTATGTCATCTCAAGATTTCTTCTGCCAGCCTCTTGCCATGCCAAAAGACTTTCAGGGTCAGCCTTTGGTGCATGCCTTCTGATTGTGAAATAATCGCATGACAAAAGAAATCCATCATCCCGGTGCTTCTCAGTGCAACCACCAATATTATTGCGCTTTTCACTGGGAATTCTATCCACAGTGGAAGGCTGACAACTTTTCCTTGTCCTTTGAACCACTTTTGCAACACTGGTAGAATCTTCTTTATCTATGATAGCCTTAGGCGTGTGAAGGTCAACACCCTGGTAAACAAGATCAAGAGTATCTCGTTTGCATTCAAAAGTGTACTTTTGCTTACCCCGACTAAAACAGAGTTCATACTTTAGCTTTGACATATTAAAAGTTAATCCTTTTGCAGGATCATCATCATCTAATGGCATATGTTTAATACAAGTAGGTGTAGAATCAATACGGAGAAAAAATTCTGTCATCACCCTGTCCAGTGACAAATTGCCTGATCTGGGAACTCTGGGAACACCAAAACGAGGCCAGCGGGAGAAGACACGTAATTTGTGGGGAGGCAGATAATTCAAGTTCCAGAACCTAATTAACCAGGCTAAATCATGAGCACCAAAATTCAATGTGGGAGTAACAACTGAAACATTCTCAGGCTTGTTAGGTGAAGTATAGACAGTTCCATCTACAACAGCACTATCAGCCATTGAGGAAGGAGAGGATAGATCCTGGTGTGAGTGAGTAAAGGGTCTTAAAGAGAAGTTCCACCGCAGTGACACAGATGTAGATCGGAAAGGATCAAAAACTTTTTCACGAGGCTTCCCTTCAATTGGAAGTGCAAATAGGTAATGATTCAGTGGGGTGCCAGAATTACAATCCCAATCCATTGAAACTTCAAGCGTAAAGACTGGGGCCACAATAAAAGCACCACATACACTAGCAGGAAGTTTTGAGCCACAGCGGTTAGCCAAGCTCTCCAAACTGCTCAACAGAATTTTAAAATCCTTTGCAGACAAGTAAATGCGGCCATCTGACTGTTGGATCTCCATTTGGCCAGAAGTAATTTGAAGCTTGTCAAGCTTTTCATAAGGATCAGTTGTTGCAAGAACATGCCACCTAGTTTCTGAAAAGATTAACGTGATATTACCATGAATGTAATTTCTCATATCATCCCACCATGGTAAACTGCGCTCCTTTTTTGGTGGTTGAACTACTGGACCAGGATTCCTGACACTTAGATTAGCCCTACGAAGAGCAACAGTAAAAGCATAGCTCAAATCAGCAAAAGATGGTTCATAACCCACTCCAAAAGATATTTCGCCTTTCCCAAAAATTATAGGCAAATCAAAGTATGTTTTCATTGGAGGAGTTGTGCCACTAGCTGAACGGAGCATGCGCACCATTCTCCACCTCCCAATGAAGACTTCTTGGTAAATTTGGGGCTGAAAGCTTGTTGCCTATTTCAAGAGGGAAACAGCAATAATTAGGGACAGAGAAAGGCACACAAATGCAACATAGTACGATGAAATGCAGCACAATCATAGAAAATTGGAACACAAAAAATAAAAAAAAAAAAAAAAAAAAGCAGAAGAAAACGAATTCGATTATTTGGCAGATACTCGCGAAGCCAGAAAAAGGCCATCGCCATTCCATAAATTTTCTGCTTCGCAGAAATACAAGAAATTGTAATCACTAACTAATGGTTTCCTTCTTTTCTCAAAAATTATAATAGCAAATGTATATATATCCATATACACACATATATATAGCTTGATCAGAGCAAGGGAAACAAAAGAATAAAAGAATGGTTGCATAAGGAGAAAATGACAGGTGTTGCAGCTCAAGCAACTGGATGAAAAGGCTTTGGCTACAAATCAAGTATTGGAAATGATCTATGATCTACCTCATCCTTTGCTATTAAATTCTACCTTCTGAATCAAAATTCTTTGGCTCCTTCATTGTTAGCATAAAGATTTGCCTGCCTGAAATACTATATTTGGAACATGGCTCTGAAGAAATGTTTCATATTTCTCTTCTTCTCTTTTCTTCTTGTAGTTTAAATCCCCAACCACTCAAGAGCGGACTTGGCCCAAGAAATCCCCATCAGTTCCACTACAAAAATATTTGATAATAGTCCACCTGGATTAAAATATTTTTAAGCCAATCTATCATCCTATCTCTTTAATGTGCATGCATAAAATGTACTCTCCTGCTGTCCCTGTAACAGCAACTAAAACTTGAACACAACATTCCACATTCTAAAACCTCTCCTAGCAGAGTTGCTCAATGTCTCCATAGCCCAATATAATCTGAATGCCTTTGCTCAGGCCAATACTAGAGCGAGTACAGTAAAAGCTTATCATTTAACAGTGGTTAGAAAATAATATTGATTTAACAGTGGTTTGAAAATAATACTATATGTTCCAGGTGTATTGTAAAAGTTATTGCTAAAATAAAGCAGCTAAAGAAGAAAAATGATCACATTCCGCACAAGAAAAAAAAAATACTAGTGTCAGAAGGTAGGAAAAGAGGCTGAGAAGCAGCAAAGAACCATACCTGCTGTGCTAGCACAATACGGCCTTCACATTTACCAGCAGTAGCAGAAAAAAGAGGATAGGTGTAATCTCTTATCTGAATAACAAGAGTGCCTGCACGTAATGAGATGTTACTCCCATAGAGTCGAGAAAATGGTATGCTCTCTTTACCACACACAGGATCGAGCTTTTTCAGGACTTCTATCATCCCATCATCCCCACCATCAATTTTTGTCAAGCTTAAATCCAACTCTGTAGCAAAAATGGAAAATAGAGAAGTTCTCGCAGTGCTCATCTTAAAACCTGACTGAAACCCTTCCCCACAGGCACCTGAACCTTCAGAAGGTGCTAGCTTCTGGCATGCCTGGTAGTACGACCTAAAGGATTGTCTATAAATTTTGTCTTTTACTTTCTGAACAAATGAAGGATCTTCAACATCAACCTCAAACTCAAACTCATCAAACATAATCTTTCTTTCAATGGAGGAATCATTTGTTTCAACAGTTTTAGGAGAATGGTCATCTTTTGAAAGAAATTCATCAAGAAACTTCAACCTGACAGCCAGCTCACAGGCCTCATTCTTCATCAGCCGATAGTGCTCATCAAGCCAACCCTGCATTGGTTCTTCCTCAATATCAGCAGTTAGCTTGCGTATGCAAAGCTTCACACAACCAAATTTTGTTGAACTAGGTTTTTTTGGCTTTGGGCTCTCTTTCATCGTTGGAAATATAAGCTGAGCTTTAGCTGCAGTAATAATCTTCAAAGCTCGCAACATATCTTCAATTGAATCGTCAATGGCACGCAACTCCAACCTGTATGGCATGCTGATATGAACATCAAGCCCTTGAATCACCCAATCCCACGTGATGGCTGCTGGATGTTTGGCATCAGATGAACCATTAGAGGGACTAGGTACACGAGAAATTTGCATTCTACCACTTTTGAACACTCTGGCCCCATTAAAACCAAGCATAAGCCCCTCAAGAAGTACTCCTATGCGGGCATTCTCAGAAAAAATTGACTGAACCTGCACCATAGCATCCACTCCATCTCCAACTCCAGCTGATATATTCAACATTTCCACATCAATAGCAAAAATGGTTTCCTTTTTCCTAGGCTTATCAAAATGCCCTGATTCCAAATAGGAGTCTTTCTTCTGTTCAGTATCCCTCGTGCTAGAGGCATCTTCTGTAGACTCATTACCATGTCTCTGAAGCTTCTGATTGTGAATCAAAGACTTCAGTTGCAAAACAAGTTCAATTAGCGACAGATGTACATCAGGCTCCCACTTAACTGTAATCTCAGTGGCACTAAAAAGAGAGCAAATGGAAATCCCTTTAAGACCACCAGAGCGCCTCACAAATTTTGAATTCCGTATGTCAAACAGTGTTACTTTGGCTTCAGATCTATACTCTTCTAAGTGTTCCTGATAAATAGACCTTGCTCTTTCAAGCTCCAGCTCTGTGGATTGGTTCTCCTTGTTCACACACAAACTGAAATTGAAGATGTCAAGACAAAGGGAATACTTCAACATCTTGCAATCCTCGGAAACTGTGGATATCACACTTGCAGTACGTGGTGTCCCATCTTCTGATACACTAATTACAACTCGACCACCCTGCGATCCATAATTTACACGCTTGGGATCAGCAACAACTGCATTGTGCAAAATTGTGTCGCCAGAAAAATTTACTGAACATCGCTCTAGATTAAATTTTAGCACTTGAATCCCTTTCCCTGATGGTTTAGATGACCGTCCAGCTTGGTTCTGTGTTGTTCTTTTGCCAGAAGCAGAGAGACTTTTCACGAGGTTTCGAAAGGAAATAGCAGTTATTACAAGTGATTCTAGACGCTTTAAGTTAAAATAAACACCCATACCAGTCACATCAACAAAGAGAGCTAATTTACATCTAGCACTGTTCTCTTCAGATGATTCAATATCCTTTTTGCCCCAATCTAAACTGACCCTTGATATATGAACTAAAGCACCTGAATTTGATTCCACAACAAATGGGCTTTCTTTTAAGAATTCTTGATATTCATCAGACATGTGCAAGTTTAGTTCACCAAGTTCCAAATGTATTGCAGTTCCCATGCTTGATATGTTATTTGCGAACACATGGGAAGATTGAGAACAGAACTGCAAAAAATAAATAAATAAATAAAATGCTTAACTTCCAGGTGAAAAGATAACTAAATTGAGCATGGAAACCAAAAAGATGAGCCCATAACACCTCCAAAATATAGGAATTTGTTTATTAGATACCTAAAAGTCCTCCAGGATGCCAAGGGACAAAGAAATATCTAAGATAACCTCCTCGATCACTGTAGTCAAGCACAAATACAGCACATAATATTAAGTGCATCACTTACATGATACAAGGACAGCCCACTGATACTGTAAAGCACGACAGTCATCTCTGGAGCTGAGACAGTACATGTCCAAATAATTGCTTTAGATTCAGTTGATTGAGGCTTTACAACAGCAGGAATTTCCTCCCGAAGAACCATTTTCTTCTTCTTTGAGTAGTGGAGTTGCAACCATGGCTTTAATCTACTCATTATAATGTTGCATTGAGTACCTCCAAGCTTAACATCTATTTCAGCTCTAACTGGTGAGGTTGGCTGAAAAGTACAAGCACCAAGAACCAGGCATGATAGATCAATCAGACTAATAATTTGATTACAAATTAATCTTAAAACTTTATTGACAAAAATGGCTTAAAGAAAACAATTAAGAACTATAAAAAAGAGAAGGTATAAACATTGGAGCATAACAACATAAATCATTTGTAAGCACAAAGCTATAAAGAGTTGGTAAAGAAAACATTTCAAATAAAAACAAGAAATTCTGTTTTCAACATGAAGAAAACCAACTTTTTTCAGAGAAAAGAAACCACCCTTAGAAATCAACTAGAAGAAGACTTACCTGTATCGGAATGTATATGAAAGAGATGACAACAACTTTTAGTATCTCCATAATAGAAGTACCATCTTCTCTGAGAAGCTGAAATAATGCAAAATTCATCATCAAGAAGAGGCCAAGTTGAATGATGAATGTCAAAATTACAACATCATAAGAGATTCGACAACAATCATTACTCTCATACATGTATCTCACTGAAATCCATCTGAACATCCATGCGAGTACTCTCCCCAACATCTTCAATACATCGAGATTTGATGCTCTTAAATTGAACGCCTGTGATATTGTTCTCAATGACAAGATTAAATTCTTGATGAACAAACCTCACATTCAATTTTGGTAAAGCAAAGCAAACCTATCAGTCAAAAAGCAAGTCTGTCAAGTGGCATTTAGATCACCAGATCCCCATACATTTAGAGCTAATTTAAGTCAATAAACACATATCCTTACAATGCGATGCTCTAGAAATAACGGAAACATGAAATTTGAAAACTTCCAGCAAATATCTTGATTAGGTTGATGCATTCAACCCTAGGTACAAAAACTACAAATCTCAGTTGTAAAGGCTAAGGAATGCCAAATGTAAACCGTGAAACTTTTACAAGTTCAATTACTGTAAACCTTTCATGAAAAAATGGCCCCAGATACTATTCACGCTAAAGCTTGAACAGTAAACATCTGACCTGACTTTTCTTATTTTGTTTTGCTTCTTATTAATGTGGTTTTTACTGGTCCACATGATTTCACATTCTTCCTAGCTCTAAACTATATGCAGCACAAAAAAAGAAGCATGACAATTATACCATTTATAACTTAGGTGCAGATACAAGCTTTTTCAATTAGACAACTCTGTTGGGACAAAAAAAAAATCAGCAACTAAATTAATGAAAACTTTCCTTGTGAACAATATTCAATTACAATATAAAATGAAATGAGAAGAGGAGACTGCTTGATAAAGCCATAAAAATAGTAACTAACCTTTTCAGGAAACATAGAAGTATACTTTGTAATTGTAACAAGTGCTGATTGTTTTTTGTGTGGATCTTTAGCAACTACAGAACTAAGTTCCACTTTATCTATCTGAGAAGAAGCATCTAAAGTCTTCTTTTTTGAAAGCAGCTTCTCATTCAGGTTCACAGTAACCTCCCCACTCAAAACATCAACATTCCGGATAATTACACCCACTTCCCTATAAAAAAGACAAATGCAAAAACTTGTAACTGATGAAGCCAAAATATTCATGACCAAATGCATGCAAAAAGATCCATTAAGATTAGAGAGGATAGATGGGGAATTAAATTGAGGATCTCTCAAGGGGAAGCACAAAGGTGCAAGACCAAGAAAGGCAATCAAGCAGTCCAATCTAATATCCATATCAAACTCATGCCAAAAACATACAGATAACACAACAGCCATCTGAAAAAGAAACACAAACAAAAGACAAAATTTTGATCCCTCCCAATATACATCTAGAAGCCTGAACTGGAGAGTTTCTTTTTTTTTTTAATCAAAATAAATTATAAGAGAATAACAAAAAGTATAATGAAAACAGACGAAAATAGCTGCTCCTAAATGAAAGAATTGACAAAAAGAAAAGCCTAGAAACCTACAGTAAACAAAAAAAGGGCTCTCTGATCCTATTGTATGTCAGCTAAAAATCCTTTGAGATAATTCTTAGCACTAGAAGAACACCATGGTGAATAAACAAAATGATATCTTTTCCTTTATAAGAATTAATAATAGAGAATTTTCTTGAAAATACACGAGTGCAATCACTGAGACAAACAATGTGAAAAGATAATACAGAATCTTTATTAACTTTCTCATTCCAAAAGCTTTATATGGAAATGGAAAAAAGTCCTCCAAACTACATGCAAAAAGCCATAGCTCACCAAACATAGCAAGAACTTGCTCCACAAAGTGAACCACAGAGATGTAAAAACAAATGCTGAGCATTAATGCCTCAATAGGCAAACCACGAATTAAATGGCCTTCAAACATGTAACAAGGCATTGCTGCTGATTCTACTTAGCACGACTGACCACACAAACACCATTACATAAGAAGAAGAAGTTTAACCTTCAAGAGGAAACAAATGAAGAGAGAGACAAATTGGAACTAAAAACATTTAAAGGAGTTAAAAACCATACAGATTATCCAAAAGTCACATCCTTCTATATGACCCTTAAAGAAACAAAAGAAAATGTGAATATTCACAGGCAGAAAATGAACAGGTATTCTGTGTTCAGTAAGATCCTTAACAAAACATAAGGCCAGGATAGTTAGCCAATATGTGAAAACTTGAAATGAGTGCATGATGAAAATAGGAAGGCGATAATCTAATGGAATACCATCAACTTTTCTGATAAACCAATAGTCTAAACGAAGAAATGAGTTTTCAGATTCCTTCATGATCTAAAACATATTCGGCCACAGCCACTAACCATTCCCCAAACAAGTGGTTATAACGCTCCGTCATTAGATGTAAGAATTCTTTTTTAAATTATACTAAATTTGAAAAATGGTGTCCTAGTATACATACAGATAGTTTACACAAGAAGCACCCTTCATGGTTTTCTTTTGTGTAATTCTTCTTTTCTGATTATCAATTAAAAGCAAATTCAATATCATCTAATATCACCACCTATAAACTTGGAAGAATAAGATCTACTAACATAGCAACTAAAGTGTAATCAAAGACAAAGGAGAAACGACCTATCATGACCAAATTCACAAGAGAGGGAAAAATCATCGCAGCTGAAGGAGGCAGAGGCCGCATCTGTTGTACTAAATGACGTCTCGCCTGCAGAAATGCATCCCCCACTGTCGAAACTGGATGTTTGGTCACAACTAACATGTGGTTCGTCCACATTAATAACAATAGGTAATATGTGTAGCTTAACATATAGATTTGGTTTGGATCCACCATCTTTGGTTATATCCAACATCAATTCCTTAACTTCAACCATAGCTTTGGACATCTGCAATTTTTTCAAAGAAAAGCATAGTAGTAATAAAAGTCAACAGCAGGAGAAAAAAATCAAAATGAAAGAACTAAAAGAAGGGAAAGTAAAATCAATTAAGAAGTTAAATACTTTAGCACAACTGCTACTTCAATTCCATACAACCTCCACTAGCTCCTTCCTTAGTTATTAATACAGCATTCATGACAACATGTTTAAATAAAAACAAAATCAACATATAGCCACTGCAAAGACAGAAAACAGGTAGGCTGGCCGAGTCAAATTGAGTATGTGTTTCAATGTAGTTGTAAATCTGGGCTGGATAGGTTTTTTTTTTTTTTTGGGATTATTCATTTAATGTCCAAACAAAAACATGTATATCAATCCCGACACATTAGGTTCAACCACATTTTTGTGTCATAAAAAGAAGGTGCGTCCAAGACTCCTACTAGAAAAAAAATTAATCAGCTTACATCCCTCCACAAACTTTAAGTAGAATAGGTCAGACATCACTAACCTTTATAACCAAATCTGTAACAGAAACTGACAGAAATCTTGCTATGTTAGCCAAGACCATCCACTTTCCACGGCCTGCACCTGAAGAGCGGGAGCGAGCTTTTCGAGTTTTTGTTTTCTGAGTGCCTTTGCTAGAAGGCCTCATTACAAGTTCCAAGTCACATATTAACACCTGCAGCTTTGGATCCCTGGAAAGGAAGCCAACCCCAAGCTTGACCAAAGACTGGCGTACGCTGAGTCTAATTTCACCAACTGATATAGATTCAACAGGACCCTGTAAATTGTCAAAGTCATAACAAAGTGCATTAGAATTAAATGAACACATGGTGGATCATACTAAAGTCTTCCACCTCCAAGGAAAAGGGTAAAGGAACTGAAATTAGTATGATGATGAACAAAATAAATCATAAATATTGACAACTAAAGAGGGACAGGGTGGTCAGGACACAAAAGTTAAAAATTGTTCACTAATTCAGATCAGTGGAACCAGAAATCATATGGCTTTCTAAAGGAAATTTTATAAAAATAACATTGATTTTTATAGTTTGAAGAAGGCACAACCATTCCCATTTCCGAATCCATCAATAAGAATAACAAAATATGGGGCAGGGGCTCCAGGACAATGCTATTTAGCTTTCAAACTTCAGATTCTCTGTCATATCATTACAATGGTCATATTCTAGCTAAAGAGTTAATCAAATCAGCCTAATTAAAACTGCTCAAATCACCAATCTCTGACCATTTACACTCGCTTCAAGACAAAAGAAGGAGCAGAACAAACACAATAATCTAGTATAAGCTAAAATGCTATTAACTAATTAGTTTCCTACCATATAACATAACACACCAGATAGCAGTATTCTGTGAGCACATAACACAATAATTTGCAGAACAGATGCACAATGCTGAAGATAATCCACATTAAATTCAGAAAGGATATAAATATAGGTCCAAATAAAGCATGTTCACTTTGTCCCAACAAAAAATTCTACTCTAGAGTGAAGGTTTCAGATGGCACCAGAGAAGATCTCTGTGTAGAAAAAACATTGAACCATTGACCCAAAAAGGCTAAGTAAATTACGACTAATGGATAACTTACTACGGTATAACAAGCCATTAATTTTCTTCAATGTGTCAGAAGACAAGCCTCTAGTTAACAGAGTCATAGAAATGGAAATACCCCATATTAGATGTAAAAACAAACCTTTTTGAACTTCACTATGACATCTCGTAAACATTTCCATCCACCAACTCGAAATCCAACAGATGCTCCGACAATCCGGCTTAAAATCCAAGCTAGCAACCTAGAAGCAAATCTGGAATACAAGATGCAGAATCAAAATTTGGCAATCAAAATGGATGCGGACTACTAGAATATGAGAAACTTTAAAAAGTATGGATCTAAAATCAGGATGGTATAAGGCCATAACTTGGAGGCCTATGCAACTAAAGTCAACAAAACAAAACTACAATAAGAGCCAAAGCAGCATGCCACTTCTAATCTTTCATATATGCCTCTCTTTAAATGAGTATTTCTATATATATTATCATCAAAAGTACCGTTTAAAACAAGCTGCTTTCAAACATGGAAAAGTTATATCAACTTCCAGTCCATCCCTTCAAAACCTAAACAAAGCCTTATGTTTCTGTTTTGCTACCATAAAATCAAATCACTCTTCCACTTGAGTTCATTGCTCGATCCTCAGAGAACATAATATGACTTAATTAAGCACCAAGCAACTTCAAGAAGGGGACAAGAAGTAGAGGGATTCAGTGAACATGTAGAAGCATTTCCAATGAAAATTAAAACTGACAATAGAAAACGAAGTAGGAAAAGAAAACATGAAAAAATTTCAACTGAACAAGCCCAAAATTTTTTGCCCATATCAAAAGCTTCCATACGGGCTATAAAAATTGTCAATAATACAATTAACAAGTGATACGGATTTTTAAATTTCTTGCATGCATAATGGCTTCTAAATGGCAGCATTCCAATTCAACAACCAAATCATTCACTTCTGCCCTAATCACATTCAAATACTCAACTAAAAATCTCCAGAACAATCAAATTTCAGTTGTAACTATGATCAAACCAACCACAACCACGAACATTTAGAAAAAAAAAAAAAAGAAAAAAAGAAAAAAAGAAAAATATGAAGGAGACAGTAACTTACATGAAGACCATCCACAATGTGATGGAAATCATCAAAAATCCAAAAAGAAATTTCACTGGCGAGGCTGCCATTGCCGCCACTGCCACTTTATTCCCGCAGAAAAACAACACTCGATCAGAAGCTATTCAAACAACACGCGTTCTCTACACATAACAATAACGAATAATCACAACAGCTTCTCCGTATCAAAACAATCATTGCCCCTTGAAATTGAGAAACCTCAGCAATTGAACAGACGATACAAAAGGCGAAAATGACGATGATGATGATGCTATGATTGTGGAATTTGTTTATTATTTATTAATATTCCATTTTTTCACTTCTTTTATTGAATAATTAGGAACGAGTCTTCTTCTCCTTGCTCCGCCTCGACGCATAGCGATCGCTTTTCTCTTTCATCAATTTTATTCTAGAAGAAACGAACCGCAGATCCGATCCGTGCGTTGCTCACTGATCGCACACGCAGAGAGAAGAGACTGTTTCCTTTTTTTTTTTTTCTCGCTATGACCAGATTGGGTTTTAATCTGGTGTGGTGATGGTGTAGTGCTTCGTCCAAAAATGTGCCCGAGATGTCCTTGTTCAGATTTTAATGGCGAACGTGGCGTCCTGCTAGTTGAGATCGGAAAACATTGTCAACGCCTTCAATGGTGGTGACAAGTTCCCGTCACGGTAGAATCGTATTGGTCCACGTGGTTATTCGAAAAGTTTCTCTTAAATAGTGGACCGGGACTACTTCGCCCGATAACTCTACCCAAAATTAAACCCTAGCTTAGCTACTTTCCTTCCATAAACCCTAATCCAAAGTTCTTGTTTTTTTTTTATTCTTTTAATTTCCTTTATGTGAGTACTACAAACAAAATATCCAATCTGTGTACGCTTTTCTTTCAAGAGTTTGTTTGGTTAATTTTTTCACTGAATTTTTAAGTGTATAATTGTAAATATCTAGTTCGATTGGCCCGTAATAGAGAATGAATTGTAAATGCTCGATTTAATCAGCCCGAAATGAAGCCCAGGTGATGAGAACAAGCGAAGTTTGAATGTAAGAAAAGCCCCGAAATCTCCTTGAAAATGGACTTATAAAGCTCAAGCTCATTTTAGCCCAAAGGCCTAATCTTGGATTAAGCCAATGAGGCGATACCTCAACGATGAGGTACCGTCTCTATGGGATAAGGCAATGTCTTATCGAAGAGACGCTGCATCTTCACTAACCACTTGCATATACATTAAATGCAGATATGACAATTGTGGCCTAGAGGGTAGGCCTCATACTCTTGTAGACTTGAGAGTTACGTGAAAATGAGACTTTAGATGAGAAAAAGTAAGAAAAAAGGAAAGTAATGATGGAGAATGAAAATTAAATGCTTTGTCTAAGCATGGGGGCTTAAAAAAGGAGTGGAAAGAAAAAAAAAAAAGAAGTTAGCAACCATTAGCAACTAAGAGGAAGCTGAAGAAAAAAAAAAGAGCTCTAAAAAAGAAAAAAAAAAGGTTCTTAAGAAGGAAAGGAAAAAGCTAACTTGAAAATCCATTTCTTGAAAAAAGAAGGGGGAGATCTTGCATTCAAGTGAAGCTTTGGATCAAAACAACTTATGAGGGCCAACTCTTTTTGAAAAGCAAGCTTATAGAACAGTAAAAACTCCATATTTCCATTAAGCTCTAGTTTTTATATAAGTTTTTTATTGTTTACTTGTTTACATTAGTTTCATTGTTTACTTTAGATACTGTGTTCATACGTGATGTTTTGTGCTCCTAAGTATTAATGTAAGTGTAAAGTTGTTTATATATACGATTTAATTAACTTTTAAGTCAAGAGCTTGATCAAAAAATTTTTGTGTCTTACTATCAAGCGACACCTCTTTAAAGAGGCGTCGCCTCTCTAGGTTGAGACAATACAAAATCACCTTTATGTCTAGAGGCGACGCCTCATCAATAGAGTCTAGCATTTTAACTTTTGACCTTAAGTCTATTTTTTTCATGATCCATATATCTTCGCGTCTTTATATTGATAGTTCCCTTCTTACATAATTATTTCGTCATCATGCTCAAATCAAATGTATTCATAAGTTTGTCCCTTTTTTACTTACATATATTTGGTGTTATATTGAATTACCTTTGTGGGTTTATTTTGTAGAAGTTTTCTTATCTTCATAGAGACTAATATTGAGTTTTTTGTAGGGGTGACTCATAGTCATCAATTGAGTATTCCTTAAGTTTGCTTTTTTAATAGCTAGTTTATTTGTTATTTGTTATTTGTTTATTTTTTGTTTATTTTACTTTTAGTTGCGCAAAGCGTTGTAATCTTTAATCTCTTCCCCTATTTATTTGAATGTACTTTTTTTGTGGATTTTTGTGATGAATATTGAGATTTATAATGCATGAAATTGAATTAATGTGCAAACTTGGGCTTAAATATAAAATCCAAAAATTGTTTGGAGGAAATTATAATTTGCATGTTAATAAAAAAATAATCGAATAATCAAAAGTAATAAAATACAAAACACAAACGGAGACTAATCGCAAGAGTGGGTGAATATTCCAAAAGTCTATATCCAGTTTCCGAACCCATTTTCTAATGATGGCTTCTGAAAACCTCCGCAGGATCCAGTTATCATACAGTATATCCTAACTTTTATTTGAATAGTGACTCTTTCTCCGACTTGAGCTTTATGCCTATTTTGTATTTTCTAGTGAACCTTAAATTTACATAATGTTGTAATCGTCAAACATTTAGGTGAACGCTAAACCCCACCGCCTGTATTAATTACAGTTTTGCGAATTTGATTTCAGTGTTGATGATGGTGATTATAATTAAGAGCACAAAAATAAAAAATGGAGGAGACTAAAAATCCTGACCTTAATCAATGCATGAAGAAGTAAGTTTGCATATGGGTCCTTTTTTTTTTGCAGTAGTGTCCTTGTTTAATGTTTGGTTCTTGGGTTTAACTTGCTCTAATATTGCTTTTGTTGATGTTTTAATTAGGGAAGCTCCTCAATTAGCTGCAATTCTGAAAGTAATGAAAGATGGGTTAGATACAGTGAGGAGTTGATTTTATTGTTTAATTATTGGTTGGATGGTTTCATGTTTGTTTAATGTCTGAGATGTAATGTTGCTTTGTGCTTGATCATCTGAGGAGCTCTTTGATGAAATTTGTTTCTTTTTTATCCTATTATAGGTGAAAGCAAATAATTTTCCAACAGCAGATGGGATAAGCTATCTTGAGGCTAAAAATTTGCTGCTCCTAAACTATTGCCAATCACTTGTTATTATTTGCTCCGCAAGGCAAAAGGTTTGTTAATTGAGAAACATCCTATAGTTAAAAGCCTTGTAGAGACAAGGCTGTCTCTGGAAAAGGTTTGGAAACTTTCTGTCTCCATGTTTATCTGTCTGCCTGATAAGTGGCTGTCACATACATTTTGTTTAACTATTTGTTTATTAACAGTTACGGCCAATCGACAAAAAAATGGAATACCAAATTCAAAAAATTGTTAGGGATAGTGTACGTTCAACAGAGCAACCAAAACTAAAGCAAAAGGAACCAGAGGCAACTGAGAAATCAGAGGATTTGCTGCAGTGTCGTCCAAACCCAGGAATGCTGGTCGACAAATTTGATGGGATGCCTGAAGTGAGTCTCACTAATTTATGGTAATCAATAGTCTTTGAAAAAAAAAAATGAAGTTTCTGTTGAGGCTAAGTCTATCTTTGTATGTTTTAGGATGGTAGGGTTGTGTATCGACCACCCAAATTTGCCCCAACAAGCACGGAGGAGGGTAAGATGTCAAAACAAGAAAGAAATGCCTTCAGAAGGGAGAAAGAGACTGTACGGCGAGCTAATGAGGGTTTTAATAAGGAGATGATGGTAGCTGATATGGAGAGGAAACCTGAAGAAGTAGCTTGTTCACTCCCTTTTTATCATTTTGAGGCTATACTTCATCCGCATATGGTTTCATCTTTTGTCATTTGATGGTAAACTACAGGTTCGAGAAACTCTTGGAAATGATAGTCTGGAATTCATTGGATATCAGCAGCAATGGGAAAAACGTGCACAGCAAGAGGAGGATCTCTTTACACGTGCGCCTATTGCAAAGATGGAAAAGAAGGGGGGGAAACAATTAAAGAAGTCACAAGACGGGTATGCATGGTTCAGAATTAATAATATGATTGCAAGTTAACTTAATACTAATGGAAATGCTCCAATAAAATGACAGTTCAAGGAAACCTATCTAAACAACATTCCAAAAGAATAACGGGATAAATGGAGAGGTTGAAGGAAACCTATTATATTGATAATTTTTGTTGTCATCATGTATAGTTTATACACAAACAAAAATCTTAAAAATAAGATATAAAATAGCAATTAAATTTCCATAATGAAATTAATTATATTGACAAATACACATATTATCATAACAATGAACGAAATTAACATTATATCAAAAATTTACGAGTAATTGGTACTTATTAATTCAAAAAATATATATATGTAAATAAACATACATTATTTTGCAAACGACTTAGGAGAACGAATTGAAAATTGAATTAAGAAATTGCAATTAACCATGATATTAAAATAATATGAGAATATATTTGTGTGTGAAAGAGAGATATAATTTCATTGAAACTGTATTTCCTATTGTTATTATATTAGATAGTACAAGTTTATAAGTATTACTAAAATAATGTTAAATTATACAACACAAAATCTACCTGTCAAATGCTTAATATTGGTAAACAAACACCTTATAAGTACAAAATAGTCTAGGTTTTTTTTTTTTAATGTAGTTGTTATTATTTTTCAAAATAATCTTCAGTTAATGTAGTTGTTTTTTTAAAAATAGTTGATATATTTGTTCATATAGGACAAGGCTGTCGAAAAATGTTACATTATACAACCCAAACAATACCTTATTTAGCACCAATGAAAAATAGATTTTGCCAAAAAACAAAAGTTAAAGCCAAAAAAATAATTTCTATTAACCCATAATTTTTATTTGAATAAAGTTGTTCTAGTAAAAATTTAATCCTAAAATGATGCTATAATAAAAAATATACATTATCAACAAAAGCAACAAAAAAACACAGTGAAACCATATACTCCTATAAATTTAAATTTAAAATAAAAAGAAAAAGAAAAGAAAACCACAAGTATATCATAAAAGCAAACCTTCAGAACAGCAATTCTCACAAAGTTTGAGATAATTGCAGCATTAGTTATCCCTGAAGCAGCTTGAAAGGCTTTGGAGATTCTTCCATACAAAGGGCAAAGGACAAAACCTCCATAATCACTTGCTTTTCTCTTATTGGAATCTAACTCTACTATAGACGTGCAGTTCAGAATGCGTACAATATTGGCACAAAACAACAACGTATAAGATATATATATATATATATATATAACTACACATGGGTGTCAGACTACGAGTCATTAGATTATTTTCATGCATTTCCTGAGTTGTTCAGTCTTTAGAATGCTGCTATTTTCTGTCAGGATGGTGACCATTGGTGCCTTTAGCAGTTTAATGACTTGCTTCCCTTGCCTTCCTTGCATCTTTATTAAACAAATTTCTTCATATAGTTCTCTTGTAATTTTAGTTTAACGCCTAATAATTCAACAGGCCAAATACTTACCGACCTAAAATTATAATTGAGCAAATGACTTGAAAAAAGAAAGTGTATGAATTTGTAGTTAAAGAAGCAATTCTTACCAAGTTTGAACCTCAAGCATATTTCCCAAAAAGGGGTCCTCATTGAAATAATCTCTTCGTACAAATACAAACTTCACTAACAGTACCATATCCAATTTTTCCTGGAATAACAGGTATCTCATTAGTTTAACTTCCTAACCATTCAACAAGATAAGGTGCCAGAAATTCTCACGCATAACGAGCATGCAGTCTGATGCAGCAATGAGATCAGGTGTATAAGCATCTTTTGCAAGCTTTATGAAATTTGGTGGAAGCTCCTGGATGTTAGAAGAATCACAGACCTGAATCAATAAACAATAGTTGACATTAACAAATGATTCATTATAGGGCAGAAAGCACATTTAGCTCAGTACAAATATGTGGTGATTATGCTAAAAAAGTTATCAGGCATAGCTAACCAGAAGGTAAGTACTCTTCCTTCAACTTCCATCCAGCTGGCTGCATGTGATTGAAAAATGTTTGAAGTCAAAAGCAGAATGGATTGGACTTGCTTAATTGGTTCATACAGTTGTTATAAGAACAATTCAAATAAAAGAAAATAAAAATTGACAAAATGCGCACAAACATTTCAAATTTAGCACAAATTTACCTGTCCACCAAAATTAAGGATAACTAGCTTCACATCATCGCTGATACCAAGTTCCTTTCTTACCTACAACATGAAATATAGAATAGCTGAACCTTAGTTGAGGTCTGGAAGGAAGCACTTTAATGCAAAAATACTCAAGGTTTAGATAAGACAGTCTCTTTCCACTGGCCAGACCATAAATGGGCAATGACCAGTTTTTCACACAGGTTTATATGTTATATTTATTTCAATTCAAAAAGAAGAATATGTAATGCTTGCATTAGCTAGAAGCACAGTAACTCGATTATGACTTTGTTACTGTTACTGCTTTATATTACCTGCTTCCTATAGCTCGAAGTGTAACCACCCAAAGGTTCATGATGAACTTCGACACCTTCAACTTCAACTTGACTTAAAGGAGGAAAAAACAACGCAGGCCGTGAAAGTATGTGAAAAAGAAAAGCAGCAGCAACATCAGCAGCTATTCCTGCTCTCATGGACATTGCAATCCCAATCGCATGCACTCAAGCCCCAGGGCGGGCAGCAGGGAGAAGGAAAAAAACATGAAGGACATTGTACCACTATTTTGTCATTGATTGTCGATTTCAATACTGTGCAAGCGCCGGCATGTATGCTTGTACAAACATCAACAAATCCGTGAAATCCATCAATATGCAATTCTATTGATGAAGAAACAGAGAATATCCTCTACCCATCCTCTCAAGGAAACCAGAAAAGCATACCACAGAAACAAAAAAGATAGCTAAGAAGGAATCTTATTATTTTAAATGCTTTTTAATTGAGACCAAGTTTTCTTTAATACTTTGGGGTGTAATTGAACAGCCTGTTTGTTTATTTTTGACCTATGTCTTTGTTGTAATGAAAAACAAAATGCTAAAAAAAAAAAATTAAGTTTACCGGTTGAATAGGTAAAGAAAAAAAAAAGTAGTATGTTCAACCTACAAATGTAGGTCATTTTTTAAGGACACGGTGTTATCGTGTCACCATATAATGACTCAAGTTATCTTAATCATTAGACAGTGCCGAATCAAGTAGAATCAACCACATCGGATGAGGGTAATCCAACAAAATCTTCATATTGTTATTGATAAATCTCTCCAAATTTTGATAAAACCCAAAAAAAAAAGTTGCACAAATATAACAATAGAAGAATTCTTATTTTCACTTTATTTTTATCATTATTGAATGAAACTGGATAAAAATACATTAAATCAATAATTATCAAATCGAAATTTGAATCAAAAATCAAATTTTTCAATTTATGAATAAAAAATCGAACCATGAAATTTAATTATATTAATATTATTAATTAAAAATAATATATTTTATGTATAAAGTATATTTTATATAAGGTATTATTTAATTTTAATATGTACTAGTTAAAATCAACCATTCTTAAAAATTTCTAATAATATAATGTAAAATCTAATACTACAAATATACAAATAGTTCTTTTAACCCCATAAAAATCACTTAAAAGTTAAAATAAATATTTATGTGAAAGAAACAAAACAATGAAAGGAGAGGTAAAAATCCAACTCAATATTGTTAGTCTTTCAAATTAAAAAAATAAATGAAAAAATGGTTATAATAGAATTTATAAAATTAATTATACTAGCCAGCTTCATTAAGTTTAATAAATAAAAGTGAAAAATGAATATCATCTTTTAATTGTATGATTTTTTAAATAAAATTCATTTTATTCAATAAATAAAAATTATAGATTTATATCAACTCTTATCGTACGATTTCATTATAGATTCTTAAACTTTTTAGATTTACTTATAAATTCATATTGAATTTAAAATAAATTAACTCGTATCATAAAATTCTAACATAAATTAAATTATGTAATGGTAATTATTAATAAAATAAAAATTATTTCGTAAAAAATAAAGTAATGATGTAATACTGTATTGTTAGAAAAAAAAAAGACAATACTGTAGATGACAGGGTTCAGCGCGTGTTTAAGATTTTAGCAACCGCGATACTGTTTGAGCTCAAGGCTCTAGAGAACGTACTAACCATTATCACAAAGATATGGCGTGGAGATGAGGAGTAGTCATCCAAGGTAATAACTGTGACAAATAAAAAATGTGGTACTCGATTCCCTAAAAGAGAGTTAGCACCACAAGAGATTCTGAGTACGAAATACCAACTTCTTTTAGTCTCGTGTTCATTTAGAATTACTTAATGAATTACTACATTATCCTCTATTTACATGCAATTTCATATAAACCCTCATTCTAGCAATTAACTCCAAGGCAAACCAGTCATAAAAATACAAGTAAATAATGAATTCAATAAAACACATAATCTCTAAGTTAGTCTAATATACATGGATTTTAATTAAATGAGTTAAATCTACATGCTTTAATTAATAAGCCTAAAAGGCCTAATTCCTTTTAATTTAAATTAAATGAACCTAAGTCTATTTATTTTAATTCTAAAAATGAGCCTAAATCTACAAATTATAAAGGTATTTAAATTAATAGGCCTAGTTCTACATGTTTTATTTCTAAGGTGATTTTAGATCTACAAATTATGAAAAAAGACTTAAATTAAATAGGTTAAGTCTAAATTAATTAAATTAAATTAAGTGGGCCTATGTCTAATTTATTAAATGGGTCAAAGTCATCTCTAACCTAAAAATCTAATTAATTATGGGCCTAATGATGCATTTTAATTAATTAAACCTAAAAAACCTAAATTTATATGAATGAATTAAAATCTAATATGGGCTTAAGACCCAAAATACATAAGAATAAACAAACAAATACAAAACATATAAAAATAAATAAACAAGCCCAAAAAAATAAATAAAATAAACAAGCCCAAAAATAAATAAAATATATTAAAAAAATTAAATTAAAGATCAACAACTAATTAAATTATTTTCTTTTAAACCCTAATTTTCATTAACATGTAACCTAAATTAATCTATTCTCATCATTGATTTTAATCAATTACCCAATTAAAATACTAATTTTACTAACTAATTAATTAAAAAACACAAGCAATCACACATAATTCCACTATTCCCACTATTAGGGCTATTACAATAATCTATTAAAAATAATAATAAAAATAATTAATTGTAGACACCCGATTCGGTCGGCCCGTGTTAGGGAACGAATTAGGGACACTCGGTTTGACCAGCCCGTTGTCAAGCCCAATGATAAGAATGTGAAACTTGGACATGAGAATGAAGTCTAAATCTCTAGTAGAAGGTGGACTTGAAAACCCAAACCCAAAAAGGGCATCGCCTCATCACAGAGGCAATTGCCTCATCGATGAGGCACCGCCTCTACGACAGCCCACTTGCAGCTGTATTTAATGCAACTGCAATCATAACGACCAAGTAGTGCGAGCCCTACTCTCTATACCTCTTTCTTGCATGAGGAAAAGATTTTTGGGGAAAGAAAAAATGTTAGGAGAGCTCATGATGGGCTAAGAGGCTTAGGGGCATGGGAAAGCTAAGGAATGAAAGAAAAAAAAAGCGAGAGAAGAAGGCGAAGAGGTTGGTGAGAAAGGAGGGAAGAGCTTTGAAAAAGAAAAACACAGAGGGAAAATAAAAGAAAAAAGGAAGTCCTCAAGAAAGGGGAGGAAGGTTGAAGCAAAGAGGTCCACTTTCTCCATAAGAGAAGAAGGAAGAAACTTGTGTCAAAGGTAGATACCACATCCTAGCAAGGATCTCAATCAAAACAGCTTTGAGGGTCTCTCATTTTGGTATAAAATCTGCACTTAAACTTGACATGTTCATCATTTTGTGTGTTCTTGCTTATGTGTAACTGAGCCATTAGTACATTTTAGGTTTATCTCTAGTGTGTCATGCTTGATATCTCATTTTATTGATGGATCTTTGAATACTTTTGCATGTAGTCATAGTATGATGAGTGTAGAGTGTGTATATACATATTTTGGTTACTTAGAGTAGAAGTTTGTACGTTTTGGGAGTCAGAGTCAGCCTGGTGATCAGGCGACGCCTCTTGTCAATGGAAGAGGCGATTGCCCCATTGACAGGCCTTTAGGGAGTCTATCTTTTGTGTGTGTGTTACCTTTTTTGCCTTGGAATTGTAAGAGCCCCTGTTGATGAGGCGTTGCCTCATTAATAAGGCGACCGCCTCATTGACAGGGTTAACCCACTTCCTGCTTCATTTTTTTATTTGTTTGCTATGACGTCTACTTTAATATGTCCCCTTTTGACTTTAAATATGTATGTATGATTGCATGATGGTGATTATCTTGACTATTTGATGGTTTCTTTAGTCCATAATGTGAAAACCCTTTTTTTATATATATAGAGTCTCCTTATAAGTATCGTTACATGTGACTTCATTTTTTTATAAAAGGAAGGGCTAACCGTGTGTTATTTGTAGGAATTACTTGATGATTTCTATCATCGAGTAATCACTTTTGCTAGTTATCCCTTGTACATTGCCGCTTTTATGTTATTTTATTGGTTTATTTTCTGTATATTATTCTTTTATTTAACCTAAAAAGCGTTGTAATCCTTAATCTCTTTCCCTTTTAATTTTGAATGTATGGTTGTAAATTATTATTTATTTTATTTACTGCATTTTTTAAATGTTGGGACTTAAAGGCATAAAATTGGACTAATGTGCAAACTCGGACTTAATTATAAAATCTGGCAATTATCCGAAGGCAATTTCATTATGTGTGGTAAATAAGGAAATAATTAAATAATTAAATGGTAATAAAACGTAAAACACAAATAGAGTCCAACCGCAAGGTTGGGTGAGCATTCAAACGTTCATTCCTAGTTTTTGAACCTAATATCTGATGACGGCTTCTGGGAACCTCCGTGGGATCCAATTGCTGTACAGTGTGTCTCGACTTTTATTCGGATGGCGACTTCATCTCTGAATAGGCCCATGACCTATATCGTATTTCCAAGTGGGCCTCGAGCTCACACAGTGCCGTGGTCGCCAAACACTTGGGCGTGCGCTAAACCCCGCCGCCTACAGTGGCGACTCCACTGGGGATTGAGAAACTGATTCCAGTGTTTTGCCTTTTATCATCTTTAATTATTTTCTTATTTCTTCCTACATTTATGCATTCACTACACATTTTGCACACAATGAGCACTTTAGTCCCTAATAAACCCGACAATAGTCAGTACTTCGCTACCTACATTTCACTCAAACCTGGTGGTGGAATATTTGATTATTGTCACTCACGACACGTACTAATCCACATTGTTTGACCCTTGAGTGGGGAGACGTATATGGATGTATATCATTATGGGAGCCGAAGCCTTTTTACCCAAGACTCAAGCCTATGTAATGACTTAGCAACTATCCTTAGGAATTTTCTCACATGCATGTGTATTATGCCATATAATGGACCCTTAAAATAAATCTCGAGCCCATCAATAAGCGATCCAAAATAAAATGGGCCCTCGTGCCTAACCAAAAAGCCCATTATAAATAAGCTAGTCAATAGAGGCCTCTCATGCCTACTTATAACCCATTTCAAATGGGTCTTGACAAGCAAGTTTATGGTGCTATGGATCTTGGCTCATAGAAAGTGGACTCAGGCTTTATTTAAAGGAACCATTACTTGTTTGAATCATTTTGAGAGTTTTCTTACATACGTCAGTTTTATTATCCCCCACTGATAATTAAAACCTAAGCCAAAAATCCTAGGACAAGATACTCGCCATTGAATGCGTGTGTGGGAGAAATAAGGGCGGAAGTTTGCATGTTTAAGTTTCATGTTTTGATCTTGTATATCTTTTTGTGTGCGACCTTTTTATTTCTAAATAAAATGAACTTGCATATCATGCATACACGTCATGCATCATTCTAACTAGCTGTTTTGCAGTGCTATAGATCCTTTAAGCTCAGCAGGGTGGGTCCGAGCTAGTTCAGGTCATTTGATCAAAAATTCAGAATTAGAAATGGCAGGAGGGTTCAATCCAGAAGCATTTGGGGCACGGTGGAAAGAAGAAGTAATAACAGAAACCCAGGCTATGATGAGAGAAATGATGGGGGAGATTACTAAGCTTATCAGAGAAAGTCAGCCAACACAGCCACCTAATGCACTGCCAATCGATCCGGTCGATCTTGATGAGGAAATACCGATTAGAGGAAGGGAAGAAGATGATATGACGGTATTGGAAAATCTGGTGAATCAAAGAAATGTCATCCCAGCCGAGGATGTGGGTCAAACCGAGTGGGCTAAGAATATGGCCAAAGTGATGAACTAGATGCAGGTGATAATGAAGGAGAAGGGTATGGTTGCCCCCCTAGATTACGATCTAAATTTGGAAAAGGGTGATGAACCGTTGCCTCGTAAGTTTAAATTCCTAGACATGAAGAAGTATACTAGTGCCGAGGATCCCCATTTGTATTTAAAGCAATATGTAACATACATGAAGGCTATTGAGCTAACTAAGAGCCAAATTGTTAAGCAGTTCCCTATTTCATTGGAAGGAACGTTGATTCGTTGGTATTACACCTTGGAACCGCATATTCAGTCAGATTGGAAAGAATTGTGTGCTGCTTTTGTCAAGCAATATGGTCTCAATGTTCAACTAGAGGTGTCCCTGAGAGATCTGCAGAATACCAAACAGAACTTTAACGAGCTTTTTGCTGATTACCTGACTCGTTGGAGGGGAAAATTATCCTTGATGAGGCATAGGCCAGCTGAGTCTGACCAGTTGGTCCTGGCAATAGAAGGGTGTGTTCCCACATTGTCTAAGAAATTAAGGGATCTAAAGATTACGAATTTTGAAGAATTATACAGATTTAGAGTTTAAAAAGAATCAGATTTGGCTCAAGAGAAGAAATTCTTCGGAAGAGGTTCTGGGGGCAAAGAGGGGGCCAACTCGAGAAGTAACATTCAGATTCATGTTATTCGACCACCGAGCAATAATGTACAAGTCAGTGCAGTTAGACAGCCCCAGAGATTTTCTAATATGGGATGTCCTATGTCCAAAGTCCTCGATAAGCTCATTGAGAAGAACCTACTACGACCTTTGCCTTTACAACAACCCTTACCTGGAGCCAACCCAAAGCTTTTCTATAAATTTCATCAGACCATCGGACATGACACAGACAGTTGTGCTCAATTAAAGCATGAAATCCAAAATTTGATAGACTCAGAAAAAATTACCGACCCAGAAAACAGAAAACCAAACACTCAAACCAACCCATTACCCAATTACCAAAATGTACCACCTCCTAACTCATCCATTATGATGGTCAACTCTGGCCTAACAGAAGAATAAGTCCTAAACTCCTTCATTGATGTCTCTCCCAATTCCCAACAAGCCAAGCCTGAAAACTTGAGAACAAGCAAATAACCCACAGAGTTACAGGTACAAGTCTTGGACATATGGAGTTCTGATGATGAAAGCAGAGAATGAGATGACCTATGGGACAATGAGGGGTGTGAGCCAAATCAGTATGTGGGAAAGGTCGAAGAAAAAAGAAAAGAAACTGAGGTTACTAAGACTGGGCCCAAAAAGGTAGAATGTGCAGAGAAGGGAAAGGAGGTAGAACAAAGCAGAGAGACCATTGCCGGTGTTTGGGAGTTACTCATGCATTCTAGGGATCACAGGGAAGCTCTGGTCCTGGCACTAGATCAGAGAAAGATTTCCACTAATTTCACTCCAGAACAAATAGTCCAGTCATTAATAGAAACTCCTCAAGGAATGATAACATTTTCCAATGACGATCTGCCTTTAGAAGGGAGGGATCACCATAAAGCTCTGTTTATCAAAGCCGAAGTAAAAGGGAAGATGACCTGCTATGTGATGGTTGACAACGGTTCTGCCATCAATGTGTGTCCACTAAAGATTCTGTCAAAACTAGGATTGATGGTAGCCGACCTAAAGCCTTCTGAGGTGGTTATCAAGGCTTATGATGACACCAAGAGATCTGTGGAGGGAACTTTCAGGGCGTTAGTCAGAACATGGCCTATAGAAGTCTGGGTTGACCTGCATGTGATTAATATCCCGGTGACATTTGCCATTTTATTAGGGAGGCCATGGTTTCACCCCCTAGGTGGCGTTCCATCCACTATTCATCAAAAAGGTTAAGTTTCCATATAAAGGAAGGGTTGTCACCATCTCAGTCGAAACTTAAGTCGCCATAGCCGCACTGAAGTTGATCCCTAAGGAGATTTCCCTTAGTCCTAATTTTGAAGTCTGTGTGATCTATGAAGATGAGATGGATGAAAAGGTTCTGAGAATGATGCGCAATATGAAATTTTTGCCCAGTATGGGATTAGGGAAAAATCAGAGCGGACCTTCAAGGTTTGTGGGAAATAAAGTACCTATTTTGAAGCACGGGTTAAGGTTCAAAGAGGTTAATGAAGCTGGAAAAGAGATGGGTATATTAGACCAGTCTGAAGAAAAGGAGGAGGAAACCGGGGCTAGAAAGAAGACTCTATGGAAAATCTTTGTAAAGGAAGGCACCGAGCATTCATATAGCTGGACTCCGGAACCTCTCCTGGTGGCTGGGGAAGTTATCCCAGGATTCAAGATTTTTGCTGAATTTGTGAACAAAATCGAGGAAGCTACTATCGAAAAGGCCCCTATTGAGGAGTTAGTACTGGTTGAAGAGGAGTCTAGAATAGGATGAAGCTACTTCAGAGCAAAAGGACGTTGATGATCAGAACAAAGACCTAGACTTTGAGACCTACATCCTCAATTCCATCATAGATACTTTTATAATGACTGTGATGTTTCTCTTGCTTCTCTATTTGAGACTGACGACCTTTTCTTTTTAAAAGTGAATGCAATGAAATCTGAATTTGCTTATTTGTGTGATGTGTTCCCTAATGGTTATTATTTTTGTGATGATCATTTCATGCATATGTTTGACATTAATTCCATGCAAACTAAATCATTTAATTTAGGCACAGACGATAATCCTAAAAATATATTGTTTACTTCTGGTTTAACTCATGGTGAGACAGGAAAAATGGAAGAAATCTTAAAAAAGAGACAGAAAGTATTTGCTTGGGGTTATAAAGACATGCCTGGAATCGACAGGGAGATCTCAGAACATAGAATCCCCACATACCCTCACATTGTGCCAATAAAGTAGAAGCAAAGGAGGTTAAGGCTAGAATGGGCTCTCTTAGTTAAGGAAGAAGTTGAAAAGCAGTTGAAGGCAAAGTTTTTAGAAGTGGTAGAGGATACTCAGTGGTTAGCAAATATAGTTCTAGTTCCTAAGAAGGATGGAAGGGTCAGAGTGTGTGTGGACTACTGAGATTTGAATAAAGCCTACCCTAAGGATGACTTCCCCCTACCACATATCGATACATTGATTGATAGTGCAGCTTCCAATGCAATGTAATCTTTTATGGATGGATTTTTGGGATACAATCAGATCATGATGTCAGTAATGGATAGATTAAAGACATCATTCATCACTGAATGGGGCATATACTATTACCAAGTGATGCCTTTCGGGTTGAAGAATGCAGGGGCCACTTATCAGAGGAGGGCAACTGCCTTACTACACGACATGATCCATAAAGAGGTCGAAGTGTATATAGATGACATGATGGTGAAATCTGCAACCAGGGAAGGGCATTTTGAAGCACTAGACAAGTTTTTGGCTAGAGCAGAAAAGTATAATCTCAGACTAAACCCGAAGAAGTGTGTTTTTGGGGTCACATCTGGGAAACTATTGGGACACATTGTCAGCCAGAAAGGAATAGAGATGGATCCAGATAAGATCAGAGCAATCAGGGATATGCCCTCACCAAAGAACAAAAAAGAGGTATGAGGGTTTCTGGGGCATTTACAGTATATCAGCAGATTTATAGCCAAACTAACAACCATCTGCAACCCTATCTTTAAGCTTCTGAAGAAAGACCAACCTGTTGTGTGGAATGAGAGGTGTCAACAGACTTTTGAAACTATCAAGGATTATTTAATGAATCCCCCTGTCTTATAACCACCGAGACTAGGTAAAGTCTTAATCTTGTATCTGACAATTGAAAAAGATGCAATAGGGGCGATGCTAGCACAGGAAGGTGAAAGGAAGACAGAGCATGTTGTATATTACATGAGTTAAAAGCTTTTACCCTATGAAGCTACTTATAGTTTAGTAGAGAAAACTCGTCTAGCAGTGATTTGGGTAATGAGGAAGCTCCAACACTACTTCCAGTCCTATAAAGTGCAAGTAGTTTCCAAACATGATCCCCTCAAGTACCTCCAACAAACCCCGTCTCTTACGGGAAAATTGGCTAGGTGGCTCATTTTGCTCACAGAATTTGATATAGAGTATGTGGTCAAAAAGATAGTAAAAGGAAGAGCAGTAGCAGATTTATTGGCCCAAAGCCCGATGGGGGATGCCTAAGAGTGGAAGCTAGAATTCCCCGACGAGCATTTAGGGGCGATAGAGATACAAGACTGGAAAATGTACTTTGACAGAGCTGTCAATAATAAGGGGGTCGGGATAGGAGTAATTTTGGTTACGCCAGAAAGAGAAATGATCCCGATGGAAAAAAGGCTCGAATTTGAGGCAACCAATAAAAAAGCAGAATATGAAGCTTGCATCTTTCGCTTAGAAGCATTGTGTAGCGTAGGGGTGGAAAATGTCACTGTCTATGGAGATTCCACGCTAGTTATAAAACAAGCCACCAAAGAATAGGGGATAATTACGATTATACTGGGAATACTTGACCACCATCCTGTGCTCCTTCACATAATGTAAATTCATCCATTTGCCAAGGGAAGGAAACCAGGTAGCTGATACCCTAGCCACACTGACCTCTATGTGGGAAAGTGGGAAACAACCAGAGGCTAGACCCTTAATTCTCATAAAGTCTCGAGTCCCCTATTACGAAGAGGTGAGAGTAACGCTAGTTGATGCCACTGAGAAACCTTGGTTCTATAATTTACAAAGGTATGTAGAAACTGGGCAATTTCCGGATGATGCTGATAAGAAAGAAAGGATATCCCTACAAATGTTGTCTCGACAGTTCTTAAGCCACGATAAGATGTTATACAAAAGAATGCCAGTCAGGGTACACCTCAGGTGCATCGACAAGGATGAAGGTCGAAAGCTTATGGAAGTAATTCATGAAGGGGTGTGCGGACCACACATGAATGGGACTATCTTGGCAAAGAAAATAGCCCGCTAGGGGTACTTCTGGCTCACCATGGAAGCAGATTGTGTTGGATTTGTGAAGAAATGTCACAATTGCCAAACATATGGTAATGTTAGCTACCTATCGTCTATGGAACTTCAAGGAATGATGTCTCCTTGGTCGTTTACTGTACGGGGAATTGACATCATAGGGGAGGTAAGGCTAAAAGCAACTAATGGCCATCGGTACATCATTGTGGCCATTGACTACTTCTCCAAGTGGGTTGAGGCTAAATCTTATGCTACTGTGGGGACGAGGCAGATGTTGAGGTTCATCGAAAAGAACATAATCTGTAGATATGGTCTGCCACACCACGTAGTTACAGAAAATGGTGTTCAGTTTCAAGTAGAGATGGCCACACTACTAAAGGACTATAAGATTGAGCACCATAGATCATCTCTATATAGGCCACAGGAAAATGGGGCAGTGGAGGCAATAAATAAAAATGTAAAAAAGATCTTGGCCAAGACGTTGGAAAATTATTGAGATTAGGCTGATTACTTATAATTTGCATTATAGGGGTATCAAACTACTACTAGGACTTCGACAGGAGCCACTCCATACTCTTTGGTCTATAGGTGTGAGGTTGTTTTACCAGTGGAGGTTAAGATAAGGTCATTGAGAGTCCTTCTGGAATCTAAACTCCCTAAGTATCAATGGGTCAAAAGTCGGTTGGCTCAGTTGACACTGCAGGACGAAAAGAGGATGAAGGCTATGTATCATTCTCAGCTGTATCAGAGAAGAATAACCCGTGCCTACAATAAGAAGATCAAGCTGGGAAAGATTTGAGAAGGGGATCTGGTGTTGAAACTTACGAGATCACTCATAACCGACCCTCGGGAGAAATTCAAGCCCAATTAGGAGGGACCGTATTTAGTAAAAAAGTTATTTTTGAAAGGCACTGCCATTTTGCCTAACATGGAGGGGAATGAGTTTAAGGAACCTATAAACCTAGACAAGCTCAAGAAATACTTTCTGTAAAAAGTCTCGCTGGGGAGAAAACCTTGAAAAGAGGATGTCTAGGCAAAAGTTAGAGACTAAAAAAAAGAAAAAAAAAGTCCTGCTGGACTGAAAACCTCGAAAGAGGCGGTCTAGGCAAAAGTTAAGGACATGTAAAAGGGGAAGGAGAGGCATAAAATGGTTAGTTGGAAAACTTGCAAGGGCAAGCCAACTAATAACATGAGATGTACCAGAAGCAAAATGTATATACGTTTTGCGCTTAAATGAAATGAAATGGATTGCTTTAATTGTCGTGAAACATTGCATAATGTGTCCATTACAAGCCATTTAACTAGTAAAAAAGGGAAATTACTTCTAACAAAAGGGAAAATGAGGACTTCATTCCATGAGCTAGTTTTGTTTTCTCTTCTTTTGTTGCCTACCCTGTGAACTTAACATTTGTAATTCTCTTTTCCTTTTATATTTAATAAATTCGTCTCTTCCTGTCTATTGCAAGCAAACCCACGCTTTGTAATAATCATCGGTGGTCTGATCACCGTCGTAGCTTAAATTTCTTTCGATGGCTCTTCGAGGCCAAGTTGCCACTAGGTGGTCCAAAAAATTCTAAGAAAGCGGCCATGGTTCGAACTTATGAACAAACTCCATAATCAGTTGTTTATGACCGTATTGGCGACAGAGGCGGGCTGGATTGTAGAAAGTGGCAAAATGGAGGCCGGCAGTAGGGACACAATATGTATAAGACCAAAGGGTCACATGCTGCAACCCCTACCAGGCGCACATCCAGTGGATCAGTGTATCAGGGAATGTTGATAGCCAGCCACAAATGTCTACAGGGATGGGATGTAGTTGCCTTGTTCGATAATGCTTGGCTTGGTAACGCCTAATGTCTTAGGGAGGTTCCATCAAGCCCAGCTTTTCATAAAACCACATCTACGGGATTGCAAATGTTTAGGTACAGGCAGTATTGGCAGTTGGAAGTAGAGGAGGGGCAACGGGAAACTTACCTCTAGCAAGAAGGGGCTTCCTAAGAATCGTTACGTCCTTGTGAAGTCATCCAACCCAATGACAATTTTTGCTAAGATGAGAGGGAAGGGGTTGAGCCCTGGCTCCACTTAATTAAGGATGGAGAGGATCTTCGTATCGCAGTACCTTGAGGGGGAAACCAGTAGAAATTGAGCATACAAACAGAGGGCTAACATGTGGCGCCATAAGTTTCTCCTTTGTCCACATTCATGATGACTTCGAGGAGGGACTCTAATTTGATTTTTGAGTCGAAGATATAGCGGAAGGAAGACCGGGGTGGAAGATTGAACATACGCACCATTTGTTGCTAAATGGAGCGAGAATCCGGGTTTTCAAGAGCAGGGATCGCAAGTTGGCAAGCAGAATCTGTATGATGGCCGAGAATTGCCTTGAATTCCTCTGGTAGGGGATATATTTCTATTGTGTTGAGTTGAAAAATATGTTTATGGGGATCCTGAAATTGAACCATGGCATGGAGAAAAGGGAAATTAATTCTCCTAGTGTGGATGATTTGAAGATCAGAAGGTGAAATGACTCTAACCTGGCCCAAGATTTGTTATCCAGACCTTTCAAGATCGACTGTAGGGACCTCAGACTTTTTTCCATCATGTTTATGGCATTTCAGAGGCACCTAAAGAGAGAAACAAGAGGTTAGGGATGGAGGGAACTTGAGAGTTAGGTCAAACTCAGGAATGGGGGTTTTTATAGGGGCAGGACTTCCTGTTGCTGAGGCGTTCACCTCATCGATGAGCTAATCGCCTCATCAATGAGGCATCGCCTCAGCAGGAAGAGGCGATCACCTCTTCACTAGGGACTAATGAGGCGAGCACCTCATCAGCAATATAAGGCATTTGTGCTTCTTCAAATCACACAGTCTAACAGGTGGGATAGTTACATATACAAACAGTAAAATCAACTCACATATGAAGAAATGAGAAAAGCAAAATAAGTGGATTTAATCGAGGAAAATGTTGAATTATGCAAGCATTTTGTTCATAAAAATCAAAAACTGAAATTTTGTGTTCACTATTCGAAGACCACATAAATTTTAACCTTGGTACATTAAGCATCCGGTCCAGTATCCTCGGGGTCAGTCTCTCCTCCCGCACCGCTGCCACTCCTGTCTTCATCCTCGTCGTCCTCATCAATCTGAAACAAGTCAATCTAACGCTCGAGAGTGGCGATCCTCACCTTGTTAGCCTCATCCTGATCCTATTCAGACAAATCGTAGGTTAGTAAACCATGCAAGCATGCATACATGTAGAAAATAAAAAGGTTCTTACCCTCCACTGATGGGTGACCTCCAGCATGCAGTCTCTCTGGGCCTCTATCATGCGATACATATATAGGCCCTGCTCCAATGGAATATGTATTATTGAAATAAATGTTAGAACTAACATTTGGTTTAAGAATTATAGAGAAAGTAGGTCAGGAAAAGAACATACGTGAGTAGCACCACCAAGGGTGCATGCAGGGGTCAGGTCCCCATCCAAGGTCAAGAATTGACGTGAAAACTCCCCAGGAGGAACCCAACATTGAGCTAAAGGGTCGGGGACATGGATGAAGCTGCTTGGGATAAACTCAGAATCGGGGGCAGTAGTCGGCCTGGCTTCCTCGCCAGCCGCAGAAGTCTCCTCCCTGCTTGGACCCAGTCGATGCCTCAACGGCTCTCTCTCCCGCACTCGGGACCTAACTAGGGCCATGGGCCTAGCAAGCGCAGCCTAAAGACGAAAATAGGAGGAACATGTTAAGAATGTAGTGAATTTGTAAGAAAAGGGGAACCGACAAGGATTTACCTGAGAGGTAGAAGCGGCTTGGAAGGGGACCGTCAGTAGAAGGTGGGTACGGATGAACTCCACATACCGGCTCTTCACACAAACTGTGTGATCCATAGTTGGTGAGCCCACAACGGTCTGAATGAGATCATCACCCTCTAGCTCATGGGCCCAAAGTATACTTTCAGGAGGAGACCTGGGGATCCGCCTAGCTCTAACACCTGCCCTCCAGTTCAGGACTCACTCTCCTAAGTACCAAGATCGATACCCAGGGCCATAGAAGAGTACCCTCTTTAGGGCTAAAGGCCTGGAGCGAGTCATCTCAATGGTCCAAGTGTCCTCGAACCCCCACAAGTCGTTTTAGATCTACAAAAGAAAAAAAAGAGGGAGATGTCAATATGTAAGTAAATTGAATGTGAATAATTTACTAATAAGAAGGTTTGTGCTTTTTAGGTACTGCATCCTGTGTCAAAGAGTTCAAGTGTTGTCTGTGGATGTGAACTCGCGCAAGGTGCCTCTCCACGACGTGGCTGGCGCCCTACCTATCGAGGGCCGGGAAATGGTCTCCCACTTGGGCAATACCTACAAGCAACTCTAGCTCTAGAGCCCAGACCTGAAAAATAAAATAAGAGAAGTTGAGAAGGCTGATGTAAGTAATAGGGGTCAGAACAAGATAAAGGAAAAAGGGGATCATGACGTACCAGAACAGCATGCCAAAAGCCGCAAAACCTCTTAGCCCCTTGGACCACCTCGTCTATGCTTCAGTATAAGTATGCCAGGGCGCAGCTACCCCAATCGAATGTGGGAATCTGGTTAAGATCCCGAAGGACCTGTAGGAATATCAGATCGATGGAGCTGGTGGTGTCAGCGAAAAAGGTGGGTACCAAGCAGGTAGAGCAAAAAAGCCCTCACCACCTAGTCAATCTTAAGGGGAGAGATCATTGCTACGGCCTGATCTTGGGTGTAGAAGCTCCTGATCGAGTCAAATTTAAGGGTATGAGTCCCCTTCATGTTAGGGGTCATCCCCAAAAGTTGCTTAATATATGTGGCCTTATCCGGAGACAGCTGATGTAGACTCACATCAAAAGGAATAGGATCCCCAGCACAGGCAATCCCTGTGATGGCAGCAAATGATACTGGGTCTAGAGTAAGCTCACCGAATGGGAGGTGGAAGGTGTGGGTCGTATCAAACCACCTCTCTATCAGAGCATGCAGTAGTTGGTAATCCATCCGCCCCTACTCGGATGGAAGTGAGAGTACGAAGTCCTCAAACCTCATCTCCTGAATCTGGTCCCTCTGTTTGTCAGTCAAGTCACTGAAGAAGACCCAGGCTCCATGAAAATTCCTAACACCCTTGAACGTCTGAGCGTCATGCTGCAAACAATAGATAAGGAAGTGAAATTTATGCATGTTATGGTTTCAAAAAAGGAATTCAGAATGAATGGACTTTTAGATAGTACGGTTTGCCCTGTTGATGAAGTGATCGCCTCATCGTAAAGGCAATCGCATAATTGGAGAGGCGATTGGCTCTGTGAAAGGGCGATAGGTTATCACCTCTTCGCAGAAGTTGATCGTCTCATCAATGAGGCGATCGCTTCTGTAAGGTGGGACGAGCACAATTCCTGATTCCTGGCAATCAAAACATGGATTTCTCATTTGCTTAATAAATTAATGTCCTTAGTTGATAATTATGTTTGATTAATCACTGACCCAACGTAATTTTATAGGAAATTATAGGGTACTAACCTCTCCAAATGCAGACGAGCAAATGTGGGACCCTAAGTCTGCCAAAAGAGGAATCGAGTCTCCGCAGGTCAATCCCAAGCTCCAAGAAGCACTAACAAGAGGCGAGATGCAATCCCACCTAGGTACAGGGGGTGTTCTTTTATTCTCCATTGACTGTAAAAGGGGGGAAGATACAAGGAGTACAAGAAGCGTAAGGAGAAAAGAAGAGAGGAAAAGAAAAGGTGATACAAAAATAGAAAAGAGAAAAGGGCAAAAGGAAGAAGTTATTTTTATAACAAGCAAAGAGGTAGGGTTTTCCTCATGTAGGGTTTTCCCCTAAAAAAAAATGATGATGATGAAATGAAATGATGGGTGGAAATTAGTGTCGCATACTAGGGAGGTGGAATTCAGAGTACGAATTTTTGAGATGAAGTTTCTAGAGAAAAGGGCCAGGGAAAAACCCACATCGCAAAGAAAGAGCTATTCGGGTTTGAATCCCCGAAGCTCAAAGGACAGGGCTGTTCGGGTTTGAATCCCCGAAGCTCAAAGGACATGGCTGTTCGGGTTTGAATCCCTAAAGCTCAAAGAAATGGCCGTTCGGGTTTGAATCCCCGAAGCTCAAAGGAAGGGTTGTTCGGGTTTAAATCCCCGAAGCTCAAAGGATAGAGATGACTGTTCGGGTAGTATCCCCGAAGTCGGAAGCAAAGGACAACTGGGCTAGGAAAACCCGAAAGTCTATATCCCCTGAGGAGTGATAATCAGACCAGGAAAATCTAAAAACCACATCCCTAGTGATGATCAAGCTAGGAAAACCCGAGAATCAAGTTTCAGTGTTACGAAGATCGAGCCAAGAAAACCTGAGAATCAAGTTTCAGTGTTGCGAAGATCGGGCCAGGAAAACCCGAGAATTGAATTCCAATGTTATAAGGGTTGGGCCAGGAAAACCCAAGGTTAACAGTTTTCAAATATCTCTATTAAATATTAATGAGTGACTGATCGAGCCAGGAAAACCCGAGGATCACGGTCACATTTTAAAATTAAAGGATTCATCTCTCGGGTAAAACTCGAGAGTCAGGTATGTTGCCCATCTTATTGTTTGTTCATTTTTATGCGTGTGATTTTTTGAAAAATGGTTATTGCATGGATTTTTTTTTTTTGAAAAATCAGGGAGCAAACTGTAGACACCCGATTCGGTCGGCCCGTGTTAAGGGACGAATTAGGGGCACTCATTTTGATTGGCTTGTTATCAAGCCCAATGATGAGAATGTGAAACTTGGACATGAGAATGAAGCCTGAATCTCTAGTGGAAGGTGGACTTGAAAACCGAAAGCCTGAAAACCCAAAACCGAGCCCAACTATAAAAATTTAGCCCAAGCCCACCTGGCCCAGCGCAGGCCCGGGCCAAAAGGGGCATCGCCTTATCACAGAGGCGATCGCCTCATTGATGAGGCGCCGCCTCTATGGCAGCCCACTTGCAGCTACATTTAATGCAACTGCAATCATGACAACCAAGTGGTGCGGGCCCCACTCTCCATACCTTTTTCTTGCATGAGGAAAAGATTTTTGGGGAAAGAAAAAAAGGCTAGGAGAGCTCATGATAGGCTAGGAGGCTTAGGGGCATGGGAAAACTAAGGAATAAAAGAAAAAAAAAAGAGAGAATAAGGGGAAGAGGTTGGTGAGAAAGGAGGAAGGAGCTCTGAAGAAGAAAAACACAGAGGGAAAGGAAAAGAAAAGAAAAAAGGAACGTCCTCAAAAAAGGGGAGAAAGGTTGCAACAAAAAGATCCACTTTCTCCATAAGAGAATAAGGAAGAAACTTGTGTCAAAGGTAGATACCACATCCTAGCAAGGATCTCAATCAAAACAGCTCTAAGGGCCTCTCATTTTGGTATAAAATCTGCACTTAAACTTGACATATTCATCATTTTGTGTGTTCTTGCTTATGTGTAACTGAGCCATTAGTACATTTTAGGTTTATCTCTAGTGTATCATGTTTGATATCTCATTTAATTGATGGATCTTTGAATACTTTTGCATGTAGTCATAGTATGATGAGTGTAGAGTGTGTATATGCATGTTTTGGTTACTTAGAGTAGAAGTCTGTACGTTTTGGGAGTCAGAGCCAGCTTGGTGATCAGGCGACGCCTCTTCAATGGAAGAGGCGATCGCCCCATTGATAGGCCTTTAGGGAGTCTATCTTTTGTGCGTGTGTTACTTTTTTTGCCTTAGAATTGTAAGAGCCTTTATTGATGAGGCATCGCCTCATTAATGACGCGACCGCCTCATTGACAGGGTTAACCTGCTTCCTGCTTCATTTTTTTATTTATTTGCTATGACGTCTGCTTTAATATGTCCCCTTTTGACCTTAAATATGTATGTATGATTGCATGATGGTGATTATCTTGACTATTTGATGGTTTCTTTAGTCCGTAATATGAAAACCCTTTTTTTATATATATATAGAGTCTCCTTGTAAGTATCGTTACATGTGACTTCATTTTTTTGTGAAAGGAAGGGCTAACTGTGTGTTATTTGCAGGAATTACTTGATGATTGCTGTCATCGAGTAATCACTTTTGTTAGTTATCCCTTGTACATTGCCGCTTTTATGTTATTTTATTGGTTTATTTTCTGTATATTATTCTTTTATTTAGCCTAAAAAGCATTGTAATCCTTAATTCCTTTCCCTTTTAATTTTGAATGTATGGTTGTAAATTATTATTTATTTTATTTAGTGCGTTTTTTGAATGTTGGGACTTAAAGGCATGAAATTGGACGAATGTGCAAACTCAAACTTAATTATAAAATTTGACAATTTTCCGAAGGCAATTTCATTATGTGTGGTAAATAAGGAAATAATTAAACAATTAAATGGTAATAAAACGCAAAACATAAACGGAGGCCAACCGCAAGGTTGGGTGAGTATTCAAACGCTCATACCCAGTTTTCGAACCCAATCTCTAATGACGGCTTCTGGGAACCTCCGTGGGATCCAGTTGCTGTACAGTGTGTCTCGGCTTTATCTCTGAATAGGCCCATAACCTACATCGTATTTCCTAGTGGGCCTCGAGCCCACATAGTGTTGTGATCGCCAAACACTTGGGCATGCGCTAAACCACGCCGCCTACATTAATATATCTCAAAAATAAATAAATAAAATAAAATAATAATAAAAAATCCTAAAAATTATATCTCTACAAGGTTTTATCCATAGAAATCATATATTTTCCTCTATAATCACCATGAAAAAGAAATAAAATTATGATTAGTAAATAAATTATAATAATAACAAAAAAAATAAAAAATTAATAAAACAAAAAAGAGAAATAAAATAAAATAAAAAGAAAATGATGCTTATGGATGATGGGATGCTCCTCAGATTTGTAGAATCATCGCTCTTAATAAGATTTCGAATATTATTCTTCAAAAAATTTTCAAAGATCTTTGATAAATAAAGCGAAAGAAAGTCTGTAGAGAATAAGATTTTTTTCTCTCTTTTCTTCTTTTTCTCGTTTTTTCTTCTTTTCTTCGTTCCTTTTATTTTTTCCTTCTACCTTTTTTCTCTCCTTCCTTCCCTTCCGTTTTTTTATTTTTTCCCTTTCGTTTTTTTTATTCTCCCATTTTTTCAGAGCCAAAGTCCTCTTATATATAGGGATAAATTTTGAAACCCTAGTTGTAAATTGATTCCTAAAAGACTTTTATTTTCTTAAAAATATTATTAAAATAATTTTAGGAGATTTTCATACCAATTAGGACTCAATTTATCTAGAAAATTCAAAATTTATCTAAAAAATTCAAGAATTTACGGAAAGAGTCTAATTCCGACTGAAATTATGTAATTCTAATCGGGATTACGTAATTCTGATCGGACTTAGCGTAATTCCGATCGGACTTAGCGTAATTCCAATCGAAATTAGTGTAATTCTAATAACTTTTTTTTTAACTTTTAATTACATAATGGTCCTTGAAAAAATTTAACTTTTTGCAATTAGATCCCTAAAAAGTATTGCAATTTAGTCCATGAAAACCTCAAATCCTTTCTTAAAAAAAAATGCAATTAGACACTTGAAGTTTCAAAGTTCAAATATTGAAGACCTATTCATAACATTTTCATCATTGAAATCTTCTATCACATTCATAACTCATCATCTTGAAATTGAGTGTCTACAAACACGTATCCATAATACGAGATTGTGCCAAATTATTTATTTATATTTGCCCCGGCCACAATAAATTCACATCGTGGGGCATAAGTCTTCAATAGCATTAAAAACACTAACTGTGACATTAATTGCTGAAAATGCCATGAGAAATCTACCCCACTTATCATCTTTCTTTCCTCCTAATCCCTGAAAAAAAATAACAACTTTAGATTTATATTCTTTGCCTTACTATAAAAGGTTGAAGTATTTTAACTGGTAACAATCTGAAGTGTTTATTGGTATTACTTTTAAAAAAAACTTCATTTAATATACCTATGTTGATTTCAAAAAATAAAGAGAATAATTAAATACGAGTATATACTTGACTTTTGAGTTTCTTGCTCCTCAATTGCTGAAGCAAAATGTGGTTATCAAGAAATTGATTATGCTCATGCTTCTTTCTTTCAGTGTTGGGATTACAACGGCCACAAATATCATAACTTTTATTAGCACCAGTAAAGCATATCTCACAACTGAAGTATGATCCAATCATAAACTCATCGCACTCTCCCCAAAAAATGGGTCTTACGCTTACACAGAGGTAGAAGACACTGATGAACTCCTTGAATTCCAGTATTCCATTTCCATTTGTGTCCAGAATGGTGAACAGTTCAGCATGAGCAATATCATCTAAATCCTTCTCTTTATAACAATTTACAAATTGGTCACAGGAAGCCAAGTTTCCTTTCATTTTTTTGTACTCCCTGGAAATTTTTTTCCTCTCCATTTTTGGTAACTTCTTATAAAATGCATCAGTAGCAAGACATATCTACTCCTTAATAATTTCTTATATCTCCTCCTCGCTCATATTTTCTCCTGTAGCTATCTTCTATCTTTTTTTGTACAAGAGAAATGGAGAGATATTTATCGACATGGTAACTACAGACCTCTGAATATTCTAAAATGTAAGTGAATATTCTAAAATGCTACTCAACATTCTAACTAAGCTATTTACATACATATCTATTTTAGAATATTCTAGAGAAGTATACATACAAGTAGAAGTTTCTAGTATATACATAAACTATCCATATCGGTAAAAATTCTAGCCTTTACCTCCATAATGTGACACGTCTCTATTATAATTGACCTTTATTTGATTTTGAATTTTAAGAAATGATATGTGTCATAAGACGTGACATCTATCCACATGCTTAGATTTTTATGGTGCCTAATTGCCTATTATATGTGGGAGTTGGACCCTTCTTTCTTTCTAGTTAATGTTATACACTCATAGAATCTTCAATGTTAGATCACACTCATTTATGACTCAGCACTTATCTTTAACAGTACTTCTTATAAGGGCATCCAGGTTAAATGCACATAAAGATACATAACTTTAACTTTATTTCAATTGAATTACTAAATTTTAATTTACATCTTTTTAGATACTAAGTTGCTATTTAGTTTTACAGTAGTCATTTAAAAAATATTTTGTTATATGAACAATTTAAAATTATTATTTTAATTTATAATTTTTTTTTTTGCAAAGAAGTTCATATTTTCTATATATTTATAGAAAATAAGAAAAATTTAAAAATTATTTTGATTTCGCCTAGTAAGAACAAACTCATCATAAGAGGTATCAAAGCCTAGGTGTAGAAAGCTTTAAAACTTTTTATAATTTTTGGACTAAATTGAAAAGATAAAGAGATTGAGGGATTAAAATAATTTTTAAGAGAAATTTAGAGGATTAAAAATTATTAACAATATCTTTTTTGAAACAAAATCAAAGTTAAGTAACAAAAAAGAAACAAATTTAAATTTAGTATATAAATTGTAATAAATGTAAAGTTGGATAACCAACAATGCATTTAACCCAAGGGCATCCACAATGAAGGTTTAATGCCCGTGTAATGTTGTCCATTACACTCTGCCCATAAATTGCTTTCCTTTGTGATATCATGGGCATTACATGCATAATGGATTGCGTGTAATATAAACAATTATTAAAATATAAATATTTAAATTATTTTATATTCAAAATTTAATTTTTTTACAAAAATATTACCAATTATATGTTTTAATTTGTCTTAATATGATTTTAGTACGTAAATATATTTCTTTAAAATATTTAAAGGAATTATTAAAATAAATATGTAATTTGATAGTGAGTCCATGCTATTACACTTTTTTTAGTATAATTCATAGTCAACAAATGTGTAACGAGTGAGAAGATAATAAAGTAATAATGTGATATGCCCATTATACTCCATAAAATATAAACCAATGTGGATACTTTAATGTACATACAGTAATTGTGTCATGACCCAAAACTAGAAGTCATGACCAGCGCTAGTGAACGAAAATTCTTTCAAATCCGGAACTCGTAGCAAGCCTTAGAAAAATAAAAACATGCATTTCATAAATAAAAGTACGATCGAATTAAAAATTTTTGAATCAAAATATAAAATATAAATACTCAGTATCTTTTCATAAATAAATATATATTCATACAGTGTTCAAATAAAATTCCCAAAGTATAAAGTATCAGACAAAATAATATTCTACTGATACAATAACATTACTACTGCAATTTCTAGAATACAAATCAGAGTTCAAAATATACATTTACATAAAATAGCTGCGATGAAAGAACACTGGCGAAGAACTTTACTTCTAAGGTCTGACGATATAGGATCTCCTGAAAAAAAATAATTGAGGGGGGTTAGACCTCATTGAGTGAATTATTATACTATATATACATGCATTTAAACCATATCCAGTCAAGCATTCTCATATATATATAAGTATATTCATACATTTCACACAAATGCCAAACTCTGATTTTATAAATATAATAAATGCAGAAAACATTTATTTTAATACATGAAGGATCAAATAGAACCCTATTAATCGCAACCTTAATCAATCATATCATCACTTTAGCCATACAAGCTCACTTCATTCCAAATAGATCACTTATTCCATTTTGGACAATAGACTAGCCCCGAGACACTAAGTTGATCGAGCTCTAGTAGTCTGATTGTCAATATGATTGGCCTTAAGACACTTAGTCAACCGAGCCCCAACAATCACACCATCAATTACATCACATCTCAAACAATCAATCAAATCATCAATCATATCATCATTACCACAAGTAATTCCTCACTCAAACCTAAATCTATCGCACCGGTATGTACACGGTCCTAGTGCTGCCCACTAGATAGCACGTTCTATTGATATCCTTCATTTAAAATAATTCATACATTTGGAACATAAATAATATAGAACGATATTTATAATAGTAAAATAAACTATATATATACTATAAATATACTTAAAATAAACCAAGTACATTTTGGGTATATATATGTCAAACAAAACATGAAATATACCAAAGATAAACCAATGATATACTTAAAAACAATTTAAGTATAAATCAGTAATATATCATGCATTTACTTAGAAATATACCTAAAATATACTAAAAATATACCCTAAGTACACAAATCATTTAATTAAACAATTATGAATAAATATACATTTAAAACATGTATATATACTAAAACATGCATTAAGTTTGACATATATCCAAAATATACTAAAAATAAACCTAATTATCTAACTTGCATATATAAAAAAATAAAAAAAATAAACTCTAAATAAACCAAGATATACTAAAAATAAACCGAAAATATACCAAATCATATTATAAAATAAATTACTTTTAAAAACATATAATGAAAATGAAAAATCCTAAGTCAAGCATCTTATATGCAATATATATATATATATAGTATAATAACTCATTGGTTCACGTTCCACGAGACAGACTCGGAGGGTCTGATTCGTTAGGCCTCGATCTCAACGCAGCTAGAAAAATAAAATAGCAACAACCATAAGAATAAATTTCTAACTCTACGCTTATAGGATTACTATAGAAAGACTCAATCAAAAATTCAAAACTATACTCAGACCGGTTGTCACGTTTTATGAGAAATCTACCAAAATTTTGGCATAGTCTCCTCTATAAAACGGACATCTCCCTACAAAAGTGGGGCCGATCCTGCACAGAAAACACACTTCTAAAATTTTCAAAGCACAACACCTCGGGTTGGCACTCTCAAACTCCACAAGTTCCCAACCGAGGTTCACAATATACAAACAAATAATATTAAACAGTAAAATAATAAAAATCATCAAAAACCCATAAAAATATTTAAAAACCTTTATTTTCCAATTAAAACATAAAATTGTAATTTAAATAATATTTGAGAATAAAAAAATTCATAAATGGAATAAAATTCCCATTTTATAATTAAATTAACATATATTGTAAATAATATTTAAAATCACAATTTAACATCATTTAAAATAACAAAATACACATTTAGCCTCAAAATAATACAAACACTTATTATTTATATAATATTCCAAAATTATCACAATTTAACTAATAAAATCTCAAATATTGTATAACATTAATAAATATTCAATTTTGCAGTTATTCAACTTAACATAATAAAATTCACATTTAATTGCCTAAATAGCTTAATTATATAATAAAATTAGTTTAAAACCCATTTTATTTCCATAATAATATGTATAATATATTATTTGAAAACAATTTTTAAAACATAGTATTAATTAGTTAAAAATAGTAATTAATTTGTAAAAATCATTTTATTATCTTAAATAATTATAAAATCAACTAAAAACTAATATTTAACTATAATTAACACTAAATTACACATTTGCCCCTATAATACAAAATATCCAATATACTAAATAATTTCCTCAAAAATTATATAAAATCATAAGAATTATTTAATCAACATATAATATACTAATATCAATCAAAACACATATTTAACCAATAATTTCAACAAAAATACTTATTTAACTTAACAATTCAAAATACACATAAATTATATAAAATCCCATAAAAATTATATAAATCCATAAAAATTATTCTATCAATAAATAACATTCTAATATTAACTAAAATACACAATTAAACTCTAATTTCAACCAAAAATACACATTTAACTAAATATCCAAACTTACATAAACTATGAATATCTCTAAAAATTATAAAATATTCTCAAAAATTAATTTCTCCACACCAAAATTAATAACAATATATAATAACAATAATTTAACCAAATTCATAATTTAATTAATTAATTAACGAAAATACATTTTTAATTATTAAAATATTCAATAATTAACCAAAAATCAAACAAAATCAGAAAAATAAATTAAAAATATCTAGGAGTAGATTAGGATGCATAGATCATCATTTCTAAAGGAAATTATAAAAAAAAACATTAAACTCAAGCTAAAAAAAATTAGAAAAGAAATTTGACATAAACTAAAAATTGCATAAAACTCACAAATAGTTAGCTTTGAGCATTGATCAATCTCATAATCAACTTCCCCTCAACTTAAGGAGTTGATCGAGGTAAAGAAGTTGAGCTCCCGCCGTCAAAATGGCTTCAGCAACCATTGAACCAAGCTACTGCCATGGCTGCTTCCGTCACTTCCGACGAGAAGAAGATGATGGCGAGAAGAAGAGGAGAAGGAAAGGAGTTGATGGCAAGGTTCAGGGGTGGCAGAAAGTGGCTCGGTGGTCTATGTAGGAGTTGGGAATTTTTGTGAAAAGAAAAGAAGAAAGAATGGGAGGAAGAAGACAACAACGCACAAGAAGAAGAGGAAGAAAGGAGTTGACCCGCAAAAATGACATTCCTAACCCTTGATGCATATATATATATATATTATATTATATTAAAAACTTAAATGCACACATGTAAATATACATATATACATGTTATAATATCACTTTAACTTTAGTTTAATTTATTCTCCACCACTCATTTAATCCACACACACACACACATAGATACACACACACATGCACAATAATATACACAATATAAAATTAACAACAACTAAAATTTATACTATTAATAAAATAATGATCATAATAACATTAAACAATAAAAATAATACTAATGAAAATAATAATAACCATGATAATAAATACACACATAAAATAACGCTTACATAAGCAATTAAAAATAAATAATGATGATTACAATACAAATAATATAATTTATTAAAAATAATAATATCCTTAATACTAATATAGCAATTTAATAATAAAATCAATAATGTAGGTTGATAAAAATAATAATGTACATAAATTAATATTATTAAAATATTACCATCCGAAATAATAAATTTTAAAATAAAATATTTACATTGAAAATATTATCAAACATAAAATAATAAGTATTAATCATAAAATAGCAAAATAAATAAATTTAACTTTTAAATTTTATTAACACTGTATATCTCATTACTTAATAAAATAATTTAAAAATCAGGGTTATTACAAATTACTAATTATAATGCCAATGGTCCTAATTTTTTGTGCGGTAAAATAGTATAAAACATTGAATATAAAAGAATTTGTCCACGCTTGATGTATTGCATGAAATAGTGAAATTTATAATGTAGAAATATGTGTTTTATTTTTATAGTTAAAGTGCAAATTATTTGTGTAAATTCTACCATTAAATATAATACATATGTCGTATGTAAAAATCAAGTCAAGAGTGTAAAACCTATTTAATTTTACAAATTATTATTAATAGACTAGCCCTTACAAATTCTCAACTCAAATTATCTTATGGATTCCAAACTTACAAATTCTCATAAATTCCCATACAAATTCCACACGTAGGTGAGGTTTAAACTAATGGCATCTAGTCATAGGGTGTTAATATGATATGATGAGATTTTTAACATCCAATCTATAGACTCTAAATGAATGAGGGTTGATATCTATGAGCGACAAGGTTAGGCGCGTACTCAAATGTTTGGCTAGTATGGCATTATGTGAGTTTAAGGTCCATTAGGAAATACAAAATGGGCTTAGGGTCCAAAATGGAGATAGAGTCGCCACTCGGATAAAAGTTGGGACACACTGTACAACAATTGGATTCCATGAAAGTTTCTAGAAGCTGTCATTAGAGATCGAGTTCGAAAATTGGGAATGGATTTTTGAAATGCCCACCTAACCTTACGATTGCTCTCCCTGTATGTTTTGTATTTTATTACCTTTGATTATTAAATTATTTTCTTATTTTAATGTGAATTGCAATCATTTTCAATTTTATATTTTAGTCCGAGTTTGCACATTAGTCCCATTTTTATGCTTATAGCCTGACATTCAATATAAATAAAATAAATAATAATAATTTATAACTATATATTTCAAATGAATATGGGAAAGGATTAGGAATTATAATACTTTGTTTAAATAAACATAAAATAAACTAGAAAATAAACCAAAAATATACTAGTTAATTAGACAATTAAAACCTCTCAAGAACTAATTAATAGAATAACTATTTGATGATTAGAAATCACCAAACAATCCCTGCAATGAACACAAATTAGTCCTTTTTTGTAAACAACAATATTATCCATAAATAACTAATAAGTACAATTAATAGGAAATAGAAATAAAATCACAAAATAGTCTACAAATAACATAATAATATTATACAATAATAATATTAAGCAACACAGTAATCATTTATAAAATCAATGTCTATACAACAAGACAAGCATATGAATCATGCAAAATATAAAAAACGAGCATTAAAAACCTAAGCAGAATTATGAAAAAACTTGATAAAGTGGTGACGCCTCTTCAAAAAGGCATCGCCTTATGACCAGGAGGCTATTTGAGATTGCCTTCATAAGAAGGGGCGACACCTCTATGAAGAGACATTGCCTTTTCAACAGACCTTGCAACAGATTACATTTCTTATCTTCTAAGAAACTTCAAAATTAAGATAAACAAGTAAAAACTAATACAAATACACAAAGATTATTAAATAATACTAAATGTTTCACATATTCATGCTTCTATATGACCTTAAACAAGTAATAAAACTCAAGAAAATAAGCAAGAGAATAATAAACCAAAATATTTTAATGAAATGAAGAATTTAAAGCTTGAAAATGGGGATTCTCACTGGTTTAGATGAGTTAATGCTCCTAACTAAGCCCTCAGAACTTAGTTTGTTGGTTTGAAGGCTTTGAATGCAAAAGAGGCCTCTTCCTTCTCAAGAAAATCAAGTCTTTTACTTCAATCATCATCATCATCATCTTCTTCTTCTTTTTCTTTTCTTTTTACCCATTTTTTCAGAGACCAAGTCCAGCTTCTCTAAAAATCCTTTTCTCTTTGCCCACCCCCTTTCTTTTTAAGCCTTTTCAATGTTTTGCCTTTTTTAATTCCCAACCCACTCACTATAACCCTCTCCCCATCCTTTTCATCATTCCTTATGTTTTTTTTCTCTTTTTTTACCTTTTTCCCTTTCTTTTATGTTTAAAAATGCCCCAAATTATAGGTAGGTGGGCCTCAATTGCTGTCATTAATGGCAGTTAATATTGTAAAGGGTGGCTATAAAGAGGCGCTACCTCTTTAATGAGGCGTCACCTCACTGATGCCCAAAATGAAGAGGAGATGCCTCTTCATTGAGGCGATCGCCTCTTTACCCAGTCTAAGTCTGAACCTTAGGGCCAAAAGATAATAGGTTTGGGCTTGGGCTTTTGAGGTTTAATTTTGGGCTTAGACTTCGTGTTTGGGCTTATAGGCTTAGTGTTTGGGCTTTCAAGTCTATTTTAGAGAAGTTTTGGGCTTTCTTTGCATTCAAAACTCGTAATTTCTCATCATCAGGCATTGCAAGGTGATCAAACTAAAGGTGTCCATAGTTTGCCCCCTTAGTTTTTTAAAAAAATTAAATCTCTGGAAATTAATTTTTTTAAAAAAGCAATATAGATACAAAAGCATTGAATAATAAGAATGACATACCTAACCTTCGAGCTTCACATGGGCTGTTAGTCTAGGGAATTTAAACCCGAGAGGTCAAACTTTAACTTAAAACATGATCGTGATCCTCGAGTTTTCTTGGTCTGATCAACCACTCATTATAGTTTGTGTGATTCCCTAGTTTTTTTGGCTCAAGAAGTCACTCAATAAAAGAAGATAAAAATGTAACCATGTTCCTTGGGTTTTCTTAGCCCAATCAGTTACTCATTATAATTTGACGTGATTTCTAGGTTTTTTTGGCTCGAGAAGTCACTTAGTAAAAGAAGATGAAAATGTGACCATGATCCTCGAGTTTTCCTAGCTTGATCAGCCACTTATTATAGTTTAGCATGATTTCTAAGTTTTCTTGGCTCGAGAAGTCACTCAATAAAAGAAGATGAAAATGTGATCGTGATCCTTGCGTTTTCCTAGCCCAATTAGCCACTCATTATAGTTTGACATGATTCCCAAGTTTTCCTAGCTCGAGAAGTCACTTAGTAAAAGAAGATGAAAATATGACCATGATCCTCGAGTTTTCCTAGCTTGATCAGTCACTTATTATAGTTTAGCATGATTCCTTAGTTTTCTTGGCTCAAGAAGTCACTTAATAAAAGAAGATGAAAATGTGACCGTGATCCTTAGGTTTTCCTAGCCCAATTAGCCACCCATTATAGTTTGACATGATTCCCAAGTTTTCCTAACTCGAGAAGTCACTTAGTAAAAAAAATGCACTTCAGGCATTCAAACCTAACCAGACACCTCATTAAAAGTGTTACAACTGTATATATTTACAATAGGAAGTAAATATATAAGCTAATTATAAGGGTTGATTTACAGCTGTATATATTTAGAATAGGAAGTAAATATATAGGCTGATTATAAAGGCTAATTGTAGGAGATTTTTCTTCCTAAATTAGGTCTCATATACTTGTATATATATCCTTATATTTAATGAATAACATAATAAGAAATTCATATTTCTGTGTTCTTATACTCTGATTACAAAATGGAAGATGCACTTCGGGGATTTAAACCCCACCAAATGCTTATTAAAAGGAAGATGTACTTTAAGGATTCAAATCCGACCAGATGCTCTTTGTTACTGATGCTTTGATCAGAATTTCTTCAATTCTCCTATATTAATTTTAGGGTACACTCGAGAAGTGATACAAAAATTTTCATGTTTTTTTTATCCACTAGGGAATATATTTCTGATAAGCCAACTTATCTTCTTTTCATCAAGTGGGCTTTACCCTCTTCCTTTCTCTTCTTTTCAATAAGTCTTTCTCTTTTACCTTTCTACTTTGACATATAAATCCCTTTTCCTCTTTTCAAATTCACTTTCACTTTTTTGCTTTTAAATTCTCTTTTTTTTCTTTCTTTTCTTCTCTTTCACTCTTTAAATCCTTTATTGCTATAGACACCGCACAAACCCCGAATTTACCTATGTGGGACCCAATGACTCCTTCAGTACATCCCTTACGTAGTTTCGGGCTTAGCCTCAGAGACGAGATCCCATTTTTCGCAGACATGCGATCCTATATCTACGGATTGGCTACATAAGAGGTTAGTACATAATTTCTTTAATATTTCCTGTAAATAATATTAAATAACATTAGGTTACCATTCATAGATGCATGTTTTTCATTTTGACTGAAAGAAATTTAATTTAATTGAATGAAATTACAAAAATTAAACCATTTTGTCAAATCACTGACATGAAGAGGCATCGCCTCTTTAATGGGGCGATCACCTCATTAACAGAATTTTGAATAAAAAATGACTTTATTCTCATAAAAATGATAATTAAACTCCCTATTTTATTCTTATAGCTCGATGCCGACACCCTCAAGGGTGCTGGGAACTTCAATGGTGCCCACATATGTTACAATGAGCTCACGGACACAGTGAATACTTGTCTTTGTGATACTAGGTTCTTTGATTTCATTCTCATACTTCCAGCACAACAGGGGTAAACAAACTACTGGCCTCTATATGCTCTGATGGAGAGATGGTTTGACACTACTCATACATTCCACCTTCCTTTTAGGGATTTTACACTTGATCCAGTTGCTTTTACTGTTGTCACTAGCATTGCTTGCGTAGGGGATTCTGTTCCTTTTGATATGATTCTCCATCACCTATCTCCACATTGTCTTGCATTTATTAAGCATCTGCTTAACATGGTCTTGGATATGAAGGGGTCATACACAATAAAGCTTAATTCCATCAGGATCTTCTATACCCGTGCTAGAGTTGAGGCCGCTACCACACCTCGTCAGATTGATCAGGCAGTGTGCGCATTCTTGGTTTACTTACTGTACACCACTCTCTTTGCATAAGCTCATCTCTTATAGAGGATGCCTGTACCTACACCTGCACCTCAAGTAAGCATGCAATGATGGTAAGCATATTATTTCACATTTATGCGTATGGATGCTATTTCTTAACTTAATTTTCATTTTTAGGCACCAGCTAGGGTACCAGCTGTCACGACCCAAAACAGGGGCCATGACCGGCGCTAGGGAACGGGAATTCTTTCGAATCCGGAACCCGTAGCAAGCCTAAAAATAAAATAAAAATGCAATAATAACCATAAAAATATAATATGCAGCGGAAAATAAAATCATAAATATCATAAATATTACAATATCATCCATCTCAACTGGATATAATTCAAAACTCATCACATCGCATATATAATCTCATAAATGTATAATCTTTATACAAATCCAGTTTTAACATAATACATCTCTTTAAAATAAAGTACATAAAATCCAATACTGTAATTTACAGCTACTGCAGTGTCTAGATAAAATAAATAAGACTCAAGTAGACAATTTACATAAAGAAGCCGGGGCGGAAGAAATCCGGCGTATCGACCTGCTACTGAGGTCTGAGGAAGTTGACTCTCCTGAAAAATAGTCAACAGAGGGGAGTCAGACCTCACTGAGTGAATTACTATAGTATATATACATACACTCTAAGTGATAATGCATACAGTCAACAGTATATGAGTAATATGTATATATACAGGCAAGTTCATACAGATGCAGAAAAATCATTTTATATATTTTGTCTGAAAATCAACTTTTATGAAGGATCACATAGAACCCTAGAATATCGCAACCTCATAAAATAGTGTTAAACAACACTCTGGCCATACAGGCTCACTTATTCCAAATATATCCACTTAATCCATATGGACAGTAGACTGGCCCCGAGACACTAAGTCAACCGAGCTCCAGCAGTCTGACTGCCAGTGTGATTGGCCCCGAGACACTTGGTCAACCGAGCTCCAGCAATCACACCCAAACCACATCTCACATATATCAATAATCATAATCAAATCGATATCCACAAATAAGTTAGTAATAAAGCCTAAATACTATAGGCGCACCGGTACGTACTCGGTCCTAGTGCTGCCCACTAGGTAGCACGTTCTATTGATATCCTTCATTCTTAAATAATAAAACATTCATTCACAAATATAAATGATGCATGAATATTAATGAAATAGCAATATAAACCATATATATACTGGAAATATACCAAACGTAAACCAGGTATATTTTGAGTATATATATACGTCAAATAAATTCAATCAAATCATGAATTAAACTAAAAATATATTTAAAAACATTTTAAATATATTTTATTAATAAAACATGTATATAATTTATTATATACCAAAAATATGCCAAAAATATACTTGAATATAAATCATGTTATTTATGCATAATTAGTCAAAATAAAACATGCATTTTCTAAATCATGCATCCTAAGCATATATATATAATATAGTAACTCACCTAATGCGCTCCACGAGACGGGTCCGACGGGCCTGGTCCACTAACCCTCGGTCTCGGCGCAACTAAACAAGAAATAATTACTCGACATCAGAATAACCCTAACAGAAATCCTAGAATTCAATCTAGAGTATTCAACACAGAATTGGAAATTAGGGTTCGACTGGATATCACGTTTTACGAGAATTCTACCGGAAATCCGGCAGAACCTCCCCTGTAAAACAGACATCTCTCTACTCAAAAGAGTAGAGCCGACCCTGCAAAGAAAATACACTTCGAAAATAACACCATAAACAATCACAACCCCTCGGTCGGACTCCAGACTACAATCTGTCGACCGGGGTCCACAAACACAGAAAATATATTCAAATATACCAAAAATATCCTTAAATCATAAAAATACATTTTATAAATAAAAATTACATAATTGACCTTGAAACACTATAAAAATCGATTAAAACTCATTTTATTTGAAAAACCGTATATTATATATATAATTGAAAATAATTCACGAAAAATAGTTTTAATTAGTTAAAAATACCAAATATTTTGTAGAAATCATTTTTATACCTTAAATAAATATTAAAACCAATTAAATTACATTTTTAGACAATTTAGGGTAAAATTACCAAAATACCCCTATATATATATATACCTAAATTACTTCAAAAATTCACCAAAAATCATACAATTATCCAAAATTAATTTTCTCAACATATTTATCAATAATATCAATAATTAAACTCAATTAACCAATTAAATTCAATTTAAAACACAATTAACTTAATTTTACAAAATCACATAAACTTCAATAATTAAAAATAAATACTTAGAAATTCATAAAAATTCCAAATAAATTCCTATAATTCATTTCAACACCTAATTCAACCATAAACTCCAATTTCATAATTTAAATAATTAATTTCCGAAAATTCGAAAATAATATTAAAATATTCAAAAATACCCAAAAATCCAAACAACCTCCAAAAATTCTACAAAAATTCATACATGAAGATTAAGCTACCAGGAACAACATTTGTGAAGGAAGTTTCCATGAATCATCCAAATTGAAGCTCAAAAAAATCGAAAACCAAAAGTGGCCGAAATATTCAACTCAAAACCTAAGCAATTCTAGACCATTTTAGCTCAAACAAAAGCTAGAATAACACTCACCGGAGCTCAAGGAGAAGATAGAGACCGGCGGTGTCGAAAACGGTGGCCGGAGGAGGGAGAAACCACGGTGGGAAGATGGGTGGTCCGGCGGTCACGCACGGGAAGAAAGAAGAAGAAGAAGAAGAAAAAGAAAAAGAAAGAAAAGGAAAGACAAAAGAAAAGAAAAAGAAAGAAAAAGGAAAAGAAAAAGAAAAAAAAATAATAAATTTTAATAATTTAATAATAAATAAAATAATCAAATAATAATAAATAAATAATAAAATATTAGGGTAATAATAAACCCTAATTAAATATACACACACAGGCTTTATTTAATAATTTAAAAATATGTATGAGTTCATGCAAACCCGTAAATACATTTAAAATAATTAATAATACATTGTTTACGTGGAAATTTCCCCGAAAATGAAAGTCCCGGGAAAATTTTACGTAAAATACTGAAAATAATAGACAGTAATTAAAATAGGTTTAAAATACATATTAACTCATAAAAATATCATATAAAATACAAAAATCACTGACACTGCATATCCCGGTACAGTGTAAAAATATTTTTAAAATTACGGGATATTACAGTCTTCCCCCCTTACAGGAATTCGTCCCCGAATTCCAAAACAAGATTACAGAATCAGGAAGGAAAGAGATACGGGTAAGAAGCTCGCATCTCAGCTTCAATCTCCCACGTATGTTCTTCAACTCTGTCGCTACGCCACAAAACCTTGACCATCGGAATCTGCTTCGATCGCAACTGTCGAACTTGAAAATCAACGATCGCCACAGGTTCTTCCACAAACGTCAAATCTTCACTCACTTCCACACTGTCAGGTTGCAACACATGTGAAGGATCTGAGATATACTTCCTCAACATCGAGATATGAAATACTGGATGCACCTGCGACATACTCGGAGGCAAATCCAACCGATATGCAATAGTGCCAACTCTTTCCAGAATCTCAAACGGTCCAATATATCTCGGTGCTAACTTACCCTTCCTGCCAAATCTCATCACACCCTTCATCGGAGATACTTTCAGAAAAACGAAATCTCCAACCTGAAACTCCACATCTCTGCGCCTAGGATCCGCATAACTCTTCTGTCTACTAACTGCGGTCTCTAATCTCCGCTTGATCACGGCGACTTTCTCTGCAGCATCCTGAACCATCTCTGGTCCAGTCAAAGCTCTCTCACCGATCTCATCCCAACTCAACGGGGATCTACACTTCCTTCCATACAACGCCTCATATGGTGCCATGCCAATACTGCTATGGTAGCTGTTATTATATGCAAACTCCACAAGCGACAAATGATCATCCCAACTACCTCTCAAATCCAAGACACACATCCTCAACATATCTTCCAGTGTCTGGATCGTCCTCTCAGACTGACCATCTGTCTGAGGATGAAAAGCAGTACTGAAATCCAACCTAGTGCCCATCGCTTCTTGCAACTTCTGCCAGAAACGAGAAGTAAACACTGAACCTCTATCTGACACAATGGACACAGGTACTCCATGAAGGCACACAATATGCTTCACGTACAACTTCGCCAATCTAGCAACTGAATATGTGGCTTTCACAGGCAAGAAATGTGCAGACTTCGTCAATCTGTCTACAATCACCCAGATGGAATCGTATCCATCCTTCGAACGAGGTAAACCGACTACAAAATCCATGGCTATCCTTTCCCACTTCCACTCGGGAATAGGAAGAGGCTGAAGCTTCCCAGAAGGCTTCTGATGTTCGGCTTTCACTTGCTGACACGTCAAGCACTTAGCAACATAATCAGCAACATCCTTCTTCAATCCATCCCACCAGTATAGATCTCTGATACTGTGGTACATCTTAGTAACACCAGGATGAACGCTGTAAGCTGTAGAATGTGCTTCCTCTAGGATCTCTTCTCTCAAATCATCCACATCAGGAACACACAATCTACCACTGATCCACAACACACCATCATCATCGAGTGTGAAATCAGTGAACTTCCCTGCTCTGACATTCTCTGCAAGCTCTTCCAGAATAGGATCTCGGCTCTGAGCTGCTTTAATCTTATCCCTTAGTACAGATCGTACTTTAAACTGAGCTAACAGTCCACCTGATCTACTGATCTTCATCATCAGACCTTGATCCACCATCAGATGCAATTCCTGGATCAATGGTCTCCTCTCCACACCGATGTGAGCAAGACTACCTGAGGACTTCCTACTCAAGGCATCTGCTACCACATTAGCTTTACCCGGATGGTAAAGAATCTCACAGTCGTAATCCTTCAACAATTCCAACCATCTCCTCTGCCTCAAATTCAAATCTCGCTGCTGGAAAATGTACTTAAGGCTCTTGTGATCAGTAAATATCTCACAAGTCACCCCGTACAAATAATGTCTCCAAATCTTCAAAGCAAAGATCACTGCAGCCATCTCAAGATCATGTGTAGGATAGTTCTGCTCATGCTTCTTCAACTGCCTCGAAGCATAGGCTATCACCCTTCCATTCTGCATCAACACACAACCAAGACCAATTCTAGAGGCATCACAGTAAACTGTGAACTTATCCACACTATTAGGCAAAGCTAATACTGGCGCTGTGGTCAACTTCTCCTTCAACAACTGAAAACTATTCTCACAAGCTTCTGACCACTCGAATCTAACATTCTTCTGAGTCAAGCGAGTCATAGGGGCTGCTATCCTAGAAAAATCCTGCACAAACCGCCTATAATACCCGGCTAAACCCAGAAAACTCCGAATCTCAGTAACTGAAGTAGGTCTAGGCCACTCAGATACTGCCTCAACCTTCTGTGGATCAACCTGAATACCTTCTTTAGACACTACGTGTCCAAGAAAAGAAACACTCTCCATCCAGAAATCACACTTCGAGAATTTAGCATAAAGCTGATGGTCTCTCAGTGTCTGTAGTACAATCCTCAAGTGATATACGTGCTCTTCCATACTCCTCGAATATACCAGTATATCATCAATGAAGACTACCACAAACTGATCCACATACGGTCGGAATACTCTGTTCATCAGGTCCATAAAAGCTGCTGGTGCATTAGTCAAACCAAAAGACATCACCAGAAATTCATAATGACCATATCGAGTGCGGAAAGCTGTCTTAGGAATATCAGCTTCACTGATCCGCAGCTGATGATAACCCGACCTCAAATCAACCTTAGAAAAGAACTGTGCACCCTGTAGCTGATCAAACAAATCATCTATCCTCGGGAGAGGATACTTGTTCTTCACTGTCACCTTATTAAGCTCTCTGTAGTCAATGCACAGTCTCAGGGTACCATCCTTCTTCTTCACAAACAAGACTGGTGCACCCCAAGGAGAAACACTAGGTCTGATAAAACCCTTATCCAACAACTCTTGCAATTGCTCCTTCAACTCTCTCAACTCTGCAGGAGCCATACGATAGGGTGGCATAGATATAGGAGTAATACCTGGAACCACATCAATACAGAACTCAATCTCTCTATGAGGTGGTAAACCTGGCAATTCCTCGGGAAAAACATCAGGAAACTCACAAGCAACAGGAACATCTGTGAGTGACAACTTCTCCACTGACGTATCCCTAACCAATGCCAAAAACCCCTGACAACCTTTCCTCAATAACTTCCTAGCTGCAATAGCCGAAATAAGATGAGTTAATGCTCCTAACTAAGCCCTCAGAACTTAGTTTGTTGGTTTGAAGGCTTTGAATGCAAAAGAGGCCTCTTCCTTCTCAAGAAAATCAAGTCTTTTACTTCAATCATCATCATCATCATCTTCTTCTTCTTTTTCTTTTCTTTTTACCCATTTTTTCAGAGACCAAGTCCAGCTTCTCTAAAAATCCTTTTCTCTTTGCCCACCCCCTTTCTTTTTAAGCCTTTTCAATGTTTTGCCTTTTTTAATTCCCAACCCACTCACTATAACCCTCTCCCCATCCTTTTCATCATTCCTTATGTTTTTTTTCTCTTTTTTTACCTTTTTCCCTTTCTTTTATGTTTAAAAATGCCCCAAATTATAGGTAGGTGGGCCTCAATTGCTGTCATTAATGGCAGTTAATATTGTAAAGGGTGGCTATAAAGAGGCGCTACCTCTTTAATGAGGCGTCACCTCACTGATGCCCAAAATGAAGAGGAGATGCCTCTTCATTGAGGCGATCGCCTCTTTACCCAGTCTAAGTCTGAACCTTAGGGCCAAAAGATAATAGGTTTGGGCTTGGGCTTTTGAGGTTTAATTTTGGGCTTAGACTTCGTGTTTGGGCTTATAGGCTTAGTGTTTGGGCTTTCAAGTCTATTTTAGAGAAGTTTTGGGCTTTCTTTGCATTCAAAACTCGTAATTTCTCATCATCAGGCATTGCAAGGTGATCAAACTAAAGGTGTCCATAGTTTGCCCCCTTAGTTTTTTAAAAAAATTAAATCTCTGGAAATTAATTTTTTTAAAAAAGCAATATAGATACAAAAGCATTGAATAATAAGAATGACATACCTAACCTTCGAGCTTCACATGGGCTGTTAGTCTAGGGAATTTAAACCCGAGAGGTCAAACTTTAACTTAAAACATGATCGTGATCCTCGAGTTTTCTTGGTCTGATCAACCACTCATTATAGTTTGTGTGATTCCCTAGTTTTTTTGGCTCAAGAAGTCACTCAATAAAAGAAGATAAAAATGTAACCATGTTCCTTGGGTTTTCTTAGCCCAATCAGTTACTCATTATAATTTGACGTGATTTCTAGGTTTTTTTGGCTCGAGAAGTCACTTAGTAAAAGAAGATGAAAATGTGACCATGATCCTCGAGTTTTCCTAGCTTGATCAGCCACTTATTATAGTTTAGCATGATTTCTAAGTTTTCTTGGCTCGAGAAGTCACTCAATAAAAGAAGATGAAAATGTGATCGTGATCCTTGCGTTTTCCTAGCCCAATTAGCCACTCATTATAGTTTGACATGATTCCCAAGTTTTCCTAGCTCGAGAAGTCACTTAGTAAAAGAAGATGAAAATATGACCATGATCCTCGAGTTTTCCTAGCTTGATCAGTCACTTATTATAGTTTAGCATGATTCCTTAGTTTTCTTGGCTCAAGAAGTCACTTAATAAAAGAAGATGAAAATGTGACCGTGATCCTTAGGTTTTCCTAGCCCAATTAGCCACCCATTATAGTTTGACATGATTCCCAAGTTTTCCTAACTCGAGAAGTCACTTAGTAAAAAAAATGCACTTCAGGCATTCAAACCTAACCAGACACCTCATTAAAAGTGTTACAACTGTATATATTTACAATAGGAAGTAAATATATAAGCTAATTATAAGGGTTGATTTACAGCTGTATATATTTAGAATAGGAAGTAAATATATAGGCTGATTATAAAGGCTAATTGTAGGAGATTTTTCTTCCTAAATTAGGTCTCATATACTTGTATATATATCCTTATATTTAATGAATAACATAATAAGAAATTCATATTTCTGTGTTCTTATACTCTGATTACAAAATGGAAGATGCACTTCGGGGATTTAAACCCCACCAAATGCTTATTAAAAGGAAGATGTACTTTAAGGATTCAAATCCGACCAGATGCTCTTTGTTACTGATGCTTTGATCAGAATTTCTTCAATTCTCCTATATTAATTTTAGGGTACACTCGAGAAGTGATACAAAAATTTTCATGTTTTTTTTATCCACTAGGGAATATATTTCTGATAAGCCAACTTATCTTCTTTTCATCAAGTGGGCTTTACCCTCTTCCTTTCTCTTCTTTTCAATAAGTCTTTCTCTTTTACCTTTCTACTTTGACATATAAATCCCTTTTCCTCTTTTCAAATTCACTTTCACTTTTTTGCTTTTAAATTCTCTTTTTTTTCTTTCTTTTCTTCTCTTTCACTCTTTAAATCCTTTATTGCTATAGACACCGCACAAACCCCGAATTTACCTATGTGGGACCCAATGACTCCTTCAGTACATCCCTTACGTAGTTTCGGGCTTAGCCTCAGAGACGAGATCCCATTTTTCGCAGACATGCGATCCTATATCTACGGATTGGCTACATAAGAGGTTAGTACATAATTTCTTTAATATTTCCTGTAAATAATATTAAATAACATTAGGTTACCATTCATAGATGCATGTTTTTCATTTTGACTGAAAGAAATTTAATTTAATTGAATGAAATTACAAAAATTAAACCATTTTGTCAAATCACTGACATGAAGAGGCATCGCCTCTTTAATGGGGCGATCACCTCATTAACAGAATTTTGAATAAAAAATGACTTTATTCTCATAAAAATGATAATTAAACTCCCTATTTTATTCTTATAGCTCGATGCCGACACCCTCAAGGGTGCTGGGAACTTCAATGGTGCCCACATATGTTACAATGAGCTCACGGACACAGTGAATACTTGTCTTTGTGATACTAGGTTCTTTGATTTCATTCTCATACTTCCAGCACAACAGGGGTAAACAAACTACTGGCCTCTATATGCTCTGATGGAGAGATGGTTTGACACTACTCATACATTCCACCTTCCTTTTAGGGATTTTACACTTGATCCAGTTGCTTTTACTGTTGTCACTAGCATTGCTTGCGTAGGGGATTCTGTTCCTTTTGATATGATTCTCCATCACCTATCTCCACATTGTCTTGCATTTATTAAGCATCTGCTTAACATGGTCTTGGATATGAAGGGGTCATACACAATAAAGCTTAATTCCATCAGGATCTTCTATACCCGTGCTAGAGTTGAGGCCGCTACCACACCTCGTCAGATTGATCAGGCAGTGTGCGCATTCTTGGTTTACTTACTGTACACCACTCTCTTTGCATAAGCTCATCTCTTATAGAGGATGCCTGTACCTACACCTGCACCTCAAGTAAGCATGCAATGATGGTAAGCATATTATTTCACATTTATGCGTATGGATGCTATTTCTTAACTTAATTTTCATTTTTAGGCACCAGCTAGGGTACCAGCTGTCACGACCCAAAACAGGGGCCATGACCGGCGCTAGGGAACGGGAATTCTTTCGAATCCGGAACCCGTAGCAAGCCTAAAAATAAAATAAAAATGCAATAATAACCATAAAAATATAATATGCAGCGGAAAATAAAATCATAAATATCATAAATATTACAATATCATCCATCTCAACTGGATATAATTCAAAACTCATCACATCGCATATATAATCTCATAAATGTATAATCTTTATACAAATCCAGTTTTAACATAATACATCTCTTTAAAATAAAGTACATAAAATCCAATACTGTAATTTACAGCTACTGCAGTGTCTAGATAAAATAAATAAGACTCAAGTAGACAATTTACATAAAGAAGCCGGGGCGGAAGAAATCCGGCGTATCGACCTGCTACTGAGGTCTGAGGAAGTTGACTCTCCTGAAAAATAGTCAACAGAGGGGAGTCAGACCTCACTGAGTGAATTACTATAGTATATATACATACACTCTAAGTGATAATGCATACAGTCAACAGTATATGAGTAATATGTATATATACAGGCAAGTTCATACAGATGCAGAAAAATCATTTTATATATTTTGTCTGAAAATCAACTTTTATGAAGGATCACATAGAACCCTAGAATATCGCAACCTCATAAAATAGTGTTAAACAACACTCTGGCCATACAGGCTCACTTATTCCAAATATATCCACTTAATCCATATGGACAGTAGACTGGCCCCGAGACACTAAGTCAACCGAGCTCCAGCAGTCTGACTGCCAGTGTGATTGGCCCCGAGACACTTGGTCAACCGAGCTCCAGCAATCACACCCAAACCACATCTCACATATATCAATAATCATAATCAAATCGATATCCACAAATAAGTTAGTAATAAAGCCTAAATACTATAGGCGCACCGGTACGTACTCGGTCCTAGTGCTGCCCACTAGGTAGCACGTTCTATTGATATCCTTCATTCTTAAATAATAAAACATTCATTCACAAATATAAATGATGCATGAATATTAATGAAATAGCAATATAAACCATATATATACTGGAAATATACCAAACGTAAACCAGGTATATTTTGAGTATATATATACGTCAAATAAATTCAATCAAATCATGAATTAAACTAAAAATATATTTAAAAACATTTTAAATATATTTTATTAATAAAACATGTATATAATTTATTATATACCAAAAATATACCAAAAATATACTTGAATATAAATCATGTTATTTATGCATAATTAGTCAAAATAAAACATGCATTTTCTAAATCATGCATCCTAAGCATATATATATAATATAGTAACTCACCTAATGCGCTCCACGAGACGGGTCCGACGGGCCTGGTCCACTAACCCTCGGTCTCGGCGCAACTAAACAAGAAATAATTACTCGACATCAGAATAACCCTAACAGAAATCCTAGAATTCAATCTAGAGTATTCAACACAGAATTGGAAATTAGGGTTCGACTGGATATCACGTTTTACGAGAATTCTACCGGAAATCCGGCAGAACCTCCCCTGTAAAACAGACATCTCTCTACTCAAAAGAGTAGAGCCGACCCTGCAAAGAAAATACACTTCGAAAATAACACCATAAACAATCACAACCCCTCGGTCGGACTCCAGACTACAATCTGTCGACCGGGGTCCACAAACACAGAAAATATATTCAAATATACCAAAAATATCCTTAAATCATAAAAATACATTTTATAAATAAAAATTACATAATTGACCTTGAAACACTATAAAAATCGATTAAAACTCATTTTATTTGAAAAACCGTATATTATATATATAATTGAAAATAATTCACGAAAAATAGTTTTAATTAGTTAAAAATACCAAATATTTTGTAGAAATCATTTTTATACCTTAAATAAATATTAAAACCAATTAAATTACATTTTTAGACAATTTAGGGTAAAATTACCAAAATACCCCTATATATATATATATACCTAAATTACTTCAAAAATTCACCAAAAATCATACAATTATCCAAAATTAATTTTCTCAACATATTTATCAATAATATCAATAATTAAACTCAATTAACCAATTAAATTCAATTTAAAACACAATTAACTTAATTTTACAAAATCACATAAACTTCAATAATTAAAAATAAATACTTAGAAATTCATAAAAATTCCAAATAAATTCCTATAATTCATTTCAACACCTAATTCAACCATAAACTCCAATTTCATAATTTAAATAATTAATTTCCGAAAATTCGAAAATAATATTAAAATATTCAAAAATACCCAAAAATCCAAACAACCTCCAAAAATTCTACAAAAATTCATACATGAAGATTAAGCTACCAGGAACAACATTTGTGAAGGAAGTTTCCATGAATCATCCAAATTGAAGCTCAAAAAAATCGAAAACCAAAAGTGGCCGAAATATTCAACTCAAAACCTAAGCAATTCTAGACCATTTTAGCTCAAACAAAAGCTAGAATAACACTCACCGGAGCTCAAGGAGAAGATAGAGACCGGCGGTGTCGAAAACGGTGGCCGGAGGAGGGAGAAACCACGGTGGGAAGATGGGTGGTCCGGCGGTCACGCACGGGAAGAAAGAAGAAGAAGAAGAAGAAAAAGAAAAAGAAAGAAAAGGAAAGACAAAAGAAAAGAAAAAGAAAGAAAAAGGAAAAGAAAAAGAAAAAAAAAATAATAAATTTTAATAATTTAATAATAAATAAAATAATCAAATAATAATAAATAAATAATAAAATATTAGGGTAATAATAAACCCTAATTAAATATACACACACAGGCTTTATTTAATAATTTAAAAATATGTATGAGTTCATGCAAACCCGTAAATACATTTAAAATAATTAATAATACATTGTTTACGTGGAAATTTCCCCGAAAATGAAAGTCCCGGGAAAATTTTACGTAAAATACTGAAAATAATAGACAGTAATTAAAATAGGTTTAAAATACATATTAACTCATAAAAATATCATATAAAATACAAAAATCACTGACACTGCATATCCCGGTACAGTGTAAAAATATTTTTAAAATTACGGGATATTACACCAGCCCCTCATTCTAGGCCTACTGCATAGGAGAGGGCTCATCAGCATCCCCACATTCTGCCTAGTAGTGAGGGTACTTCCTCTGGTGAGCCACCTGTTGGGGAGTCTTCTAGCTCTAAATCTCAGATGATAGATGATAGCTTATTGCCACTCCTGACTTATTAACCCATTGCTTGAGTGAGCTCTCTCATCAGTTCTTAACTCTAGACAAGAGCTTGGAGCCAGAGTTCTTTCTAGAGACCACTACACATGTGAAGTCCTTTATTCTGAAGTCCTGTTCTTAAATTTGACTTAACACATGATTAATTATAATATTATATTAATTACGTAGATACCTCGAGATTAGGGAGAGTATATGTATAGGGTGAATAAAGCCCATCGGGACTTCCTAATGCAGATGACACAGTAATAGAAGGTAACAATTATGCCTTATCTCTATATGTATGCATGCTCTCATAATTTCTTGGCTCCTATTTCATTTTGATAGGACCAAGATGTAATATCCCGTGTTTTTAAAATATTTTTACACTGTACCGGGATATGCAGTGTTAATAATTTCTGTATATTATATGATATTTTTACGAGTTAATATGTATTTAAAATCTATTTTTATTACGGTGTATTATTTTCAGTATTTTACGTAAAATTTTCCCGGGACTTGCATTTTCGAGGAAATTTCCACGTAAATATTTTAATATTAATTATTTTAAATATATTTTCGGACTTGCATGAACTCATACGTATTTTTAAATACTAAATAAAGCCTACGTGTGTGTATATTTATTTAATTACGGTTTAACCCTAATATTGTATTATTTATTTATTTATTATTATTTAATTATTTTATTTATTATTAAATTATTAAAATTTATTTTTTATTATTATTATTTTATTAATATTTAATTATTTTCTTTTTCTTTTTCTTGTTTCTTTTTTTTCCTTTTTCTTTCTTTTTCTTTTTCTTTTTCTTTCCTTTTTCTTTCTTTTTCTTTTTCTTCTTCTCCTTCTTCCTTCTCCCACGCCCGACGACCACCACCCATTCCCTCCCGCTGCAACTCCGGCCACCTACCATCGGTGTGCCTCCCGGCTTGCCACCACCGTTCCCAGCCGTCCCCCGTCGCCAGCAGCTCCTTTCCCCGGCGCCGGCAGCTCCATTCTTCCTCTTTTGGCCGAAAATCAACCCATCGTCATTTCTCCCTCCTCCGACCATCGTTTTCGACACCACCGGTCTCTTTCTTCTCTTTGAGCTCCGGTGAGTGTGATTCTAGCTTTGGTTTGAGCTAAAATGGTTTAGATTTGCTTAGGTTTCGAATTTTCAATTTCGGTTACATTAGGGTTTTTGATTTTTTTGAGCTTTGAATTGGATGATTCATGAAAACTCCCTTCACAAATGTTGTTCCTAGTAGCTCAATCTACATGTATGAATTTTTGTAGAATTTTTGGAGATTTTTTGGATTTTTGGGTATTTTTGAATATTTTAATATTATTTTCTAATTTTCGGAAATTAATTATTTAAATTAAGAAATTGGAGTTTATGGTTGAATTAGGTGTTGAAATGAATTATAGGAATTTATTTGGAATTTTTATGAATTTCTAAGTATTTATTTTGAGAAATTAGGGTTAATTGTGTTTTAAATTGAATTTAATTCGTTAATTGAGTTTAATTATTAATATTATTGATAAATATGTTGAGAAATTAATTTTGGATAATTGTATGATTTTTGGTGAATTTTTGAAGTAATTTAAGTATATTTATATATATAGGGGTATTTTGGTAATTTTACCCTAAATTGTCTAAAAATATAATTTAATTGGTTTTAATAGTTATTTAAGGTATAAAAATGATTTCTATAAATTATTTAGTATTTTTAACTAATTAAAACTATTTTTCGTGAATTATTTTCAATTATATATATAATATACGGTTTTTCTAATAAAATGAGTTTTAATCGGTTTTTACAGTGTTTCAAGGTTAATTAAGTAATTTTTACCTATGAGATGTATTTCTATGTTGTGAGGATATTTTTGGTATATCTGAAATTATTCTGTGGTTGTGGACCCCGGTCGGTGGACTGTAGTTTGGAGTCCGACCGTGGGATTTTGATTGTGTTGAGCATGTTTTTTTTTTTAAGTGTATTTCTTTGCAGGGTCGGCTCTACTCTTTTGAGTAGAGAGATGTCCATTTTACAGGGGAGGTTCTGCCGGATTTTCGGTAGAATTCTCGTAAAACGTGATGTCCAGTCGAACCATAATTCTGTTTCCGTATTTTAATACTCTAGATTGAATTCTAGGATTTCTATTAGGTTTATTCTGATGTCGATTATTTATTGCTTGTTTAGTTGCGCTGAGACCGAGGGCTAGTGGACCAGGCCCGTCGGACCTGTTTCGTGGAGCGCATTAGGTGAGTTACTATACTATATATATATACTTAGGATGCATGATTTAGAAATGCATGTTTTATGTTGATTAAATATGCATAAATAATTTAATTATTTCTTAAGTTTACATTAAGTATATTTTTGGTTTATTTTTGGTATATATTAAATTATATACTTGTTTTGTAAATAAAATATACTTAAAATGTTTTTAAATATATTTTTAGTTTAGTTTATGATTTGACTGGATTTATTTGACGTATATATACTCGAAATATACCTGGTTTACTTTTGGTATATTTCTGGTATATATATGGATTATATTGTTATTTCATTTACATTCATGCATCATTTATTTTTGTGAATGAATGTTTTACATTATTAATGATGAAGGATATCAATAGAACGTGCTACCTAGTGGGTAGCACTAGGACCGAGTACGTACCGGTACGCCTATAGTGTTTAGGCTATATTACTAACTTATTTGTGAATATTGATTTGAATGTGATTATTGATATGTGTGAGATATGGTTTGGAGGTGTGATTGCTGGAGCTCGGTTGACCAAGTGTCTCGGGGCCAATCACACTGGCAGTTAGACTGCTGGAGCTCGGTTGACTTAGTGTCTCGGGGCCAGTCTACTGTCTAAATGGATTAAGTGGATATATTTGGAATAAGTGAGCCTGTATGGCCAGAGTGTTGTTTAACACTATTTATGAGGTTGCGATATTCTAGGGTTCTATGTGATCCTTCATAAAAGATGATTTTTAATGAAAATATATATAAAATGATTTTATTGCATCTGTGTGCAATTGCATGTATATATACATATTATATATATACTGTTGACTGTATGCATTATCACTTAGTGTGTATGTATATATATTATAGTAATTCACTCAGTGAGGTTTGACTCCCCTTCGTTGACTATTTTTCAGGAGAGTCAACATCCTCAGACCTCAGTAGCAGGTCAATACGCCGGATTTCTTCCGCCCCGGCTTCTTTATGTAAATTATATACTTAAGTCTTATTTATTTTATCTAGACACTACAGTAGTTGTGAATTAAAGTATTGGATTTATGTATTTTATTTTAAAGAGATGTATTATATTGAAACTGGATTTGTATTAAAGGGATTTTATATATGTGATGAGATTTTGATTTAAATCCAGTTGATGTGGATAATATTATGATATTATGATTTTTTTATTTCCGCTGCATATTATATTGTTACTGTTATTATGGCATGATTATTTTATTTTTAGGCTTGCTACGGGTTCCGGATTCGAAAGAATTCCCGTTCCCTAGCGCCGGTCATGGCCCCTGTTTTGGGTCGTGACAGGACCAAGATGAGGCTACTCAGGCTAAGATTACTACTCTTGAGTGTTAGCTTGCTACTCTCAAAGTTGAGGGTGATGAGGAGGATGACACAAGTGATGACGAGGAGAAGGAGCCGGCTGATGAGCATGCTGAGGATGACAACAATGATGATGAAGCTGATCTTACTGATGATCATGTAGATGAGGGAGCTTATGACCCTGGAGATGATGAGTAGGGGAATAGCCTAAAGGCTTGCTAGTATAAGATCATTTTAATTGAAGACATTTTTCCCGCTATGCACTATTAATCTATTACTTTCTGAATTAACTTCTCATTTTGGTATTTTCATATTTTACACTGGATGAATGATGTAACATTCAAATTTTGCCAGACTTTCAAATCAATCAAGGAATTTTTTTTATTGCTAAAATGCTCTTCTCCTGAATTTGCATGTACTATATAATCATTTTGTAGTAACATGACGATGTGTTTCACCTATTGGAGAGGTATTGCCTCTTATGAAGAGGCAACAGAAAATCGCCTCAACATACAAAGATGCCGCCTGATCATAGAGGCAAATGCCTCTACACTAACATCCTGTAACTACTTAGATCCCTAACTCTTTTTTAAAGTCCCCAATTTCTTATTCACGCAAATTCTCTTCATTCTCTCTCTCTATACATCATTCAACCTCCCAACATGGCTAAAAGAAGCTTGAAATAACTACAGTTGATTCTAAAAAGCTTGGATGGTGGATCATGGGCTAGATTGAAGCCATTTTGTTTGTCCATTTTTTTTATCTTTGTATACTAGGAAGATTAATTTCCCATTTCTTCATGTTCTCGCTCAATTTTGGGATCCTAAAAAATATGTCTTCAGATTCAACACAGTAGAGTTATGTCCTTTGCCAAAGGAACTTAAAGCTATATTGGGCTTTCAAATGGATTTTGCTTGTCAGATCGTGAATCCTCCGGTTCAAACCCCAAATTTACATTCTATCCAATACCAAATGGCTAGGCTATTCAACCTTTCCCCTTAATCTTCTCTTCGTTATGTCTTTGGTAATGAGGTTCTTATGAGCTCTTTTCTCAAAATTTTTATGACTATATATAACAACAAGGTTTACTGACCTCGGATGATTGCTCTTTGCCTATATACTCAATTTTTACTGGTTTTCCCTTTTGGCAACTGTGACGCAAAGGTTCTTCACATTCTGGACTAAGTGGAAGCAGGCCTAAATCCTTTTCCTCTTATCCTGGCAGAGACTATCATTGAGCTTGACAACTTCTTTGAAACTATGTGATTCTCAAGGAGCCCCTGCTACTGGAGGTGAGCTTTTTTTCTCTTTCCACTTATTGCTTCTTATTATTTTTACCCATTCATTCTTCTACCAGGCATGGTTTCATGAAAAGCTGAGGTGCTCAAACCTCTTAGAGACATTAGACATTACAAGGCCAAACACTACCATACCATCCTATTCTAGAGGATGTTTGAAGTTAGTTGTGTATATTTCCTAACACTCTGATTTAGTAGATATGTCCACGGTAGAGGTTGCAGTATGTGGCCATTTAATCCTATACCTACTGCGTTCCATTGAACAGTCTCCACTTTGCCACTTTTACAATCACGCTCGGCTTTGTAGGCAATATGGGCAGAAACAATTGATTGTGGAGTTGGTGCATGAATTTGAGCCAAGGTCTTTTTCTCAAAACTTTCTAGATAACCTAGTCGCTACTTGGCCTCACAGATTCATTAACTATGATGGGGATTAGTCCACTAACAACTAGTACAAGGCATGGATCTAATTACAGCTAATGGAGAATGATAAATTTATAAGAAATAAAAGGACAAGGGCATTGCAGGCATTAAGTACTTAGGGTATTCAAAAGAAAAGCAAGCATAACTAGTTTATGAAATTTGGTTTTTATTTGCTTTTTATTGGATGAAATTTTATTTTTAGTTAAACAATGTGTAATAAGCATTTAATACAATGTTCAACAATAATAAAGGCAATCCATTCCATTTAATTTAAGTACAAAGTGACTATACATCTTGCTTTTTACATATCTCCTGTCATTAATTGGTTTTCCTTTGCAAATTTTTCAACTAACTATTTTTTTCTCTCTCCTTTTATATGTCCTTTAATTTTGCTTGGATAGCCCTTTTAGGTTTTCAATATAATAGGACTTTTTATTTTTTCATTTTTCTATCTCTAACTTTTGCCTAGACAGCCTCTTTTGAGGTTTTCTCCCCAACGAGAATTCATAGAAAGTATTTCTTAAGCTTATTCAAATTAATGGGCTTTCTGAACTTATTTCCTTTTAAATCAGATAGAATAGCAACGCCTTTGGAAAAGCTTATTCATTTGATGCGGACCTTCCTAGTTCAACTTAAACTTTCCCCGTGGATCAATCACGATGGGCCTAGTGAGCTTTAACACCAAGTCACCTTTTTTTATTTTTCTTGGTTTAATCTTTTTGTTAAGGTCAGGCTATCCTTTTCTGGTTCAACTAAGAGTGATACATGACTTTCATTCTTTTTTCATTTACCAGCGCCAGTTGTGCTAATCAACTTTTGACCCATTGATACTCATGAATTTTGAATTCCAAGAGAACCCTTAATAACTAAATCTCAACCTCAACTAGCAACATAACTTCACACCCATACACCAGAGAATATGGAGTAGCGTCCATTGATGTCCTGGCAGTGGTCCTATAACCCTATAATGTGAACTATAGATAGCTTACCCAGTCTTTATTGTTCTCTATTATCTTGGCTAGGATCCTCTTCACATTCTTATTTACCGCTTCTACTACTCCATTTGCCTATGGTTTGTAAGAAGAGGATCTATGATGTTCAATCTTATATTCCCATAATAAAGTGGTCGTTTCTACCCTGAACTGAACAACATTATCAATGATGATGTGATGAGGCAACCTATATCTATAGATTATATTCTTTTCTATGAACCTTGCTATTTATTATGCCCTAACAATCATGAATGATTCTGCTTTAACCCACTAAAAGAAGCAGTCAATTATTACTATAATATAACAATGATTGTTAAATGCCTTCAGCCTTATCTCTCTGATGATATCAATTCCCCATATTGCGAATGGCCAAGGAGAGGTCAATCCTTGAAGTTCCATATAAGGCAAATGGCCCACATTACCATACACTTGGCAGTTATGATATTTCTTTACATATCTCACACAATCTACCTCCATAGTTAGCCAAAATACCCTTGACGAGTTATTTTCTTAGCAAGGACTATTTCATTCATATGTGGTCCTCATATACCCTCATGAACTGCTTCCATGATTTTCTATGCCTCATCCTTATCTATACATCTCAAATGTACTCCATTTAACATTCTCTTGTATAACATCCCATTATAGTTGATGAATTATTAAGATATTATCCTCAATGACGTTCTTTCTTTTCTATCGACATCATCAAGAAATTGCTCCGTGTTAAGATACTACTGCAAATCATAAAACTAAGGCTTTTCTACGGGGTTGATCGATATTATTTTGATTTCTTCGTATTAAAGAGTCCAAGACTTTACTAGAATAATGGGCTTAATTTCTGTTTGTTTTCCTCTTTCCCATACTGAAGCTAGAGTAGCCAAAGAATCTGTCATATGATTCTCTTCCCATGGTAAGTGCACAAGTCAACATTGGGTGAAAGATAATAAAATTATGGATGAGTAGTCCAACATAGTCTTAGCCTATCTTCTCTCACTTTATATTTATTAGATATTTGTTTCACTACCATCATCAAGTCTCTGTATACTATAACCTCTTCTACCCCCACATTTCTGAGTGCTTCCAGATCAAAGATGTAAGCTTCATATTCAGCTTGATTGTTAGTGACTTCAAATTCTAATCGCTTTACCATCATAATCGTTTCTCCTTCTAGCAAGACCAGAATCATGCCAATGCTATGTCTGGATCTCTATTGGCCCCAGGTGCTCATTCGAGAATTCCAACTCCCATTCTTATCCATCATCTATCGAATTTTAGGCCAAGAAGTCCGCTACAGTTATTTCTTTTATTACTTTCTTTGCCACATAGTGTATGTCAAATTTAGTAAGTAAGACTAACCATCTAGCTAATTTCCCTGTAAGAGAAGGAGTCTATTGAAGATACTTAAAGGATCATATTTAAAGACCACCTAAATTTTATAAGACTAGAAGTAATGTTGGAGCTTCTTTGTTCCCCAAATTACAGCCAAGCAAGTTCTCTCTACTAGATTGTAATTAGCTTCATAGGGTAGAAGCTTTTTACTTAGATAATACACAACATGCTCAACTTTTTCTTTTCCTTTATAAGCTAGCATTGCGCCAATCACATCTTTCTTTATTGTCAAGTAAAGAATTAAAGGCTTACTTGATCTTAACGACTGCAAGACTAAAGGATTTATCAAATAATTCTTAATAGTTTTAAAACCTTACTAACATTTATCATCCCAAGTAACCAGTTGATTTTTTTTTAAAAGCTTGAAGATCAGCTCATAAATGGTGGTCAACTTGGCCATGAACCTACTAATATATTGCAATCATCCAATGAACCCCCTAACCTCTTTCCCATTTTTTAGTGTAAGCATTTCTCTAATTACTCTCACTTTATCCGGATCCACCTCTATGCCTTTTTGGCTAACAATATGCCCTAACAGCGTTTTGGAGGTTATCCCAAAAACACATTTCTTTGGATTCAACCTGAGGTTATACTTTTAAGCTCTTACTAGGAACTTGTCTAAAGCCTCGAAGTACCCTTCTATAGTTAGAGACTTGATAATTATATCATATATATACACCTTTATCTCTTTGTGGACCATATCATGTAGCAATATTGTAGCCATCCTTTGATAAGTAGCTCTTACATTTTTCAACCTAAATGGCATGACTGTATAACAATAAACACCTTATTCAATGGTGAAAAATTTTTCAACTTGTCAATCACCACCATTATAATCTGGTTATATCCTGAGAAGCCATCCATAAAAGAGTACATAGCACTTGAAGCTACATTATCGATTAAAGTGTCTATATGCAGCAAGAGAAAATCATCTTTTGGATAAGCCTTATTCAGATCCTTGTAGTGCACGCACATCTTGACTTTCCCATCCTTCTTAAGAACCAGAATTATGTTGGCTAGCCACTGGGTGTTATCTACCACTTTTAAGAACTTTACTTTCAGCTATTTCTCCACTTCTTCTTTGATCAAAAAAGCCTATTTTGTCCGTAATCTCCTCTTCCTCTATTTTATCAGTGTGATATAAGAATACATGGGCATCCTATATTTTGCAATCTCTTTGTCAATGCCAGGCATATCCTTGTAGCCTTAAATAAATACTTTATATCTTCTTTTCAATGTTCCTTTTATTTTCTCTCTCTCATCAGGAGTCAAGTTAGAAGCAATCAGTATATTTTTAGGATCATCACATGTGCCTAAATTAAATAATTCAGTTTGCACTGAATTAATGTCAAACATATGCATGAAATGATAATCACAAATAGAATAATCATTAGGAAAAACTTCATATAAATAAAGAAAGTCAGACCTTATTGCATTAACTTTCGGAAGGAAAATATCATTCATTTCAAACAAGTTAGAAAGAGAAATGTCAAGGTCATCATATAAAACATCCATAATGGAATCAAGAACATAAGATTCAAAGTTGAACTCCTCTTCCTAGTCAGCAATGTTCTTTAACTCCATTATAGGAATATCCTTTTCTAATTCTAGAGTTAGTACCAGGTCCTCCACTATTGGCTCCTTAACAGCAACTTCATTGATCCCCAACCACATGTTCAATAAAAATTTTAAACTCAGGGACCAATTTCTCAACAATCATCAAAGGCTTAGGAGCTCCTCTGTAGGGGTAGTTAGGATCTTTCTCTATAAATGTTTCCTACAATGTCTTCTCCTTTAGTTTATCTCTATCTCTATTCTTCCCAGACTTTCCTTCAACTTCATCCTTTTCTTCAGACTCATTTGCCTCTGGATACCCTACCCCGTGCTTTAAGATTGGCACTTTAAGTTCAACAAACTCAAGTGGGCCTTGATGATTCTTCCTCAATCCCATTCTAGGCATAAACTACATGTTCTTCATTACACTTACAATTTATGGATTCAACTCATATTTATAGATTATGCAAACCTCGAAACTAAGACTGACCAAAATTTCATTAAGAGTTAACTTCAATACAGTGACAACAGCTTCAATTTCTATCGTTATAATGACTACTCTTCCTTTATACTGAAATTTGATCTTTTGATGAATAGTAAATGGCACTCTCCCCAGAGGATGAAACCATGGTCTCCCTAAAAGAATGGCAAAGGAAACTGGAATGTCTATCACATAGAGGTTGACCCAAACTTCAATAGGTCTAGTCTTGACCAAAGCTTTGAAGGTTCCTTCAACCGGCCTCTTCTTATCATCATAGGTCTTAATGACCACATCAGACAGCTTTAGATAAGCTATTATCAGTCCTAACTTTGGCAAGATTTTTAGAGGGTACACATTAATGATAAATCCATTATCCACCATTATATAGTAAGTTAATTTCCCTTTCACCTCAGCCTTTATGAACAAGGCTTTGCTATGGTCTCTACGTTCTAAGGGCAAGTCATCATTTGTAAACACAATTGCTCCCGGAGGGCTTTCTGTCAATGAATCTACCATTTGTTCTGGAGTGTGCGGTGAGGGGATCTTCTTATGATCAAGGGCCATAACTAGTACTTCCTGATGGCCTCGAGAGTTCATAAGTAGCTCCCAAACACTGGTGAGAGTTTTTTCATCTCATATGGTCTTAACAGCTTCTTTACTCAATTATTCTTTCTGTGGTTCTTCCTTTGAGTTGACTCTCTCTTCTTCTGGTTTAGCATTTTTTACTTCCTCTCTCTCTTTAAGCTTCTTAATTGATTAGGCTATCTTCCCATTCCTTATTTTTCATAGATTAATTGCTTCCCTTTTTCCATCATCGGAACTTCAAATGTCTAGAACATTCACATGAAGCTCCACGGATTGCTGGTTCAGGTTTAGGTCTTTTTATTATGGTTTTAGTGGTGTGGGTATGGCATCAACAAAGGAATTAAGGATTTGTTCCTTCGTTAAGCCAATATTAATCATGAAGATGTGTGGATTTGGTTATGGCACATTACAATAATTGGGCACAGGGTTATTTTAAGTGTTTGGTTTTCTGGTTTTGGGGTCAGTTATCTTGCTTGAATCGATTAAATTTTAAACCTCATATTTTAGGCGTGTGCAGCTGTAGGTATCATGTCTGATGTTTTGATGGTATTTGTAGTATAATTTTGGGTCAGCATTTGGAAAAGGAGGTTTTTGAGGCAAGGGTTGCAAAGGTTATTTTTGATCAGCTTTTCTAGAACTTTGGAGAGAGAACTTCTAAGTTAGAAGACCTTCGAGGTTATCTAACAACATTGATTTGTATATTATTACTCAACCCTATCCTATTGCTAGATCTAATTCTTTCTCTGCTTGCAGGTCTTCCACTAAAGAATTTTTTCTCTTATGCCAAGTTAGATTCTTTTTGCACCCCAAATCTATATAGCTATTCAAAGTTTTGAATTCCTAAATCTTTCAATTTTTAAAAAGTGGGAGCACACACCCTTCTATCGCTATCACCAGCTAATCAGATTCTACAAGCCGGTGCTTAATTTGTGCTAATTTTTCTCTACACCTGCTCAAGTAATCAATAAAAGACTCATTGAATTTTTGCTTTACATTCTGCAATCTCTCAAAGATGCTTCCATTTGAATATTGAGACTATACTACTTTATAAATGCAATGCATAATCCCTCCTAGTCAGCTTGGGTATGGGATTCCAAAGCATAATACCATCTGATGGGTTCCCCTTCCAGAGACAGAGAAAATTGTTTCATAATTTATGCCTTTGTCAAACTGGTGGTCTTCATGTGAGTTATAAACTACTTCAAATGTAGATAGGGATCCTCAATGCCAGTAAAATTCTTCATGTCAGGGAACTTAAACTTCTAGGATAGAGGGTCATTATCTTCATCCAAACTCATATCAGAGTAGTTCATTGGAGCATCTATCCCCTTTCCTTTCATCATTAACTACATTTGAGCCATAGTCTTGGTTATATTTTTAGTCCAGTCAGATTTTTCCATATTTTCTGCAGTGTTTGTATTCATATTCTATCTGTCTATAGGCTTTGCCACTAAAGTTTCCTGATCATCCTTTTTTTCTCGTCTTCTAGAGTTTTTAGCATCCAAATCAAACGGATATGGCTGAGGTGCTGGTGGTTCTTGTATAATTGGTCCCCTCATTTCAGCCATCATCTCTTGTATAATTGCCCAGGTCTGTTCAGGCATTTCAGTTTTGAACTATTTTTTACAGGCTTTAGAATCAAATCTTACCATCTTAGTTTCTCTAAAAATCCTAACCAAACGACTAGTGTCAGATCGCTTCAGTTGGAAGACTGTTGTGAATCTATATTTGTAATCACTACAGATTAGAAATATGCATAACGTGTATGCATGAGATGCAAATTTAATTAAATAGGAAATAAACACATACTCTATTTACACATAATAATAAGAAACAAGATATAAAGCTCACAAATGGTATTTCCATATTTATTTCTCTCACACACATGTTCATTGGTGAGTTCCTTGTCCTAGTATTATTATTTTGGGTTTTAATTGTCAATAGAGCATAATGAAACTAACGAATGCAAGATAACTCTTAAGACGGTACAAATAAGTAGTAATTTCTTCAAATAATTCCAAAGTCCATTTTAATGGGCCAAGAATAACATTAAAGGCCCACCTTGTCAAAGACCATTTTTAATGGACTAAAATAGGCATGAGAGGCCCATTTTGTCAAGACTTGTTTATAATGGGTTTAGGCCTTATTTAAAGAATTACCATATGGCATCAAACATATGCATTTGGAAAAAATTCTAATGGAAATTGCTAAGTCATTACATGAGCTGAGTCTCAGGTAATAAGCTTCGGCTCCCACAACTATATACCTCCATTACGTCTCCCCACTCAAAGGTCCATGCGACGTGGATAAGTACGTTCTATAAGTGATAATAATCAAATACTCCACCACCAGGTTTGAGTGAAACACAAGTAGCAAAAGAAAGACTATTATTGGTTTATTTAGAACTTGGTATGCACATTATGTGGAAACGTGCAGTCAATACAAGAATTTGCAAAAGAAATAATCAAAGATGATAAATTACAAAACACTTTGAATCAGTTTCTCTATTCCCCAGTGGAGTCACCACTATAAGCGGCGAGATTAGGAATGTACCCAAGTATTTGGTGACCATGGTACTGTATGAAGTTAGGGCCCCCTAAGAAATACAAAATGGGTTAGGGCCTAAAATGGAGATAGAGTCACCACCTAGACAAAATCCGGGACACACTGTACAGTAATTGGATTCCATAAAGGTTCCCAGAAACTGTAATCAGAGATCGGTTTGGAAAGTGGGTATGGGCTTTTGGAATGCCCACCTAACCTTGTAGTTGCCCTCCATGTGTGTTTTGTATTTTATTACCTTTGATTATTAAATTTTTTCCTCATTTTAATGTGGATTGCAATCATTTCTAATTTTTTATTTTAGTCCGAGTTTGGAAATTAGTCCCATTTTCATGCTTATAGCCCGACATTCAATATAAATAAAACAAATAATAATAATTTACAACCATACATTCTAAATGAATAAAGGAAAAGATTAGGGATTATAATACTTTGTTCAAAGAAATGTAAAATAAACAAAAAATATACTAGTAAATTAGACAAATAAAATCTCTCAAGAACCAATTAACAGAATAACTATTTATTGATTAGAAATCACTAAACAATCCCTGCAATGAACACAAATTAGTCCCTTTTTGTAAATAACAATATTATCCATAAAACAACTAACAAGTACAATTTATAGGAAATAAAAATGAAATCACAAAATAGTCCACAAATAACATAATAATATCATACAATAATAATATTAAGCAACATAGTAATCATGTATAAAATGAATGTATATATAATAAGACAAGCATAGAAATCATGTAAAATATACAAAACAAGCATTAAAACCAAAGTAGAATCCTGATAAAGTGGCGATGTCTCTTCAAAGAGGCATCGCCTTATGACCAGGGATTGCCTCAACGAGAAGTTCACCTCTTCAATAGACCCTGCAGCAAAATACATTTCTTATTTTCTAAGAAACTTTAAAATCAAGAAAAATAAGCAAAAACTGATACAAATACACAAAGATCAACAACTAATACTCAATGTTTCATATATTCATGCTTTTATATGACCTTAAATAAGTAATAAAACTCAAGAAAATAAGCAAGAGAATAATAAACCAAAAGCTTTTAATGAAATGAAGAATTTAAAGTTGGAAAATGGGGATTCTCACTGGTTTGGACGAGTTAATGCTCTTAACTAAACCCTCAAAACTTAATTTATTGGTTTGAAGGCTTTAAATGCAAGAGAGTCCTCTACCTTCTCAAGAAAATTAAGTCTTTTGCTCCAAAATCCTTTTCTTTTTCTCCTCCTAATTTTTCTAAAAGTCCCCCTCTCTTTGCCCACCTCCTTTCCTTTTAAGTCTTTTCAACTTTTTGCCTTTTTCAATTCCCAACCCACTCACTCTCACCCTCTCCCCATCCTTTTCATCATTCCCCATGCCTTTTTCCTCTTTTTCTTACTATTTTCCATTTCTTTTAGATCTAAAAATGCCCCAAATCAGAGGTAGGTGGGCCTAAACTGCTGCCATGAATGACATTTAATACTGTAAAGGGTGGCTGTAAAGAGGCAGCGCCTTATTTAATGCCTAGGATGAAGAGGCGATGCCTCTTTATTGAGGTGATTGCCTCTTTATCCAGGCCAAGTCTGAGCCTTTGGGCCAAAAGGCAATGGGCTTGGGCTTTTGAGGCTCAATTTTAGGCTTAGGCTTGATGTTGATCTTGAATTTGGTGTTTAGCCTTAAAGGCTTGGTGTTTGGGCTTTCGAGTCTATTTTAGAGAAGTTTCGGGCTTTCTTTGCATTCAAAACTCGTACTTTCTTAACATCGGGTTTTTGTTGTAGGATGATCAAATTGAAGGTATCTACAGTTTATCATAGCAAATATTTCTTTTTCTTTTAATTACATTATTTAATTTATTCACGTATAAAATTGTGAAAAATAAATGCCAAAGAGTGAGGAGATTTTATATTTATTTTGTTTTTTAAATATTTTTATTTTATATTTTGTAATTATTACTTATAATCTTTTCCATGATTTAATTGCGAATATAAATAAAGTGAAATACAACGAAATTTAAATGGGGAGGGAGGAGGTGGATCTCGAACCCGAGACCCTTATGCCCCTAACAGCTCACCCAACAAACCAAGACCTTGGGGGTAAAATGAATTTTAATGTCATAACCCAAATCTGGGAGTCATGACCAGTGCTAGGGAACGAGAATTCTTTCAAATTCAGAACTTGTAACAAACCTTAGAAATAAAAAGCAAGCAATAAATAAATAAAAATACATTAGAATTAAAACTTAAATCGATACAAAAATAAATACTTAAATGTCATGTCATAAAATAAAAATAATTTTCATATAATATTCAGAGAAAGGTCACATACTAAAAATAACATTCTATAGTTACAAAACACTACTACTGCAGTTTTTTAGAATACAACAAAGTTCAGATAAATAATTTACATAATCTAGCCTGGGCTGAAGAACTCCGGCGTAGAGGTATACTACTAAGCTCTGACGATGAGGAATCTCATAAAAAAAATATTGAGGGGAGTCAGATCTCATTGAGTGAATTATGATAATATATATACATGCAATCTAAAACATATACAGTCAGACATCAGTATATATACACGTATACACAGACATTTCTTACAAATGATAAAATTCATTTTATATATATAATAGATGCATAAAATTATTTTAATTGAAGGATTGGAGCAGAACCCTAACAGTTTGCAACCTCGATCATAAATAATCAATAGCCAATGGGCTTAATCAAAACTCCATGTATTCATTTTTTCAACTTAAGGAATCTCACTACCAGCATGACTAGCCCCAAGTACACTTCTTCAACCGCGGATCCACAGTTAGCCTTTCCCAAAACCAATATCTCAATAACAATATCAGATTCTCAACCTAATTCTACCATATTGTCGTGCAATAGTCCTAGCGTAGCCTACTAGGTAGCACATTTTACTGCTATCCTTCAAATCATTCTTATAATTATGGAAAATAGTAAAATGCATAACTAAAATACAAGTGGCATTCATTTAAAAAGGATATACCACTTATATACTAAACATATACCATAAATATACCAAAAATATACTAAACGCATATGCTGAATATATGACAAATATACTGAATATATATACTAAAACATGCTAACTTATATGTGTCATATATATACAAATTATATACTAAAAACAAACTAAGTAAAATGTCACATATATCAAAAATATACCTAAAGTATACCAATAATATACTTCTTCATTTAATGTAATAATTCATATCAAAACATAATAAAAACATGGATTCTTAAAAGCATGTATGCAATGTATATATAGAATAATAACTCACAAGTTTGCGCTCCTCGAAACTAACTCGACGGGCTCGGTCCAATAGGTCTCGGTCTCGACGCAACTAGAATATAAATAATAATAATAATAATTAGAATAATTTTTAACTTATACTTCTAAGAATTCTAAAGAAAGACTTGATCTAGAAATTCAAAACTCATACAAACACGAAAATTTAGGATCGACCTAACATCACGTTTTATGAGAATTCTATCAAAAATTTGACAGAACCTCCTCGGTAAAACGAATAACTCTCTACTAATAGTAGAGCCGATCCTGCAAGGAAAATACACTTCTAATTACCACAAAATTCAACACCTCGGGTTGGGATCCCGAATTACGCACATTTTCATCCGAGGTTCACAATCTCCAACAATCAATATAAAATAATAAATATATTAAAAATCATTAAATTTCATAAATATCCATAAAATACCAAAATATAATATATTTAAACATTAAATCACTAAATATGATTATTTTCACAACAATTAAATAAAAATCTCAAATAATAATATAATATTAATAAAAATCCAATTTTTCCATAATTCCACATATAATAGTAAAATTCACTTTTATATACTCAAATAACTCAATTAAATAATAAAAGTAATTAAAAATCAATTTAATCACTAAAATAGTAAATAATATATTATTTGAATATAATTTTCAAAAATTAGTATTAATTAGTTAAAAATAGTAAATAATTTATAAAAATCATTTTAATACCCTATATAATTCTAAAATCATTGAAAACATAATATTTAACTATAATTTCAACAAAAATACACAATTAACCTATATATACAAAATTCACATAATACTAATAATTTCTCAAAAATTATGTAAATTCACTAAAATTATTAACTCAAATTAATAACACTAATTTAACTAAATTTCCATTAAAAATAATTAATTAACATAATTATCAAAAATTCAATATTTTAATATTAAAATAATAAAAAATTACCCATAATTCAAATTAATTCAAAAAATAAAAAAAATTATTTTTAAGAAGCTAAAGTTACTATGAACAACATTTGTAAAGCAAGAATTCATAAATCAAACAATATCAAGCTCAAAAAAATAAAATCTAAAATGGACATAAACTAAAATCTAGCTAAAACTCAAAATTTAGAGGGATTAAACTCAAACGAAGCTCAGAATCGCACTCATCAAAGCTCAAGGATTCAGATGAGACCGGAGCGATGAGCTAGGATGGCTAGAAGCACCACCGGCAACAATGGCAGCTCCTCGGTGTAGGTTTCGATTTAGGCAATTTCGACAGCTACCGATGGCTCTGCAGGTGGCGGACAACAACTAGGAAGGAAGAGAAAGTGACGGTGGTGAGTGGTGGTGGTGGTTGGCAGTCCAACGGGCTGGGTTGCATAGTGATAGCTTCGGGAAGAACGGAAGGAAAAAGAAGAAGAAAATAAGAAAGAAAAGATAAGAAAGGGATGGGGAGGACTTTGACCTTATATATATATATATATATATATATATAATTAATTAATTAAAAACTTAACACATATACATAACACAACAACACATAATAATATTACTAAACCTAATAAAATAACAATAATATTAATGCTAACAATAATAGTAATAATGATAATAATAATAATAATAATAATAATAATAATAATAATAATAATAATAATAATAATATTATTATTATTATTATTATTATTATTATTATTATTATTATTATTATTATTATTATTAAAAAATGAAATAGTAGTAATAATAATAATAATACTATTCAAAAATAAATAATAACGATAATAACTTTAAGTATTTAAATAATAGAACTTCTAAATAATTTATTTTACATAAATAAAGTTTTTAAAATAAAAGAAATAAAGAATATACACAATTAATAATAATATATAGATAAAATTTAAAATTTTACTAACACTGCATATATCAAAATAATTTTATATTATTTAAATTATAGGGTCATTACAATCTTCCCTCCTTATAAGAATTCATCCTCAAATTCAAAGAAAAGAACCAAAACAAGAATTATCAAGGAAAGAGATAAGGGTAAGAAGCTCGCATCTCAGCGTTTGTCTCCCAAGTGTGCTCCTCCACGTTATTGCTTCGCCACAACACCTTGACCATCGGAATCTGCTTCAAGCGCAACTGACGAACTTGATAGTCTACTATCATGACTGGTTCCTCCTCGAACATCAGGTCTTCATTCACTTCCACATTATTAGGCTACAACATGTGCGAAGGGTCCGAAATATACTTCCTTAGCATTGAGATATGAAATACTAGATGCACTTGAGATAAATTTAGAGGCAAAGCCAACCGATATGCAACCATGCCCACTCTCTCCAAAATTTCAAACAGTCCAATATATCTCGGTACTAGCTTCCCCTTCTTGCCAAATCTCATCACACCCTTCATCAAAGACACTTTTAGAAACATGTAGTCTCCAACCTGGAACTCCACATCTCTACATCTCGGATCCACATAGCTCTTCTGTCTGCTAACTACGATCTCTAATCTCCTCTTAATCACAACAACCTTCTCATCAGCATCCTAAACCATCTCAAGTCTAGTCGACGCTCTCTCTCCAATCTCATCCCAACTCAGAGGGGATCTACACTTCCTTCCGTACAAAGCCTCATACGGTGCCATCTTAATATTGCTATGGTAGTTATTATTATATGCAAACTCCATAAGCGGTAAATGATCATCCCAGGTACCTCCCAGATCCAATACACGCATCCTCAACATATCTCCAAGTGTCTAGATCATCCTCTCACACTGATCATCTGTCTGAGGGTGAAAAGCAATATTTAAATCAAGCCTAGTGCCCCATCGCTTCTTTCAACTTCTACAAAAAATGAGAGGTAAACACTGAACCTCTAACAGATACAATGGACACAGGTACTCCATGAAGGCATACAATATGCTTAACATACAACTTTGTCAATTTAACTACAGAATAAGTGGCTTTCACAGGCAAGAAATGAGCAGACTTGGTCAACCTGTCCACAATCACCTAGATGGAATCGTATCCATCCTTAGAACGAGGTAACCTAACCACAAAATCCATAGCAATTCTCTTCTACCTCCATTCAGGAATAGGAAGTGGTTGAAGCTTCCCAGAAGGCTTCTGATGTTCAACTTTCATTTGCTGACATGTTAAGCACCTAGAAACATAATCAGCTACATCCTTCTTTAGTCCATCCCACCAATACACGTCTCTGATACTGTGGTACATCTTAGTGACACCTAGATGTATGTTGTATGCTATAGAATGTGCTTCCTTAAGGATCTCTTCTCTCAAATTATCCACATCATGAATGCACAACCTACTACTGATCCACAAAACCCCTTCATTTTCGAGTGTGAAATCAGTGAACTTCCCTACATGAATATTCTCTACAAGCTCTGCCAGAATAAGATCTCAGCCCTGAGTTGCCTTAATTCTATCTCTCAGCACTGATCGAACTCTAAACTGAGCTAACAATCCACCAAATCTGCTAATTTTCATCATCAGCCCTTGATCCACTAACTGGTGTAACTCTTAGATCAACGGTATCCTCTCCACACTAATATGAGCAAGACTATTTGAGGACTTCCTACTCAAGGCATTTGCTACCACATTAGCCTTGCTTGGATGAGAAAGGATCTCACTATTATAGTCCTTCAGGAGTTCTAACCATCTCTTTTGCCTTAAATTCAAATCTCTTTACTGAAAAATGTACTTAAGGCTCTTGTGATCAGTGAAAATCTCATAAGTCACCCTGTACAGATAATGTCTCCAAATCTTAAGAGTAAAGATTATTGCAGCCATCTCTAGGTCGTGAGTAGGATAATTCTGTTCATGTTTCTTTAATTGCCTCAAAGCATAAGCTATCCCCCTACCATTCTACATCAACACACAACCTAGGCCGACTCTGGAGGCATCATAATACACAGTGAATTTATCCACTCCATTAGGCAACATCAAAACTGGAGTTGTGGTCAACTTCTCCTTCAACAATTGAAAATTATTCTTATAAGCATCTGACCACTCAAATTTCACATTCTTCTGAATCAAGCGAGTCATAGGAGCTACAATTCTAGAAAAATTCTGCATAACTCTCCTATAATACCTAGCCAAACCCAGAAAACTATGAATCTCAGTGGCTGTCATCGGTTTGGGCCACTCAGACACTGCCTCAATCTTCTATGGATTAATTTAGATACCATCTTTAGACACTACATGTCCAAGGAATGCAACACTCTCTAATCAAAAATCACACTTCGAGAATTTAGCATAAAGTTAATATTCTCTTAGTGTCTGTAGTACAGTCCTCAAGTGATATACCTGCTCCTCCATACTCTTCGAATACACTAATTTACCATCAATGAAGACTCCACAAACTGATCCATAAACAGTCTGGATACCTTATTCATCAGATCCATAAAAGCAGCTGGTGCATTAGTCAACCCAAATGACATCATCAAAAACTCATAGTGGTCATATCAAGTGCGGAATGCCGTTTTAGGAACATCGGCCTCACTGATCCATAATTAATGATAACCCAACCTTAAGTCAATCTTAGAAAAGAACTGTGCACTTTGAAGCTGATCAAACATATCATCTATCCTTGGGAGAGGATACTTGTTCTTCATTGTTACCTTATTCACCTCTTTGTAATATATGAACAGTCTCAGGGTACCATCATTCTTTCTAACAAATCGGACTGGTGCACCTTAAAGAGAAAAATTGGGTCTGATGAAACCCTTATCTAGCAAATCCTGCAACTGCTCCTTCAACTCTTCCAACTCTACAAGAGCCATTCTGTAGGGCGGCATCAAAATAGGAGTGATTCCTAGAACCATATCTATACAGAACTCAATCTCTCTATGAGATGGTAAACCTGGCAACTCCTTAGGAAAAACATTAGGAAACTCACAGGCAACATGAACATCTGTAAGTGATAACTTCTCCACAGAAGTATCCCTGACTAATGCCAAATATCCCTGATAACTTTTCCTCAGCATCTTCCTAGTCATGATAGCGGAGATGAGATTCTAACGTGCAGAACTCTTATCACCTATAAACTTAAACTCTTATTCATCAGAAATTCTGAAAATCACCTCTTTGCTCTGATAATCCACAATGGCATAGTACTGAGATAACTAATCCATACTTAAAATCACGTCAAACTCCATTACATCCAACAACACTAATTCTGCTGGCAGTTCTCTACCTCCGACAAACATTGAACAACCAAAAAGAACAATGTCGGTGTCCAATGAATCGCTTAAAGGAGTGGCGACAGACAAAGAAAAAGCCATCCTCGAAGCCTGCCAACACAACTTTAAAGCAAAAATAGGGGACATGAAAGAGTGTGTGGTACCCGGATCAAATAAAACCCAAGCATCTAAGTAACAGACTGGAATAATACCTGCAATGATGGCATTGATGCATGAGCATACTGCTGAGTGAGGTGGAAAACCTTGGTTTGACCTTGACCTCCCTGCTGACTGGTGGAAGCCTTGCTAAAACCTCTGGCTCTGCCTCTGGTACCTTTGCCATGCCCCTACTAGGCAATAATCTGTGTCAAGCTTGAATGCTAAGTTAAAGGCAACTGAACAAGAGCTGGTGTTGCATTAGTAATCGACTGTTGCAAAAACTATTGTGGCTGAAAACCAGAATATGGGCATGATCTAGTAAAGTGTCTCGTCTGTCTACATCTAAAGCATGTCAGTAGCGCCATATAACAAGGTCCCTGATGGACTCTACCATAAGTCTGACAAGCACTGGCTACTTATCCTATGTTGCCGTATCCCAAACTCTGACCACTACTATTATTGGAAGCACCATAACTAAATCTGATAGGCCTATACTGACCCCCATGACCATGCCTCCTACTACCATAATATCTCGGTTGCTGCCTCTAACTTTGCTGTACTGAGCCTCTCTACTGACTACTGGAACCAATCTGGAAAGTCAAATATGGAGTAGTCTAGAATCCTCCTTATTGAACACCCAACTGATAGTAATCATGCATAACTCCTTGCCTAACTAGTCTCAGCTCTATCTCCTTACTAACTCTATCACTGACTCTAGATCAGGGCCTGTAGTAGGCATCCCAGTGAATGCAGAACCCAGACCAATGACGTAAGTTATGACAGCAAAATACTGATCTCGCATCAAATCCTTTACGTATTTGCCAAGTTGAAGAAACTCTCTGGTGTAATCCTTGATAAATCTGTCACCTTTGGTGATGCTCGTCAACCGAAGTCTATAACTTATCCTCAATGGCTTTGGATAGAATCTCCTCATAAATCTCTCTCTAAACTGTGCCCAAGTCATCGTAGTCATGTACGACTGAATCACCTAGATGAACTAATCCAGGGCTAGTCCCTTTATAGACAACTCGACTATCGTGATCCGCTAATACTCGGTGTGAGCAGTCTGAGTCCTCATCTCAATAGTGTGCAGAAAGTCTAACGGATCTGACATCCCATCAAAGGCTATCCTACAGACTCTAGCATAGAACAATGTTACCTCAGAGTCAGACATACCCTGCTGATAGGTAGGTTGTAACGGTGGTGTAATTGGAGGTATAACAGCTTCCTCATATTCTGGCTCTACAGGTTCCTCATCCTGTAGCTCTCGTTGTCTATAGTGACCTGCCGCTCCTCAAGGTCTACCTCTACCTGGACTTCTACGCCTCGCTGGCGGCTCAAGAGGTAAAACCTTATCTTGAAAGGACTCATCATTCTCGGCCTCAACGATTGGTGGAGCGACACGCCTTCACCTCCTCATTCTGAAAAGACAAAAACCAAAGAGATTCAGACAAAACAGATAATCTAACAATTACATGAAATACTAAATCAAGGAAAACTTATTGAAGATATACTCAAACCTAATTAACTGCAGTAGTTTCAAAGAAAATAAGACTCTGAAAACCTAGGTCCATAACACTAATAACCTAAGCTTTGATACTAACTTTGTCATGACCCAAATTCGGGAGTCATGACCAGCACTAGAGAATGAAAATTCTTTTAAATTCGGAACCCATATCAAGCCTTAGAAATAAAAAGTATGAAATAAATAAATAAAAATACATTAGAATTAAAACTTAAATTGATACAAAAATAAATACTTAAATATCATTTCATAAAATAAAAATAATTTTTATATAATATTCAGAGAAAGGTCACATACTAAAAATAACATTCTACAGTTACAAAGCACTACTACTGTAGTTTTCTAAAATACAATAAAGTTCAGATAAATAATTTACATAATCTAGCTAGGGGTGAAGAAGTTCGACGTAGAGGTCTACTACTGAGGTCTGACGATGAGGAATCTCCTAAAAAAAATATTGAGGGGAGTCAAACCTCACTGAGTGAATTATTATAATATATATACATGCAATCTAAAACATATACAGTAAGACATCAGTGTATATATACATATACACAGGCATTTCACAAAGATGCTAAAATTCATTTTATATATATAATAGATGTATAAAATTATTTTAATTGAAGGACTGGAGCAGAACCTTAACAGTTTGCAACCTCGATCATAAATAATCAATAGCTAATAGACTTAATCAAAACTCCAAGTATTCATTTTTCCAACTTAAGGTAGTAGATTGGCCCTGAGCACACTAGGTCAACCAAGGTTCCGCAGTCTTACTACCAGCATGACTGACCCCAAGTACACTCGGTCAACCGAGGATCCACAGTCCGCTTTTCCTAAAACCAATATCTCAATAACAATATCAGATTTTCAACCTAATTCTACTGTACTGTCGTCCAATAGTTCTAGCGTAGCCCACTAGGTAGCACGTTCTATTGTTATCCTTCAAATCATTCTTATAATTATGAAAAATAGTAAAATGCATAATTAAAATACAAGTGGCATTCATTTAAAAAGGATATACCACTTATATACTAAACATATACCATAAATATACAAAAATTATACTAAATGCATATGCTGAATATATGACAAATATATTGAATAGATATACTAAAACATGCTAACTTATATATGTCATATATATATATACAAATTATATACTAAAAATAAACTAAGTAAAATGTCACATATACCAAAAATATACCTAAAGTATACCAATAATATACTTCTTCATTTAATGTAATAATTCATATCAAAACAAAATAAAAACATGGAGTCGCAAAAGCATGTATTCTATATGCAATGTATATATAGAATAATAACTCACAAGTTTGCACTCTTTAAGATTGACTCGACAGGCCCGGTCCGATAAATCTCAATCTCAGCGTAACTAGAAAATAAATAATAATAATAATAATAATAATAATAATCAAAATAATTTTTAACTTATACTTCTAAGAATTCTAAAGGAAAACTCGATTTAAAAATTCAAAATTCATACAAACACGAAAATTCAAGATCGACCCGACATCACATTTTAAGAGAATTCTATCGAAAATTCGGTAGAATCTCCTCTGTAAAACGGACATCTCTTTACTAACAGTAGAGTCAATCCTGTAAGAAAAACACACTTCTAATTACCACAAAGCTCAACACCTCGGGTTGAAATCCTGAACTGCACACATCCCCAACAGAGGTTCACAATCTCCAACAATCAATATAAAATAATAAATATATTAAAAATCATTAAATTCCATAAATATCCATAAAATACCAAAATATAATATATTTAAACATTAAATCACTAAATATGATTATTTTCACAATAATTAAATAAAAATCTCAAATATTAATATAATATTAATAAAAATCCAATTTTTTCATAATTCCACATATAATAGTAAATCACTTTTATATACTCAAATAACTCAATTTTATAATAAAAGTAATTAAAATTCAATTTAATCACTAATTTGAATATAATTTTTGAAAATTAGTATTAATTAGTTAAAAATAGTAAATCATTTATAAAAATCATTTTAATACCCTATATAATTCTGTAATCATTGAAAACATAATATTTAACTATAATTTCAAAAAAAAAGTACACAATTATCCTATATATACAAAATTCACAAAATACTAACAATTTCTCAAAAATAATATAAATTCACTAAAATTATTAACTCAAATTAATAACACTAATTTAACTAAATTCCATTAAAAATAATTAATTAACATAATTATAAAAAAATTCAATATTTTAATATTAAAATAATAAAAAATTACCCATAATTCAAATTAATTTTAAAAAATAAAAAAAAATTATTTTTGAGAAGCTAAAGTTACCATGAACAACATTTGTAAAGTAAGAATTCATAAATCAAATAATATCAAGCTAAAAAAAATAAAACCTAAAATAGATATAAACTAAAATCTAGCTAAAACTCAAAATCTAGAGCTATTGAGCTCAAACGAAGCTCAAAATCGCACTCACTGAAGCTCAAGGATTTAGATGAGATTAGAGCAACGAGCTGGGACGGCCGGAAGCACCACCAGCAACAATGGTAGCTCCTCGGTGTAGGTCCCAGTTCAGGCAATTTCGGCGGCTACCGATGGCTCTGCAGGTGGCAGACGACAACTAGGAAGGAAGAAAAGGTGACGGTGGTGAGTGGTGGTTGTGCTTGGCTGTCCGGCGGGCTGGGTTGCATAATGACAGCTTCGAGAAAAACGGAAGGAAGAAGAAGAAAATAAGAAAGAAAAGAAAGGGATGGGGAGGACTTTGACTCGATATTTTTGGTCTTTAGCCCTTATATATATATATATATATATATATATATATATATATATATATATACACACACACACATATGTATGTATTAATTAAAAACTTAACACATATATATACACATATACATAACACAATAGCACATAACAATATTACTAAACCTAATAAAATAACAATAACAATAATGCTGACAATAATAGTAATAATGATAATAATAATATTCACAATGAAATAGTAATAATAATAATAATAATACTATTTAAATTAATAATAACGATAATAACTTTAATGTATTTAAATAATAGAACTCCTAAATAATTTATTTTACGTAAATAAAGTTTTTAAAATAAAATAAATAAAGAATATACACAATTAATAATAATATATAAATAAAATTTAAAATTTATTAACACTGCATATCTCAAAATAATTTTATATTATTTAAAATACAAGATCATTATATTTAATTAAAACAAAAGAATGCACCAAATAGTGGCCAAACACATGCCCAACCCCCTTAACTTGTAGTGAAAATCTCATTGGCTCCCTATATTTCAAATTTGATGTTATAGACAATTCAATTTGTGAAATTTGATCTTATAGACACCTCAACTTGTAAAATTTGTATTCTTTAAACATCTCGGTATTTTGCTCCACTCTCTTTAACTAAAAAAATTTTCTTTTGATCCTCATAATTTTTATAAATTATCATTTTGATCCTCTCATTTTTTTAACATTTTTTAATTATTTTAAGGTATAATTATTATTAATATTATTAATTTGTTTACACTTATATATTCTAATTGTATTAAAATTAGAATGACAAATATATTTTTAATTTTTTAATATTCAAAAATTTAATTTTAAAATTAAAAATATTTTATTTACATGTGCAGACTTGAATAATGTATATTTGAAAGTAAAATAAAAGCTTATATCCTTATAAATAATATAATTGATTATTTAATTCATTTTTAAAATTTTTTAATTTAAAATATAAAGTTTATAATATTTATAAATATAATATAGTCTTTAAACATTATTAATTTTATTTTTTATTTACAATTATAATTTAAAAATTATTACCAAAGTCTATCATTTGCCTTTTTTTTTTTTTACCAAAAGAAGGTGGGGTTTGAGACTTATTGTAGTGTTCCATTAGTCTTGCTTTTAATTTTCCACAATTTTATCACAACAAAGCCAACTAGCTAGGCGTGCATGTGAATATAGTAATATTATTTTTTTTCTCCCAAAAGATAGAACATAATTTTATTAACAATATAGAGATTTAATCAATAACCTGAGGGTTTTTCTAGCTAATAATATAATTACTCATCTATTAACAATCTTCACTAAAATGGACATCGAGTAAATCGAATCAAAGCTCTCTTAATTGATTGGTAAGCCACATTAAGAATATCTAACAAAATATTGATATTGTTGTTGATAAATTTCCCAAATTTTGATAAGACCCATAAAACGGGTAGCATCATCATAGCTAAAGTGCTAAGCTCCACCAAATTATTAAGTGAATAGAAAATTTTAACTGAAATGGAGAAAAGTGGCAGGGTTGCTTTCCAACCAGCTAAAAAGACGACAGCCTCACCTTTTAACACTATATTTGGGCATGGAGAAAAAAAATAGAGAAAAAAATATGAATGAAAATAATATTTTTTTCACTCTTATATTTAGATAAAATGAACAATATAAAGAACTATAATATATGATATATTTATTATTATACCCTTATACTAAAAAATAATGTAATAGGTATTAGAATAAATAAGAGTAAAGTAATAAATTTAGTTATTAAAGTACACTTTTCACTCTTTCTCATTCATTTTTTTCCCAATAGAGAAATATGGTTGTGAGGAAAATAAAATAAACTTTCATTCCTCCTTTTATTTTTCCTCCTATTTGGCTATTCCTAAATAAGAAAAAGTAACTTTCCTTCCATATTTACTTCAAATATTTTCTATTCTTCCTTTTTTTTTTTTCAATTCCAACATAGTGTAAAATTTTTGTGAGGTGATCTTGTTGAATGAGAAAAAAATATCACGCCCTACTCCCAAAAAGTTAATAGTCATATTCATTTTTTTTTTTTCTAATTCAATTTCAAATAATTTCTCCTTTCTTATTAAGGCGTGCATTGCATCAAATTTCACACACAAAGTTTTTTTTTTTTGAAATACGAAGTTGCATTCAAAGCTAAAGCACAAAAACTACATCACTTAATAGTCCCTCCATGATAGGGGTACTTGCCATTGCTGAAAACCACCCAAAGAAAGTGATTCTCTAGCTAGACAATGAGCAATACCAATAGCTTATCTTCTAACAAAGCTATACCTGAAACTTAAATTCTGATTTAACAACTCTCTACATTCAGCTACAATGGACGCAAATTCAAAATTATTAGCAGTACTGTAATATCCCAAAATTTTAAATAATTTTAAACTGCATTAGAATATGCAGTATTAATAATTTTAATATATATTTCTGGTTATTTAATTAGTTTATTATTTATTAAAGTTATTTTTAATTATTTTTTTCTTATGTAAAATTTTTCCGAGAGTTTTATTTTCAGGAAAATTAAAACCTAAATAAATAATTATTAATTATATTGGTCGGTTTTGTGAATTTGTATGAGTTCACGCACGATTTTAATTATTATATTAATATACATACATATACATGCATATATATAAACATATTTAATATTTTAGGGTTTATTTTTAATTAAACATATATTATATAGTTTTATTAAATTAATGTGTATTATATATATATGTATATGTATATAATATTGGTTTGATATTTGTGACATGTGGTGTATAATTATTTTGAACATAATAATAATATATTATAATAATTAAAGCTAAAGTTATATATATATATATATATATATATATATATATATATACAAAAAATAAAGTTTGTGAAATTTACATCTTTACCATCATCTTCTCCAACAAACGCCCGATGCCCCTCCCTTCTCCATCACCGTTGCCGACGCCGTTCCCACACCGGCGGAGTGCGTCCCAGCCAACCACCACCCTCTCCAGCCCATTCTGCCACCTTTTCCTCCCTTTTTCGGCGAGTTTTGGCCGTTGTAACCCGAGAAAGCCGAAACTCACACTCATCTTCGATCGTCGTGATTCCGGCCACCATTTTGAATGCCATTGGTCTTTATCTCTTCCTTGAGCTCTGGTGAGTTCATTTCCAAGCTTAGTTTCACTTGATTTGGTCTAGATTTTCTTTAGTTTTCAATTTTCATTTTTGGCCACTTTGAGTCTTTGATTTTTTTGAACTTCGATTCTAATGATTTAAGCTAAATTCCTTCACAAAGATTGATCCTCTTAGCTTAATATACATCCTATAATTTTTGTGGAATTTTTGGGAATTATTTTGATTTTTGTGAATTTTTTATTATTTTATTAATATTTTCTAATTTTCGTAAATTAATTAAATAAATTATAAAATTGTGATTTATGATGTTTATAGTTGTTAAAATGAATTTTATAAATTTATTTGTAATTTTTATGATTTTTGTATAATTATTATGAATTTATTTAGTTTAGGTGATTTTTAGAAAATTAGGTTAATTAGGTATTTTGTTAAAAATTAATTGGTTAATTGAGTATAATTATTGATTTTATTGAATTATATGTTGAGAAATTAATTTTTGAGTAATTTTATAATTTTTAGTGAATTTTTGTATAATTATAGTGAATTATGTGAAATTATATATAACTAAGGGTATTTTGGTAATTTGGTGATAAATTGGTTAAAAATTTAGTTTAATTAATTTTAATAATTATTTGAGGTATAAAAATTATTTTTAGAAATTATTTAGTATTTTTAACTAATTAAAACTATTTTTCGTAAATTATTTTCAAATTATATATAATATGCTATTTTTCTAAATAAATGAGTTTTTATTGATTTTTAATATGTTTTAGGGCTAATTGTGTAATTTGGAGTTATAAAATGTATTTTGGTCAATATTTATGAATTTATCGAGAATTATCAATTTTTAATAATATTTTATTAAAATTAGGATTTTATTGTAATTATCGGTTAAATAATTATTTTCAGTGTTTTAAATATCTAATTTGCTATATTTTGATTATTAAGGGGTATTTTTGGTATTTCTGTCATTTTTCTGTGTTCGATGATACCTCGTGAATTGTGAACCTCAGTCGGTGAAATTGTAGTTTAGGAGTCTGACTGAGGGGTTGTGAGATTGTGTATTTTCGAAATGTATTTTCTTGCAAAACCGGCTCTACTTTCTGAGTAGAGAGATGTCCATTTCATAGGGGAGGTTCTGTCGAATTTTTGATAGAATTCTCGTAAAACGTGACATCCGATCAAATCCCTATTCTTATTTTGTGTCCAGTATTCTAGATCGAATCTCTAGAATTACGTTAGATTTATTCTAATTTCATATTGTTATTTGTTTGTTTAGTTATGTTGAGACCGATGCCTAGTGGATCAGGCCCGTCGAACCCGTCTCGTGGAGCGCAAAACTGTGAGTTGTTATTTTATATACACGTGTATTAGGATTGCATATTTTAGAAATGTATGTTTAACTTTTATGAAATATGCATAAATGGTTTAATAATTGCTTAGGTATATTTTAGGTATATTTTGGTATATTTTTGGTATATTTTAAATTAAATACATGTTTTATTTTTGAATTATACCTAAAATATTTTGAAGTATATTTATAGTTTATTTCTAGTTTAATTTATAATTAAATTGAATTTATTCGACATATATATACTCGAAATATACTTGGTTTATTTTTGGTATATTTCTAGTATATATATGATTTATATTGTTATTTTAATTTATGTCATGCATCATTTATTTTATAAATGTATGTTTTATATATAAATGAAGGATATCAATAAAATGTGCTACCTAGTGGACAACACTAGGACCGAGTACGTACTGGTACGATGATAGAATTTAGGTTAAATTACTAACCTATTTGTGGATTATGATCGGATTGATTTATTTGATGTGAGATGTGATTTGAGAGTGTGATTGCTGGAGCTCGGTTGACCAAGTGTCTCGGCGCTAATCACACTAATAGTCAGACTGCTGGAGCTTGATTGACTTAGTGTCTCGGAGCCAGTCTACTGTCCCAATGGAACAAGTGAATTTATTTGGAATAAATGAGCCTGTATGGCTAGAGTTTTGTCTAACACTTTTTGAGGTTACGATCATTTAGGGTTCTATTTGATCCTTCATAATCGGATTATATTTTCAGTATTTATATAAAATGATTTTGCTGCATCTGTGTGTATTTGCCTGTATATATATTTATTATATATACTATTGAATGTGTGCATTTGTCATTTAGCTATGCATGTATATATATTATAACAATTCACTCAGTGAGGTCTGACTCCCCTCCGTTGACTATTTTTCAGGAGAGTCTTCATCTTCAGACCTCAATAGCAGGCCCTTACGCCGGATTTCTTTTGCCCCGGCTTTACTATATAAGCTGCTTACTTAATTTTATTTTGTATTCTAGACACTACAGTAGTTGTTTTAGTGAGCAGTATGTTTTATATATGTTGAGATTTATATTTTAAAAGACTATAATGAAAATTTGTATTAATAGATTCTATATATATGATATGAGTTTGTTTTATCATATGAGTTGGCGGATTATATTATTACTTATGAGATTTTAATTTCTGTTGCAAAATATTTTATTTATGTTATGATTATTGCATGATTTTATTTTATTTTTAAGGTTTGCTACGGGTTCCAGATTCGAAAGAATTTCTGTTTCCTAGCGCCGGTCATGGCCCATGTTTTAGGTAGTGACAAGCACAATTATTAAAGACATCCACAGTTGACTTCGTATATGTTTCGAATATGACTTGTTCATAGCCTTGTTGCATCACCCATAACATAGCCTCCCTCATTCCAATAGCTTCCGCCTTTTTGGCCATGAGCAGACCGTTAAAGCACTTAGTAAAATCACTAAGAAAATGTCCTTGCTGATCTCGTATCACCCCACCAATGCCTATATGTCTACTTGTTAAGAATAGAGCAACATCTAGATTGCACTTAAATAAACATTGTGGTGGTCTTTACCAAACTGCAACATGTTATCATGCCCCACCCTTGTCTCCAGTAGTTCTTTGTGATGCTCTGTGAACCTAAATCTATTCAAACAGTTTGCTGATACAATCCTGGAGTGTATGAGCTGGATGTAAACACTAGTTATTCTATAGCTTCACATTTCTTTGCTTGTAAATGCCCTACATTATCAAACATACCTTGCCAATCAACCATTGGTTCCCTCCTCTCAATAAAACAAAAAACCAATTTTGCAGATTTTCAAAGTTAGTCTGTTGCACTTATATTCCTACTTCTCTCCAACACTATTGGGAAAAATTATAATCTAAAAAAACATGGTAATGGTTTTCACTACCTGATCACACACTCATTTGTCACCATAATCCCTTTTTGAGCTAATTTGGCTTGAGTGGGTAGCATGTTGTGACATGTGCGCCATTGGAAAACTTTCACCTTAGGTTGTACATTCAACTTCCAAAGGGTGGCCCATTCTCTAAAGTCCTCTCTCCTCTATGACCTTTCATGTTAATTGTTAGATGGTATCCTAACTTTATTGTATATGAACCACGTATTGGGAAGTGCTATATTAATTGATCACCATTATGCCTTCGCCTCAGCGGTATAGCAACAATAGCAGCGATGTTTCTCGTTGTAAATAAGTCCTCCATAATTTCATCGTCCCATTCTTGCTGACTTGGAATCATTAGCTCTGCCACATTTAAATTTTCCAACCCCTATATTACCTGAGTTTTCACATTGAAATTCTCATTGTCCACAAGCCATACATCCCTACAAATGCTAATTTTCCTTCCATCTCCCACTCGCCACCTACGCCCTTTCTCTAACGCTGCCCGAAAACATAAAATGCTCTGCCACATGAAGATCGGGTGATTTCCAATCTGAGCTGAAGTAAATTCCCCTTTTGGGAAGTATTTGGCTTTGAAAATCTTTGAAATGAGAGCCTTAAAGTCTTGTAAAATCTTCCATCCTTGTTTCCCAAGCAATGCTAAATTAAAAAATATGCAAGTGTTGAAAGCCCATTCCTCCCTTTTCTATTCTAGCATAGAGTCTATCCCATCCATACCAGTTTATGCCTTGCTGCCCATTCCCCTTCATTGTTATAACCCGAGTTTTTAAATTATTTTAATATAAAATAGGATATGCAATGTTAATAAATTTTAAAGATAAATGTGATTATTTATTCATTTAATAAGTTTTATTATTATTATTTATTGTTAATTAGGGTTTCGATATATATATATATATATATATATATTATGATTAGTATTTCGATAATTTATTATGTAATATATATATACCTTATTTTAAATAATATTATTTGGTATATTTTATTTAATGACATTATTTAAGTGTATTTAATGACATATATTTAGGGTTTACTATTTATTTAAATGTGTATATATTAATATGTGTGTGTATATATATATGTGTGTGTGTGTATTTTATTTATGGTGTATAAATTTTGTTGAATAATATATTATATAGTTTATTAAACTTTATTATAAAGCTATATATATATATACCTAAAATTTATAAAACCTACCCCCCCCCCCCCGCCTTCCTCCCCCTCCCGATCCTCACCATCACCATCACCGCCCGTCTACAACTTCGATCAGCCACCGTTGGTGTGCCTCTCTGCCTTCCACCGCCTGCAAGCCAACTTCGCCGCCTCTAGCCACTTTCTCAGGCGCCGTTCGAAGTAGAATAAGTTGAGAAATCCGAAAATCCTCTCCTCCTCCGTTCAAGTTATTTTCGGCCACCATTCTTCTCACCGCCAGTCTCTTTCCCTTTCCTGAGCACCGGTGAGTGGGTTTCCAAGCTCTGTTTCACTTGGTTTGGCTTAGATTTCAGTGGTGATTAATTTTAAGTTTCGGCCTTTTTTGGTTTCTTGAATTTTTTGAGCTTGATTCCTTACGATTCATGAGAAGTTCCTTCACAAAAGTTGATCCCTCTAGCTTAATATACATCCTAGAATTTTTGTGTAATTTTTGAAATTTATTTTGATTTTTGTGAATTTTTTATTATTTTTTAATTTTCGTAAATTAAATAAATAAATAATGAAATTGTGATTTTTAGTGTTATTGGTGGTTGATATTAATTTTAGAATTTAATTTATAATTTTTGTGTAATTTTTATAATTATATTTATTTATGTCAATTTTGAAAATATAGGTTAAATATATATTTAATTAGAAATAATTGGTTAATTAAGTGTATTTGTGGATTTTAGACAAAAATATGTTGAGAAAATAATTTTTGAGTAATTATATAATTTTTATTGAATTTTTGCATGTTATTAGTATTTTATGTGTATTTTTATGTATTAGGGGTATTTTGATAATTTGATGATGATTTTGGTTAAATATTAAATTTAATTAGTTTTAATAATTATTTGAGGTATAAAAATGATTTTTACGAATTATTTACTAATTTCAACTAATTAATACTATTTTTCAAAAATTATTTTCAAATTATATATAATTTACTATTTTTGTAAATAAATGAATTTTTAGTAATTTTTAATATGTTTTTGGACTAATTAAGTAATTTGGATTTATAAAATGAATTTTTATTAATATTTGTGAATTATCGAGAAATATCGATTTTTAATAATATTATATTAATATTAGGGTTTTTAAGTAATTATCGGTAAAATAATTACTTTTGGTGTTTTTAATGTTTAAATTTGCTATATGTTGGTATTTAAAGGGTATTTTTGAAACTTATTGGATTTTTATATTTTTTATTGTATTTTGTTGTGAATTGTGGACCTCGGTCGAGAGAAATTGTAGTTTGGGGTTTCGAACAAGGAGTTGTGAGAATTTTTTATTCGAAGTGTATTTTTCTTACAGGACTGGCTCTACTTTTTAAGTAGAGAAATGTTCATTTTACATAGGAGGTTCTGCCGAATTTTTAGTAAAATTCTAGTAAAATGTGACATCAGGTCTAATTCCTATTATCTATTTGTGTTTAGAATTCTATATCGAGTTTGTAGAAGTCTAAGTCAGATATATGTTCTGATTTGTAATCGTTTTTATTGTTAGTTATGCCGAGACCGAGGCCTAGTGGACCAGACCCGTCAGACCCATCTCAAGGAGTGCACATTGTGAGTTATTATGATATATATGCATTGCTTTAGGTTACATATTTTAGAAATTATATGTTTTAAATGTAAATTTTACATAATTGCTTTATTAAATGCTTAGGTATATTTTTGGTATATTTAAAAATAAATGTATGTTTTCTTTGTGATTTATTTTCAACTTATGTTAAGTATATTATTAGTTGATTTTGAGTATATTACATGATTTAATTGAATTTATTATACGTATATATACCTGAAATATACTTAGTTTATTTTAGGTATATTTCTGGTATATATATATGGTTTATTTGTTTATTTTAAATGTCATTATGCATTATTTATTTTTCTGAATGTATGTTTTAATATAAATAAAGGATATCGATAGAATGTGTTTCCTAGTGGGCAGCACTAGGACTATGTACATATCGATGCGATTGATTAGAGCTAAGTAAAAATTAATTGTGGTGATTATGATTGATTGATATTGATTTGATTGAGATTAATGTGACTAAGAGTGTGATTGCTGAAGCTCGGTTGACCTAGTGTTTCGGGGCCAATCACACTAACAGTCAGACTGTTGGAGCTTGGTCGACTTAGTGTCTCAGGGCCAATCTACTGTCCATATGGATTAAGTGAATTTACTTGGAATTAAGTGAGCCTATATGACTAGAGTACTTTCTATTTGTATTGAGGTTGCGATCATATAGGGTTCTATTTGATCTTTCATAACTAACAATTTTCAGTATTATTATAAAAAATAATTTTCTTTGCATCTGTGTGTATTTGCCTATATATATATTTATTATATATACTTTTTAGTGTCTTCATTTGACATTTAGCTATGCATGTATATATATTATAATAATTCACTCAGTGAGGTCTGAATTCTCTCCGTTGATGTTTTTACATGAGAGTCCTCTTCTTCAGACCTCAGCAGTAGACCTGTCCACCGAATTTCTTCCGCTCCGGCTTTATTATATAAATCACTTACTTGAGTTTTATTTTGTACTCTAAACACTGCAGTAGTGGTTGTATTTAAATCTATCATGAGATGTATTTGTATTTATACTTATATGAGATTTTATTTAAGAGTGTTTCTCTGAAGATTGTATCAAAAGAATTTATTTATGATATATGATGTGTTATCATTTTATTAAAGAATGTTGAGAAACATATTTTTATTAATTGAGATTTAATTTCTGCTGAATAATAATTTTATTTATTTTATTTTGTCGCATACTTTTCCTTTAAGGCTTGCTACGGGTTCTGGATTTGAAAGAATTTTCGTTCCCTAGCACCCGTTATGGCCCCTGTTTTGAGTCGTTACATTCATTCCCCATCAAAAGGAGTTTAGCATTCTCTGAATCTCTTCACATAGGGATACTAGTACGAGGAATATGCTCATATAGTATGTTGGCACTGCTTGAGCCACTTTTTTTTTATTAAAATCTCCTTCCCTACTCTGGATAGCATATTGCCATGCCAACTCTATAACCTTGTCCAAATTCTTTCTCTAAGGTGTTTAAAAACTATTTTTTTATTTCGGCCAATAAGGGATGGGAGCTCTAAATACTGACTTGTGTTAAGGGGCGCATGCACACTAATGAAATCAGAAAAAATTCCCTTGTCTGCCATTGACACGTTTAAGCTGAAAAAGATACCAGACTTCGTAAAATTAACAGCCTGGCCAAATGCCTCCTCATAGATTTTTAGGATTTCGTTCATCATTCCACATTCCCTATCATTAGCTTTAAAAAAGAAAAAACTATCATCTACAAATAATAGATAAGTAATACTCAGGGCTCTTTTATTGATTCGACACCCGTCAATCTTTCCCTCCCTTTTTGCTTTCCATAGCAGGGCATACACCCCTTCAACACATAAAATAAATAAGTACAGAGATAGTGGATCACCTTAGTGAATTCCTTGCTTTGGAATTATAGGACCTATCTCCTGTCCATTCAGTAAGACAATATTTTAAAAAGTTGTGGTGCACATCATAATCCAGTTAACCCATTGTGTGCAAAACCTATCTTCAACATAATCACTTTTAAAAACCCCTAGTCGATCCTATCATAAGTGATACCATCTAGAATATTCCCACCTAATTAGGGGTCCTTCACCCCCCTAAATAGGAACACATGGACAAAGGAGAAGACAGATTCGTCCAAGGAACTACCTCAAAGAGGAATCCTAACTGAAGTAGGAACACTCTCCCACAAGGATTCCTATTCCTCCCAGGTTTGAATATCACTATATATAACACCATATACCCCTCATTAGGGGACATCTCATTCACACATACTCAAGCTATCTTTCATCCACCCGCTTTCTATTCCCTAACTTAGGCATCGGAGTATTTGTGGGGATTCCCCCCACCTCTCACCTTGCCCTTTGTTCAGTGCTTTGCAGGACGTTCAGCCCAGGAGTCCCGAAAACCAGTTATCAATAAGCTTTGCTTATGTCTACCTTCAAAGCTATCTCACATTTCTTTCTCGTTCTCTTCATCTTTATATAGTGCATGATCTTAAAAGCTGCAAGGATATTATCTATAACTACTCTCCTAGGGACAAAAGACGATTGGAACTCTAAAATTATACCATGCAGAAGCAACTTTAAAAGATTCACGAGGACCTTTGTCATAATTTTGAGAAGACGTTATATAGAGAAATTAAATGTAAGTCCATTATAGTGCTAGGGGATTCACACTTCGAAATTAACACTACAAGGCTATCATTCACCTTAAAGGGTATAACACCATTCTTTAGCCATTCTACATATGCCTACATAACTGTTCTTCCAATAACCCCCCAAAACTTTTGAAAGAAAGTTAGATTAAACCCATCCAGTCCTTGAGATTTATCCAGGTGCATTTAGGACATCGTAGTTAAGAACTCTTCTTCCGTAAAAGGCGCCACCAACATTTGATTATTTTCATCAGTAATACTACAATTTACACAGTCAATAACTGGTTCATACATACTACTACTTTCAAAATATAAACCCGTAAAGTAGTCCCTTACCACTCTACCCATCCCTGTCTCATCTATCCACCACGTTCCACTATCATCCGATGGTCTTTGAATTTTATTTGTTCTTTTTTAGTTGATGTCATAGAGTGAAACAATATTGTGTTAGCATCTCTCTCCTAGATCTAAAACACTTTAAACCTTTGTTTCAAATGGATCTCTTCTTGTAAAAGCAACTCCGATAACTCCTTCTTTGCTTTAGATAGATTTGTCGCACTCTCATGGTCTGTCATATCCTTTAATTTGTAAATATCCTTCTTCAACTTTGTGATTTTATCTTTAAAGTGGCCAACTATAGCTCTACCCCAAATAGAGAGCTTTTGTGAGCACACAGTCAATTGGTGTATAATGTCAGTCCCACCGGAAACTTCCCATGCTTGAGTAATAACCTGCTCTAACTCTGTCTCCGTTAACCACTTATTTTCAAAATGAAAATAGCGTGGCACACACCCCATTAGGTTGGGCGTTGTCTCTAATAGCAATGGTGAGTGGTATGAAATTGGAGCAATCAGGTTATGTAGCTTAATATTAGGAAACTGATTCAGCCATCCATTAGTAGCAAAAGCTCTATCTAGCCTCTCTCTGACCCAATGCACAGTACCTCTACCTTTGTCCCAAATGTAATGGCTACCCACCATTGCAATTTCATGCAGATCGCAATCTATAATTGTAACCCCAAAACCTTTAAATAAATATTCTAGGTATTCTCCTCCCCCACCTTTGTCTTCCACCCTTAAAAGATCGTTGAAATCCCCTATGATGCACCAAGGGAGATTGGACTTGCCTACTAAAGTCCTTAAAAGCTCCTAAGAGTCCCGTCGACGAGATATCTCAAGGTAGCCATAGAAATAAGAGAATCTCCATTTAGGGTAAATGCCATTTTTATGTGTAGATTTATAAAATTTTGAGAAAAACCCACAACTGTACATAGCGCTTTCCTCTACCATAGTGCAACTAAACCTCTACTCTGTCACTCTCTATCAACTGGGAGCGTGCCTTTGAAGCCCAGCTTCACTCTAATTTCTTTGGTTTTATTTGAATGGGATAAAGTTTCAATAAGGAACAAAATATCAACTCAATGAGATTTCACCATTTCATACATTGCTTTAACAGCGCGAGGGTTATTAATCCCTTGACAGTTCCAAACCAAGCCAATCATAATTTTTGGTCGGCCACTAATATTCTACTCCTAAGAGAGAAAACTATCAATATCAGTGAATTATTTCCCACACAAAGTTGATAAAAGATTGTGATTAATATATACAAGTTATATTATTTTAAGCTTCCATTTTAGAAGGAATTAAATGTCATCAAATTGTGTGTGATTCAATATACTATTATATTTGATTTGATTGAACATCAACCATAAAGATCCCTGAACGCAGCAGGCTTTGAAAGATAAGAATTTTTTTTTATCTTTAAATGTTAAATTGTAACTTTGTAGAGATATTACCTTCCAAACTACTCGTGTGATCAAGATCTTTATGAAGATATTTCTGCAACTTGTTAGTGGAATACAAGTGGAAGAGCTTTTTTTTTTTTTTTTTTTTTTTTAGAGAGAAAAGTGGAAAATCATTTCAAAAAGAAAAAATTGACATATTTTTTTCTTTCGAAGCTGGGGCACTCACTATTGAGTATCACCTGCATACCGTAGAAAAGAATGTCTTGAGCTTTGGGAAATTACGTCTTGATGAATTGCAGTTACAGTCAACTAATCCCGGTTGTACTAGCAGTTGAACAACAATATAAAAAATATATATATATATATTTTGTTTGAACTACCATTTTTTGAGATGGAGGGAGAGAGAGATATGAATCCTCCATCTTTAAAGGGGTTTAATCCCGTGGCTGGATCGAACTAGTTTTAGACGGATGGTTTTAAATTTTTTTTACTCAAAAAGTATCGATCTTATAGATTAAACCCATAATCTAAGGTCATGAGTTCACTCCATTATCACTAAGTCAAGTGATGAGTTTAAAGTCTAATATATTTGATTTATATAAATATTTTATAAAATTCATATGTATATGAATTCTTTATATTTGTATTGTTGCTCATATATTAACTTTTAATAAAATAGTTAACATTTTTAAATAAATTTTATAATTTTAAATAAAATTTTTATACAAGATTAAAATGCCCTTTTTATCACTTTTATTTTTTAAAAAGTTCTTGCTATATTTTTTTAATAATAAACTAAACTTCATTTTATGTTTTCCATTTGGTTAATTTTTTTTTTAAATTGATCCATGAAATTAATAAAAATTTAAAAAACGCAGGAAAGAGAAAGTAATTAAAAAAACATAAGTGATATAAAATAGTAAAAAACTGTTTTTTCCACTTCTCTTCAAATACACATACAAACTTCAAATTCCAAAACGGCAGCATGTAAAAGAAAGAAGAAAATTACCTGCAGCAGACATTCCAGTAGCGACACCGAGAGCTTCCAAGAAAAGACCAATGGCAACAAACCGTGATTTTCGAAGAGCTATCATTTCATCACTCACAATTCCTGCAAGATACATTACACGCAATATCGTAAAGTAAATCACCACGTACCTGGAAATTAAACACATGAATTCTATCCTTCGTTAAAATCATCAAACCTCCATATCAAACTCATGCCATCTGACAAAGAAACACAAACAAAAGACAATTTTGATCCCTTCCAGTATACATCTAGAAGCCTGAACTGGAGAGTTTCTTTCTTTTTTTTAATCAAAATAAATTATAAGAGAATAGCAAAAAGTATAATGAAAACAGAGGATAATAGCTGCTTCCAAATGAAAGAAATAGCAAAAAGAAAAGCCTACAAACCTACAGTAAACAAAAGAGCTCTCTGATCCTCCTGTATGTCAGCTAAAAAAATCCTTTGAGAAAATTCTTAGCACTAGAAGAACGCCATGGTGAATAAAAAAATGATATCTTTTCCCTTACAAAATTTAATGATAGAGAATATTTCTTGAAAATACACAAGAGTGCAATCACTGAGACAAACAATGCGAAAAGATAATACATGCAAAACCCATAGCAAGAACTCGCTCCACAAAGACGTAAAAACAAATGCTGAATATTAATGCCTCAATAGGCAAACCACGAATTAAATTGCCTTCAAACATGTAACAAGGCATTGCTGCTGATTCTACTTAGCACGACTGACCACACAAATACCTTTACATAAGAAGTTGTTTATTCTTCAAGAGGAAACAAATGCAGGGAGAGAAAAATTGGAAACATTAACAATAAAGGAGTTAAAAACCATACAGACTAACCAAAAGTCACATCCTTCTATATGACCCTTCAGGAAACAAAAGGAAATGTGAACATTCAGAGACAGAAAATGAACAGGTATTCTGTGTTCTGTAAGATCCTTAACAAAACAGACCTCCAGGATAGTTATCCAACATGTGAAAACTTGAAATGAGTGTATGATGAAAATTAGGAAGGCAATAATCTAATGGAATGCCATCAGCTTTTATGATAAACCAATAGTCGAAAAGAAGAAATGAGTTTGGAATCTATGCTTCATGATCTAAAACATATTCGACCACAGCCACTAACCAAGTGGTTACAACTCTCCGTCATTAGATCTAAGAACTTTTCCTTTTGTGTAATTCTTCGTTTCTGCTTATCAATAAAAAGCAAATTCAATTTCATCTGATATCACCACGTATAAACTTGAAAGAATAAGATCTACTAACATAGCAACTAAAGTATAAGCAAATACAAAGGAGAAACTACCTCCCATGACCAAATTCACAAGAGATGGAAAAAATCTTCGCAGCAGAGGCCGCATCTGCTGTACTAAATGATGAAATGTGGCCTTCAATCGTAGTGGTCCACGTGGTTATTCGAAATGGTTCTTTTCAATAGTGGGCCGGGAATACTTGGCCCGATAACTGTACTCAAAATCTCTGCTCAACCCGTTAACTAAATTGAAAATTAAAACCCTAGCTTAGCTCCTTCCTTCCATAAACCCTAATGCGAAGTTCTTGTTTTTATTATTCTTGTAATTTCCTTTGATGTGAGTACTGCAAGCAAATTGTCCAATCTGTGTACGCTTTTCTTTTAAGCGTTTGTTTGGTTGATTTTTTCACTGAATTTTTCTGTGTTTGATTACAGTTTTGCGAATTTGATTTCAGTTCTGGTTCTGGTGCTGGTGCTGGTAATTATAATTAAGAGCACAAAAAATAAATAATGGAGGAGACTGAAAATCCTGACCTTAATCAATGCATAAAGAAGTAAGTTTGCATATGGGTCTTTTTCTTTTGCAGTTGTGTCTTTGTTTAATGTTTGCTTCTTGGGTTTAACTTGCTCTGATATTGCTTTTGTTGATGTTTTAATTAGGGAAGCTCCTCAATTAGCTGCACTTCTGAAAGAAATGAAAGATGGGTTAGATACGGTGAGGAGTAAGGTTGATGCTTTAACAGCTAAGGTAAGCAAGCATTGATTTTACTGCTTAACTATAGGCTGGATAGTTTCACGTTTGTTTAATGTCTGAGAGGTAATGTTGCCTTGTGCTTGATCATCTGAGGAGCTCTTTCATCAAATTTGTTTCTTTTTTATCCTATTATAGGTGAAAGCAAATAATTTTCCAACAGCAGATGGGATAAGCTATCTTGAGGCTAAACAGTTGCTGCTCCTAAACTATTGCCAATCACTTGTTTATTTTTTGCTCCGCAAGGCAAAAGGTTTGTCAATTGAGAAACATCCTGTAGTTAAAAGCCTTGTAGAGACAAGGTTGTTTCTGGAAAAGGTTTGGAAACTTTCTCTGTCTCCATTTTTATCTGTCTACCTGATAAGTGGCTGTCACATACATTTTATTAAACTATTTGTTTATTAACAGATGCGGCCAATCGACAAAAAAATGGATTACCAAATTCAAAAGCTTGTCAGGGATAGTGTACGTTCAACAGAGCAACCAAGTCTAAAGGAAAAGGAGCCAGAGGCAACTGAGAAATCAGACGATTTGCTGCAATATCGTCCAAACCCAGGAATGCTGGTCGACAAATTTGATGGGATGCCTGAAGTGAGTCTCACTAATTTATGGCAATCAATAATTTTTCGATAAAAAAAAATGAAAGTTCCTGTTGAGGCTAAGTCTATCTTTGTATGCTTTAGGATGGTGGTGGTGTGTATCGACCACCCAAATTTGCCCCAACAAGCATGGAGGAGGGTAAGACGTCAAAACAAGAAAGAAATGCCTTCAGAAGAGAGAAAGAGACTGTACGGCGAGCTAACGAGGGTTTTATGAAGGAGATGATAGCTGATATGGAGGGGAGACCTGAAGAAGTAAGCTTGTTCACTCCCTTTTTGGCATATTTAGGCTATACTTCATCTGCATAAACCATGTTTTGTCATTTATGGTAAACTACAGGTTCGAGAAACTCTTGGAAATGATAGTCTGGAATTCGTTAGATATCAGCAACAATGGGAAAAACGTGCACAGCAAGAGGAGGATCTCTTTACACGTGCTCCTATTACAAAGCTGGAAAAGAAGAAGGAGAAACAAATAAAGAAGTCACGAGATGGGTATGCATGGTTCAGAATTAATAATATTTTTGGATGTCAATTGTTTCACATTTTGGTCTAAAATAAAATATTCATTGATCTGTCTGTCATTTCTGTGTTGCAGGCTGCTTGCTTTGACTGATGATTTCTACAATGAAATCAGAAGCTTGCCCCTGGAGGATGATCAAATGACCAGCTTCAATAACAATAGCAGTGGAAAACTAAAGAAACGGAAGGTATCTCGTTTTGAATATTCAGAAGTAACATATGGCTGTTCCTTCGTTTGGTACTAAGAATTTTCATCTTACATGGATAGTAATCATTCCAACTGTGTCATAAAATTTTTCAAATATGAATTTATAGGACAGTGGTTTGTTGCTTTGATTCCCATACACCAGGCAAGGCCACATATTTTTGTTCTGCTGGCTCTATATAGTTTGACTTGAAGGATCTAGTGCAAAAAGCACATAATTATCTTATATTTGAATGTGATAACTCCATAAGATTAAAATAAATTTGAAGGTTGGATCACACAAACCCACGATGCATGTCTTAATTATAGCTGTATACCTATGTTTTTTTTTTGGGCCCTTACTTTTATCATCCTGCAAGGAGAGAGAGATGTACATAATTTGTATGAATTAATGATGCTACTTTTCTGGCTATCTGCAGAGACGACATTAGAACAATGGAGAACATTATACGTGCTCAGCAGAGGTAATCAGAGGTTTCAATTGTTTACGTTCAAATAGAGAAAGTAATGGGAGTTTTGAGAGGAGACATTTTGTTGACCTATTTTTGGTAGTTGCTGAATCGTTTATGCGGATTGTCTATTCTGAGTGTTAAGCTTTAAGTTTTGAGTAACTGTATAGCGATAGCTTTATTATGACTACCAACAACGATGGAATGTACATCTGTCTTTCTTTGTTTGAAAACAAAATGAAATTTATTTTGGCATATAAGCAATTGGGAGCATCCAATATGCCAAACCAAGTGACAAAGCCCTGTTCCAAATTTTATATATTATCAGTTTCAATCCCTGAAAAATAAATTGCATTCTCATCTGTCATCAAGGTATTATAAAAAAAAGTTTTAAAAAGTAGAAAAATAAACCCATCAAAAGTGTAAGAACCAAAATGCACAATGAAAAAAGTATTAAAAATCAAATAATCATGGATTAACTTATTACAAGCGAAAGAAAAATGTACAGGTAGAGCAACCGTATTGCCAACAAAAATAGCTGGTTGCACAAGATTCGGGAAAATAATGATAAATAATTATAAACCTTGAAATGAAATTGTACGAACTAATTTGAAGCCTGCTTGGCAGGCTGGGCTACATTGTACAGAACAAGACCCAGGACAAGAATCGTGCTGCCGAGCATAAAAAAGGGGCTCAAACCTACACCCTCTGTAAGATATGGCAATGGAAGCGATAAAACATAAATAGCTATTGGCACTGCAATGCAAAAGGCACATATTAGCTAAAAGCTTACATACACAGCTCATATTTGCATGCCAATTATATGGGCAAATGCAGTTGTAGATTTTGAGTTTATGTGTGCAGAGAGGGAGTACCTGACAAGGTTACAGCAAGAGAGGTAATAACAGCTGAAGAAATTTTCACTAGATTGAGCAATGATATATTGAATGCAATATTAATTGTTATATACAGTAGTGGAAGCAAAGGAGCCCCATCACATCCTGCAGAAAGTACAAATTAAAATCAATGAGCATAATAGTTAGAGATGAACAACTTTGTGAGGTGACTCTTCTTCAAGGAAAGAAACCACATCATTTTATAGTGAGTTTTTATAATCCATAATTACAAGCTGACTCTGAATGTTATGGAGAATATCATATTCATTATGCAAGTACAAAGAACCAGACTATTGGAAGGTTAACCACAAACATCTAGTACTCTGTCATTAGGCAGAATCTTACCCACCATAACTGGAAATACATTATGGAGTTTTTCAGAAGGCATAGTTTGAATTAAGAATATGGTAACCCAATATTAACCTATAACCTGGTAAATTTTACACATGAAACATACATCATACACTTCTAGTAACATAAATATCAATCAAATTTTGGTCAAAAGATGTAACAAGGCATCTAGCAGCATGTCTGTCGTAGGATGAAAGCTTGCCTGGTGTATTTTTTCCAATATTGACAAGACAGCCAGCACCACTTTTCAGATAGGAAGGAAGCTGGGAAAATGGTATGCCTTTCAAATTTGACAGAAAGGGTAGGAGAAGTAGCACAAAAAGAGCCTGCAGTGAAATATAAAACAAAGTTATTTTTATGTGCTGTCATTCTTGTGAAGTTGTATAAGCTCAACCAAAAAATGATTGATAGAATATAGACAAAAAAAGTATTTCTTTGCATGAAAGTCTTAGGAAGAGGGAACATTTAGGAATATTCATTTATTATTCGAAGGATTTAAAAGCAAGTAGTCTTCAATTTTTTGTTGATTCTACAAAGGTTCTTTACTGGTCAAGACAAATGTCTGCAAGTATTTTGAGTAATTTACCACAGAAGGCTTTTTCCCACTTTTTTCTAAAAAAAAAAAACTTCTCCCCACAATACTTTTCATCTCTTGGATGATCTTTCTTTTTACAGAAGGAAAAACTAAGACAGCCTTCTAAAACATCCTACTAAGAAAAAAATTATGATCCAGGATTTGTATAACTAAAAAATGTGAGAAAATACAAACATTTTCATACCACCAGCTAGTGGGTCTGATCACATAGTCCAAAAATTTTGCAGTTTGGCTCAGGTCTATTAAAAGTTGAAAACCTATAACACACTTATTTATGCATGTCACACAATTAAAGCTCTAGGATGCACTACTAAGGTAAATCATAGAATATTAAACATGTAGAAATTGGCCTATTTTGAAGGCTCTACTTATCATCAAACCACCTGAGGATTCCACTGCTAGGTACATCATTTAAGAAATAGTAGAAATTGGGCTTGGTAGAAATAGAAGAGGATTTAATTCCCTTTCGCAACCTGATCCATAGGCTTAAGGTAATGAGCCAAGGGTCAACCACGTACATATATGGCCCTTGTTTTTTCTAATAATTCTCAACTGAGGAAATCTTAGCAACTATTGATATGAATTTTTACAGCAAGTATGCACATTACCTGAAATCCAGAACCAAAAGAATTTACAACAAATATGTCAAGTGACTTTCCCTGCACCCAAACAAGCCAAAAGCGCTAAGAAATTCCAGCTATAAAAGAGTAGTTAGAAGGCTAGCCAATTTCTGAAAGGACACTGGTTAATACAGCATACCTTTAGGCGTTTTGTAGCATCCACAAATATAAATTCCTGTTAACAGAGAAATTGAAAATTATTTATTTGCTTAGAGTTAACAATCAAGCAAACTTAGCTACAGTCTATAGCAGCAACCTTTATAATGGATGCACCAGCTTGAAAAGCACTTGATATTATCATTACTGTTGGCCAGATGAACCCAACTCCAGATAGCATCTGATCAGCACTGGATCCACTGTCATCATGAAACATGCCAAAAACTATCATGGTCCCAATTCCCAACAAGTGCAAGAAGATATAACTGGTGACAAAACATGCTTATTGAAAAGGATCCGGAATGGAATGATTTTGAATATAGATTCATCAATAAGAAAACTTCTCCTACTTTTGAATTACCGAAACAAGAACTTTATGTGAGAGTCGAAGCCCCAAAAGGGGAATTGGGGATTTTTCTGATAGGGGATCAGAGTGGTTTTCCCTGGAGGTGGAAAATTAACCTGCCCGGTTTTGTGCACAAGAATTAATACAAGTCTCTGTAAGTTTAGAGTTCAGATTTCAGAGACTAGATCAAGCTTAGTGGTTATTCACCCTATGATCTACTCTAATTTACATTTTTACATATTATATTACTAAGGCTTGAGAAATTTTGGCCATTACAAGGCCCAACAAACATTAGCCTACAGCACTACACTACATCCTTGCCTGAGATTATTAAAGACAAAATGCCTATTGAGATTGTTGCCAGCCAAAACTACATCTACTGCCTCTGCCAGCAAAACAAAACAAATTGATGAAACAGGTTGAATGGATTATTTCAACATGCTTTTGATTACCTATCAGCCCGCATATTTCATTGTCCTTCTGGTAACAAACAAGAGATAGTATTCAAGAACCATCTTGGACAAGAAATGTCAATTCAAACTTGCAAACCTTTCCTACCAAAAAGAGATTATCTGAAACCATTCAAAGCACTCTATCAGCCAATGAGGAACAAGCCATGCAAATGGTAATGACACCTGATCATTACATTATCCACAAATAAGTGTGTGATCCTGAACAGAACCTTTAAATCTTTTTATTTATGCCTCCAGAACAAATCCCAGAAACACACTAAATTCAATAAAATATTTTCATTTCTTTTCAGTTTATATATAAACTACCATTCACTCTAAGACTCTAAGTAGGAAATTGTTAGTGCCAGAATACAAAGCAGATTAGGTTTTATAAAAACAAATAAAATTTTGCAAGCAGCAGGAAAGAAATGAAAAGAAAAATACATTAAAACGCAAAAATAATCAGATGGGTGTCAAATGCTAAAGGAGAGAAAAATAAAGGAAAGTAACTTAATATGGAAGAAGGGAAGGGTGCCAGATTGTGGTTCAGGAATGGGCTATGTGAAGCCACAGTAGTTAGAATTATACATAACTCATTTTACATGCAAAGCTATATGAACTACCATTCACTCTAAGACTCTAAGTAGGAAATTGTTAGTGTCAGAATACAAAGCAGATTAGGTTTTATAAAAACAAAATAAATTTTGCAAGCAGCAGGAAATAAATGAAGAGAAAAATACCTTAAAACACAAAAATAATCAGATGGGTGTCAAATACTAAAGGAGAGAAAAAGAAAGGAAAGTAACTTAACATGGAAGAAGGGAAGGGTGCCAGATTGTGGTTCAGGAATGGGCTATTTGAAGCCACACTAGTTAGAATTATACGTAACAGTCATTTTACATGCAAAGCCAAAAACCATTATATCTTCTTTCGTAGTTTTAGGATAAATACATGCTCCTTCAACAAGGTTCTACGGGAACAAAATTGCATCAGACTAACCAACAAAATGTTAAACAGCCTAATCCAACAATACCTTCCAAAGAAGTAAAAAATGAAATCTCTCTCCAAAGTGTAGCTCACGTGGAAAATTTCTCCTAAAAACTATATAGGAGTGCAAAAAAGTGCAATCAGTGCAGCCAACATTGTTCATTTTTCCATTATTGCTCAAAATCTTTAGATTGCTATGCATCAAGAAGAACACAGTATTAAAAGTTTCATATTCATGTTGCAATAAGTACTGACTGTCTTTTCTTATATGATTTACATTACAATTTACAAGGACCTCAAACTTTTGCAGTGTAACCATATGTTTTGAGATGCTAAAAGCAGAATTAAGAATTATTACTATGTGTCAAAGTCAATTGACATACCTTGCAACAGCTACCATTACACCAGCAGCTACAAGCAAGCAGCCAATTATTTGATTGAACGAGTATCTTCTTCCCAAAAGAAGCGCAGAAAAACCCAGCTGCCACACCAAAAATGTCTAGAAGAGAGGAAAAAAATGATAATCAACCACAGGAAAGTCAGTTCAAGAAAACCCACAAAGAAGCAACTTTAAAAATGATAATGATGTATATCTAAATACAACAGCAAGGTCCCACACATCTTTTAAATGATTGCAGTTATTAACACATGATGCAGGGATATAAATCAACTCCTATAACTTAAAACACAAACTTTTTGAAGAAAGCAACAGTAAAATTACACTACAGGAAAAGAGAGGATGTAAAAGTACCTGATTAAGTATAGGTATAGCAGGTCCAGGAAGCATGGCTATAAAAGAAGCATAAATGATCAATGACATGTACAATTTCAAGTCAAAAATTACTCTTAGGCCTTGTTTGGAATGTCTCACGCGTGAGAATTGTGTTTAATTCAGTTCTTGCAAAATCATGCCTTCTGTCAAGTAATTTCATTTTCTTTTTTCAAATGTCTTGATTTTAAGTTGAACGAATTCAATTCAATTGGATTCTTACATTTTTGGATTCTCCAGTTACTATGTTAACACTTATTTTCTCTTCTCTTCAGATACACACACAAACTTCAAATTCCAAACGACAGCATATAGAAAATGAAAATTACCGGCAGCAGACATTCCCGCAGCGACACCGAGAGCTTCCAAAAGACCAATGGCAACGAACCGTGACTTTGGAAGAGCTATCATTTCATCGTTCACAATTCCTGCACGATACCGTACATACAATATCGTAAAGTAAATCACCACGTACCTGGAAATTAAACACATTAATTCTATCCTTCGTTAATATCATCAAACTTGAAAATTAAACGGACAATTATTTAGTAGAAAAAAAAAAAAACACATAAAACGTACCCGAAGGTGTTGAATTGAGCTAAGAAGAAGGGATATTGTTTCATAGGAACGAGCGCTAGCTTGTAAAGAACACGATTTGCAATGGCTAATGTGACGGTGATTGCGGAGCTAACGATGATTGATTTGTTGCCGGAGGTGGTGGCGTGCGGCGGTGGTGATTCATTTGATGCGCGAAGAGTAAAATTAGGGTTTCTGTGAGAGTTGTAACGAATGTGAGTGTTGGTATTGGTGGTCAGTTTATGATAACCGCCGCCGGAGAATGGCGGTTTTGGTAAACGAAATTTAGAATTTCTGCGGGAGGACATCGGTGCATTAATGTTGTAGGTAGGGAGACGGGTAATGGTGTTGTTGAACGATGACGTATTAATGTAGAGTACCATAGTTGCAGAAATGGAAGGGGTAAATGGAGAAGATGGCGGTTGGATTTGTAGCCGGTCGTGGTCAATGGTTCCTGGAATTTCAAACTAGTCGGATTGTTTGGTTGTTTGAAAAATTTGTATTCTACTGACTGGGTAGTGGATGGAATCGTTCTTATTCCTGAACGGTATTTTAGATAAAACCAAACAAAGCCAACAAATTGTATTAGAGTACCAACCTAAACCATTCCAAAATTTCCATTTGGTACCCTAGCTTTAAAAATTGGGAAATTTATTTTTTGAAACAAATATATAAAATTAAGCGCATTTCTTTCATAAAGTAATTGGAAGAATATATAAAATTCCAAATATAAATTGCATTCAAAAGCTAAGATTTAAGTTTTGAAACACACAGACAAGGAGTAAGTTTTGAAACTAAAACCATCTCATTCACAAACTTCCTTCTGTAACATCTCATGGGGTATCCAAACAATTGTATAATCTATCAAAGGCTTGTTTTAGGTTAGCCAACTATCAAATCAGAATAACGCAGAACAACCATTCCTAAGGCTCCAACTGGTACCATTATAAAACGTTATCCAAAACCAATTTGATACCCCTCCAAGTTAAAGAACACAAACTGATACTCTTTCATCCTTTTGAATGAAAAATTTGGAGTACTTAGCTTTGAGAATCCTAGGCCACAGATCATTTGGAGTTGAAATGATACCCTTAGCTAATTACGTAAGTATGGCAACATTGTAAATTTGACCACAACGCAATTTCAGGCCTCTTATCTCTTTAAGTTGATAAGCAATGGCCGAAAATATAAGGTTTACTTTCTTTCTTTATAAACTATATTACTAAACTATTCAACCTTCAAATAAAGAGACCTTTTGAGTGTTAACAAAAATTATTAAATTTAAAATCCATCATTAGATAAAAAAAAATACATCCTCATCATTTTGCCATATAAGCATATATATATATATGAAAATAATAAAATTTCCACTGATAGGTAATAAGCAATCTAATAAGAATTTAAACTAATTCAAATTTAGTTCTTTTACTATTAAATTAAACTTGTTATATTATTTATATTTCATGCGCTACTCACAAGTTTAGATTGTATTTAAATAAATTTTATAGTATAAATTATAAATTAAAATTAGTTGTTACAAATTATTTAATAAATTGATAACATATTGAATGAAAATTATATTTATACAAATAAAATTTTTTATATTATATATCTAATATCAAACTATTAATAAATTAAAATTATTGTGAATTAATTCACAACTTTTTGCAAACATTTACTCATTAATTTTTAGTTGAGTTTGTCATAGATTTTATAAAACGATTTTTAATAATGCGATTTGAACTCATCTATTAAACAATTTTAATCTACAACAAATTTTTATTTGATTAAATTTAAAATAATTTATTCATCCAATATTTCTAATAGAAAAAGAAAAATATAATAATAACATCAAGAAAGGAAATTTTTGCACTTTACCCATTGATTTTTACACTCCATTTTTATTTTTTAGAATTGTAAATTATATAACTATCTTCAATCCATTGTTGAAAATTTTTACTCTTTTATTAATTACAATTACTAGGTTACCATTTTTTCCATTTTCCTTCCAAATTCATGATTTGATGTTTAACATTTTAAAACTATTTATAATGGAGTTTTTTTTTTCATTATAAAAATTTAATGTAACTTATTTTGAAAGTAAAATTTGCACTAATTACAATAAATAATAATTTTTTTATTTTGTATTAAGAGGTTTTTTTTACATATCATATGCATATAATTTTATTTTTATCATTATTTTTAAAAAATAATTAAAAAATTAAATTATACAATTAAATATATCATTATAAAAGTTCAACAATAATTCATTTTATGAAAAGTATTCATAAGCTCAATGAATAAAAATAAAATCAATATATATATATATATATATCCTATTTAACTTAAATCTTTATTTTCCTATATAGGGGTTGCTTATAGAAAGAGAATACCCAAAACAAATAGGAAAAGATTCTTAATTAAGGAGACTCTCGGATAGGAAGAAACACTCTCCTAATAGGTACAAGACTTTCATCAAAGAGAAATCTTATTTCTCTCAGATTTGAGCATCATTATTCCTATAAATAGGACCCCCATACCCCTTATTCTCATTTATTCTATTATTCTCATACTCATTGCTCTTTTTATCTCTTTAAAACTCTCTCTCTATATATTCTTTGACTTAGACATCGAAGAATTTGTGAGGATTCTCCCTACCTCTTACCTTGCTCTTCTTTAATCCCTTGCAAGGTTCTAGCTCAGGAGTTTTGGAAATAAGTTATCAAGTGGCACTGTCTGTGGGAATTCTTAAGTTAAAAGCCATTAAGCATCTACCAAACCAAAATATTGGCATCATGACTTCCAGTCCACCACCAATTTTAACTCTAGACACACACATCAATCCATATACTTCCATTCCTCTAATAAATCCATCTGCTCCCTTTCCTCCAATTTACCTGTCAATACCTTTTCAGACAATAATTCCATCGACTCCTTTGCAACATATTGGATCCTCATCTTAAGCCCCAACTAGAGCGTACACTCCACATGGTAATACTTAGGAGTGACCAACTCTTGGCATTGACTTCCTTTATTATGCTCCTCTTTAATATAATAACAGACCTATACCTTTTGTACCTTTTATAAGCCTACCAAAAACTCCTGTTATAAACACACCAAACTTAAACACAGTAACCCATACACTCAACTTATCCTCAATGACCAAAGAAGCAATGATTCAAAATATTCAAACGTAGATGACCCTGATGCAACAACAATTGAATGCCTTGATTCAAAGCGGTAATCCCGGAGCAACTCACCTAGAGAATAATATAGCACTAGCAGCAGTAGCTCTAAATGTATCTGGTAGAAATAGAGAGAGACAAAAAGCTCCAAAAGGAGAATCTAACTCAATAATCTCAGCCCTAGATGATTCAAAGATAACTCAAAAAGTTAAAGAAGTCATGCATAAAGCTCGTACCAGGCCAAAGAAAGAAAATGAATGCATTATAGAAGGAAATACACACCTTAATAAGCAAAATAATTTGGACAAAGGTTCCAACCAAATTCAAAATGCCTTAATTAGATTAGTTCAAAGAAACTAGAGATCCATTAACCTTATATCCTCGTTCAAGACCATGATGTTACATCAGAATATAAATGACAAAATCATGTGCAGAGTCTTTCCTATTAAACTCATCAAGAATGCTTAAAAGTGGTTATACCAATTTTTTGAGAATTTTATCTCCTCTTTTGAAGAGTCAACTGAGAAATTTCAAACTCGGTTCATCAATAACGTATCTTCTACTAAAAATATCAATGATCTCTGAATGTGTAGACATAAGGTTACTAAATCATTGAGAAGCTATTTAGATCAATTTAACAAAGTAGCTATGCAGATAAGAAATTTAGTTGATGAAGTAGCCATAAAGGCTTTGAAGAATACGACTCAACTGGGGAAGCTCAAAGACAAGATAATGACAAAAGAACCCAGTACCTTTGCAGAGGTAATGGCTATAGCAATAAAGATAATAAAGATAGACGAAGATAGAAGGATATACCGGGATGATGAGAAAGCACCTATCAAGAAAGATGAAAGGTCAGGACCCAGAAGGTCGAGCTTCCAGCAATTAAACTTTAGAAACCTGGTAGAAGGATTTGAAAGGGAGGCTAAGAATTATACTCCACTAAACACTTCCAGATCCCAAATCCTAATATGGGTAAGATAAAATGGCTTAGGCATAACCTCATCTAGAAGGCAGAGTCCAACCATAAGAGCCATGCAAGATATGAGGTATTACTGTCAATACCACTAGGATTACGGGCATCAAACTGAGGTATGCCAAGAACTGAAGAATGTCATAGAAATATTAATATAGAATGGTAAACTCGATAACTTCATTGATGTTGCCAAAAGGAATAGAGATCTAGATGGTCAAGATAGGGATAAGCCAGAACCAAAGAAAGCTCATATTAAAGTAGCTAGAGTTATCAACATGATTATTGAAGGAGAGGCAACTGAGAAAAGGCCTAAGAGATCTCTCAAAGAAAGGTTCATTCATTAAAAGAAGTAGGCTATCATGTTTGGTTCGAAAGACAGGAAACATGTTCAATACCCTCATAATGATGCCTTGGTGGTGAGTGCTTTCATCAATAAGTACTTTGTTGACCTTAGTAATAATCAATCTTAATTTTAATCTTAAAAAACTTAATTTTGAGAATTTAATTTGTTTATTTAAGTGTGTATAAGTTAGGACTCTATTGGAATTTAAAATGAAGTATGAATATCTTGGGCTAATTAGACCTTTGAGATTCAAGGAAGCTTTTGACATCCTTAGAGCTTTATAATGAGAAAGTTATCTTCTACACATTTGAAGTATACATCTTGATATTTTTTAGGATTATTTTTTAAAATCCAAGTTCATTGGGTATGCAAATTTTGATTCAAAATCCACGTATACGTCTACCATCTCAGATTGCACATCTCTTAGTATTTAGACATATCTTAAGTTATAGAAGTCCAATTAAAGTGATTCAAAATGATATGAAAATATAATCAAATATATAAAAATTTTATGAAGAAATTATGGGCAAATTTAAATTTCTTCAGGAGAAAATCATGGCTTTAACTTGTGTATAGCTGCCTGATAGTATTTTGCATTTTAGATTGCACAGCTTTTAGTATTTTAGACATATCCTGAGCTAAGAAGTCCAATTTAGGTGATTCAAAATGATAATGAAAGATAAGTCAATTATATACAATTTTCATGAAGATAGTATAGGAAAATTCAAATTTCTTTAGGATAAAATCATGGCTTCAACTTGGGTAAAGTTAGCTAATAGTATTCTGCATTTCAAATTGCATAGCTCTTAGTATTTTGGACATATACTGAGCTAAAAATTTCTAATTTAGGTGATTAAAAATGATATGAAAATCTAATTCAAATATCTATAACTTTTATGAAGAAAGTGTAGGCAAATTCAAACGTCTTGAGTAGCCAATCATGGTTTCAATCCATGAATAGTTATTTGATAACATCACTTTCAATGATTCAAAATATAGACATTAGACACATTATTTTTACCTCTAATTGCTATATTTCTAAGTAAAAATACCTCTAGAGATGAATGAAAGTTAAGTAACTTGTTTATCATTCATTCTTTCTTAAGCATTCATCGAGCTTTCAAATTCTCTTAAACAATTCTTTGTTTGTATAACTCTTATAAGAGTTGGGTGTGTTTTAGAAATAGAATTTCTCTTCATCTTAAATCATAGGTTAGATTATAAGGGAATTGAGATTGATTTCTAAAGGAATTGGTTTAAGTGTTGTCCATTGAAATACTTGGATTTTGATTTTTTGAGTGAGCCTTGAAAACTCATATTGTAAGGTTATAATAGTGAGTCATAAAACTCTTGTGTAATCTCAATCTTATGAATAAGATTATGGGAGATTGAAAATCCTAACTTGAGGATAACTTAGGTAAAGACGTAAGATTGTTGTTAAATCTGAAATCCTTAAATCTTTGTGTTCTTCATTCTTCATTCTCAACTTCCATTCAATTATTGTAAAGAATTCTTTTAATTTCTCATTTTTATTTGATAGTCCTATTCACCCCCCCCCCTCTAAAATTCTTTTCATACTTGGTAAAAAGATTGTTTATCAATAATAGAAGCACTGTCAACGCACTCTTTTGGAATGCTTACAAAGTAATAAAAGGTTTTGTCACTAATTTGAAAGTTATTCAGAATCCCATTACAAGCTTCTACGGAGGAACCACCCAACCAATGGGATTGGTATAACTAAGTTTAGAATTTAGTGATCGAGATACTAGAGAGGGGAAATATGTCAAAGCTTAGTTCAATGTGGTACATTTTCCCCTCACGTACAATGGCATCATAGGCCGACCAATACTCTATGAGATCGATGCAGTCATAAATGGTGTCTACCATTATTCTAAGACTTAAAAAATTCAAAGAAGTTTGTATGGAATGAAGAATGTCAGACAACTTTTGAAGATATCAAAAAATTTCTATCCTCGCCGCCTCTACTCAACTGGCTAATCCCTCGACAAACACTATACTTATATGTCTTTATTGGTCAGGAGTCAATTGTATTGGTACTGGTAAGGAAAGAAGGAAGTTAGCAAAATCTAGTATATTACATCAGCAAAATGCTCAAAGGTTTAAAAGTTCGGTATCCTAAACTGGATAAATTAACTATGGTGGTCATACACACATCCTGAAAACTCCTACACTATTTTTAAGCCCACTCAATCATTGTAAGATCTAACTTCCCTCTAAGGAAAATCTTACAAAGACTTAAGACATCCGGTAGACTAATTCAATGGTCATTATTGCTCGGAGAATTCGATATCAGCTATAAACCTCGACAGTAGATAAAAACTACCTTGGCGAATTTTGTACAAAAGATGACAGCGAAAGATTTCATTCCTTTTAAATGCCCAAAATAGAAGTTATACATTGATGAAGCCTCATTCATCCAAGGATCCAGTGTGAGAATCATTCTCAAAGGACCATACAAAGTCACTATTAGATATGCAGTTCAAATAAAGTACAATGCCACTAATAATACAGCCGAGTATGAGGCACTCATCACAGGATTAAAGTTAGCCACCGAGGTCAAAGCTGAGCATCAAAACTCCAGCAGTGGCTGGTTCCGTTAAATTGTATTTATGCTGATGGGTTGATCCCTCGAAAAGTTTCTATAACACCAAGCATCTTTTATTGCAGGTTTTGCTCACTTAAGTCCATTTGGCACTTTGATGATACTCTGATACAATGACTCCAAAGCTCATTATCAAGTATTGTCTCTTTTTTGTAACTGAGGTTGGCCACCTCAGATCACCCTTCCATATCAAACCCGGATACATCGGACATAAATATCCAAACATACTTTTGGGGGGGACTCTTGATACCCCATATACATATTCCTATTTAACTTAGGTCTTTATTTTCCTAAACAAAGGTTGTTTGCAGAAAGAGGACACCCAAAACAAATAGGAAAAGATTTCCAATTAAGGAGACTCTCGGATATAAAGAAATACTCTCCTAATAAGCGTAGGACTTTCATAAAAAAGGAATCATATTCCTCTCAGGTTTGAGCATCACTATGCCTATAAATAGGATCTCATATCCATCATTCTTATTCATTATATTTTTCTCATACTCATTGCTCTCTTTATTTATTTTAAACTCTTTCTCTATATTCTTTGACTTAGGCATCGAAGGATTTGTGGGGATCCTCTCCACCTCTTACCTTATCCTTTTTTAATCCTTTTTAGGGTGCTAGCTCAGGAGTTCTAGAAATAAGTTATCACCAACAAATATGCTAATTAAATTATATAATGAAAAGTCTATTTGATAAAAAAAATAAAGTACTTACTTTTCTATTATGTTATAACACTTTTCTTAAAAATTAAAATTGCAATAATTTTTTATACGATGAATTTTCATTAAATTTTTATAATATATGTTTTTAATCATGTAATTTGATTTTTATATTTTTAAAAAAAATTATGATAAGAAAAATAAAAAAATTAACTATACTAACTTTTTAATGTAAAAAAATGATGTAAGTTCAAGTATAAGTAGTTTTATCATTTTAAACATTAAGTAGTAAATTTAGATAAAAATTAAAAAAGAGCATAGTTTAGAAATAGTAATTAATGAAAAAATAAACTATTATAAAAAAAATTAATGAAAAAAAATTTCTAAATAAAACGTAATTATATAACCTTAAATTTTAAAAAATAAAAGGACTGCAAAAATAAATAGGTGGAGTGAAAAAATCTGCAAATTATATCATGGACTCATGTCCATGATACTGTGTGTGCCTCACATATGTGATTTAAGCTCGCATTCTTTTTTTGCTCTCGCTTTTTTTTTCTCTTTCTTCTTTTTCTGGGCATGTTCTTTTTCTTCTTTCCTCACGCTTTGGCCTCTTTTTTATTTTTTTTATCTCATTCAAATCAAATTTCAAGATTTATGTATTTTTGATTCTCGATTCCCATTTGTTGGATCTTCTTGTTCTTATCCTTCTTCTTCTTCTTTCCTCATCATTGCTACAATCTTTGACCTCTTTTTTTTTTCAATCTCATTCAAATCAAATTTGAAAAGAACTAGGATCAAGAAATAAGAAGTAAAAAGGTAAGCCAAGAAACAATAACAAGACATTGACAACCGCTCCTTCTTCTTCTTGTATTTTTTTAAATTGGATTTTCATTGATTTTATCGTATTTGTTTACTTTGTGCATATAAATTCATTAGTTGTAACATAGAGATTCATGTATTATTGATTGAAGATTCATGTTTTATTAAATAAAAATTAAATTGAATATGAACCTGCAGGTAAAGGTAAATGAATTTGCAAATGAAATCCAATGAAAATGCAGGTGAAAGTCAATGAACCTGTTGTAAATTCATTGATCTTCACCTGCATGTCCATTGAACCTACAGGCAAAGGTTAATGAATATGCATTAGACTCATTGATTTTGACTTACAAATTCATTGATTCTCAAGAACATACAAGTGAAAATTAATGAAACTCATAGTTTTGACCAATTAACCTATTAATTTTTACAATTTCCACTTACGATTTGACATGGCATATAAAACACACTACATTGCCATTATAAAGGTTGATTTTGAAATAAAATTAAGAAAAGTATTTATTTTTCATAACTGTGGTTGAGTGAATGAGGGTACAAACATATAATAGTAATACAAGAAAAATAAAAATGGCTGTCAATAACCAAAATACAAGATGATAAGGACAAATACAAGCCATGCATATCAACGAGATAACATGAGAGAAGTAGGACTGTTAACAAATTTGTGGTGTTTCCAGATATATTGAATTTAGGGAGGAATGTTCTCTTGACTATTCTGCCAATTACTGTTCCTCCATCTGCAATATTTCACTACAGACCAATTTTGGCCAAAAATTATTTTTTCCTTTTATTTTTTTTATTTATTTCCTTATATGTAATTAAAATAATCATCATTTTCATAAGTTTAGGGATATATCCCAATTTTTCTCATCTTATGGTGATGATTTTGCTATCTCCCTAAGAGGAGGAGATTGGCTATGGTTCTATAATGTAGAAGAAGAAGATGATGATGATGACCTCCTACTCCTTAAGAGACTTCTTAAACTGGTTTACCCATGTTTTAAGAGTTTCTTTTCAGTTTGCAAAATGGATTTTGCCACACCTATATTTTCGCTGAGAATGATGGAGCTCTCTCTCCATCTTAGGTTTGGAACTTTTCTATTACCAACCTGCGAATCCTTTTAATGCAGCACCGTCGTACCTGTGTTATTGTGGCTTTCTTTAGGTTTTTTATATTTGTTGTTTCATTCTTTTTCTTTTATTTGCATATTAGAGTAAGATTTTATGTGGTTTCTTGTAACAATTTTCTTATCTCTATTTGTAATATTTTGCTCTATTATTTTTGTAATGCATTTTGTGTATCAATAATATATATTTTATTGTGACAAAAAAAATTCTGAGAGGAAGAAATCCCATTAAATTTGTGGTGTTTCCATATTCATTATTATATGTTTAATTATGGGATGTCTTCAAAAAAGTCTTAATAAACAAAAATTTATTGTGTTCTGTTGGGCGAAGGGTGAGAGATGTTGCATGGTACTGGCAAAAATCCCCACCATCAAACCCAACTCAGTAATATTTCCTCGATTTGGGCTTGGGTCTTAAATACATTATTTAAGAAAGAAAGACAAGTCTAGAAGAAACCAAGCACAACACGGGGACATGGAGTGGTGGGCCCCAATCCATTCGCCAAGCTTATTCCCCAAGCAAAAAAGGAAACTAACCCCCACGGCACCCTATAAATATTTGCTACTCATCTCTTTTTCCTTCTGTATCTTGCTTTCGTTAGATATCTGAAGCATCCATTTCTATTTTTCTATCTCCCTCTCTGTACATACACGCCTTTTGGCCACTGACCTTCTAATACCATGCCACGCCGTAACCGGAGCTCCGGCGGTATGCATGATGCACCTTTGTTATCTTTTTAATTAGTTTTGTTAATTTGTGCTTGCTCTGCTTTGCTCATGCCTTTATTTTATTTTTGTTTTTTCTTCTTAGCGTATAGGATATATATCTGTTTTCGTGTTGCAGTGGTGTTTGGATGTAGGGAGGATGATTTTTATTTTCTTTTATAAACTGGAAATTCTGAAGAGTTAATTTGTTGTACGGAACAAACAATGATTTTGATTCATATATTTTTATTTGAAAAGTAGTCGCATGAAAATTGTTTTGTTTTAATTTTTGTGATGATTTTAATATTACAATGATATAATAATAATAATATGATGATGATAATGATGATCAGTTCGTGTTCATGTCAAATGCCGCTTGATTGATAAATTTTTGTTTATTAGTGTTATTTTGTGCTGCTTGTTACATTTCCTAGATATTTGATTGAATGGTTTTAATAAGGTATTGATGCTTAACAGCCTTAATTTTGCCTGATTTTTCAGGTTTCCGTCCTGCTGATCCTAGTTCCCGGATGCCCAACCCTCCTGCTCTAGGTCAATGCTGTGCTTTATGGATAATTATGTACCTTTAATTAGTTATTAATTATTTTATTTTTTTTGACAGTATTGCTTGTTATTATCTATAAGGTCACGACTGTTAAATGTAGCTAGATTTTTCAAAGGTGGATGTTGCCATGGATTCCCAGGGCTGGTCTAGACCTTATTGGCTATCTTTAATTAGTTAGTGTCATCTATTTAAGTAAAAGTAAAATTGAGATTGTTGATGGATTTGTCACTTGTAGCGTTCTTCTTTACAAATTCATGCTATCTTTTGTAGCATTGGTCAATTTGTTATTGCAAATACTTTAGGTTACATTTAGAATGAAATGGGAATGAAAATGGAAATGAATACGTTGAAATTTAATTTTATAATTATTTTATAAATGGAATCCTATTTTGAAGAAAGGATAACATCAATGTTGTTCTTGCTATTTAACTTGAATTCTGATGGATAGATGGGTTTGTTTGTTACGACAGCTGCTCGAGCTCCACCGCCAGCTCCATTGCAAAGTGGAAATGGACCCGTGATGGGAGGTTTTGGTGCTGCTGTTGTTGATGGTAAGGTTCATTTTCTCTAGTGCAAGTTTATTATTATCAAATGAACTTGGTAAGGCAGATAACTGAAGATTGATTTTCTGTTAATGATTAGGCATTGCTCTTGGCACTGGGAGTGCTATGGCTCACAGGGCTGTGGATGCTGTCATGGGCCATCGAGTTGTACACCATGAACATGTAGCTTCTTCTGTCCCTGCCGCTGCACCAGCACAGACCAGTCTTGGTGTTTATGCATGTGGAAAGCAATCCAAGGCCTTTCAAGATGTACGTTTCGCATCTCTTCTTTTCTCTTCTAAATTTCATCCTCAGCATCATACCCTGCTTTTGGTTATATGCCTAAGCAGAGCAAGATTATAGCATATTTCAACTGTCAATAACTTATTATTGAAGCTGTTGTTTTCCAAATAATTCTTTACATATATAGATTTAGCTATTGGTATTAGTCATTAGAGGATGCCTTTTTTATGTATTTGCATGCAACAAGACCACGATCTCACTCCTGTACTCGTGTGATTTGCAGTGCCTGAACCACTACGAAAATGACATCAGCAAGTGCCAGTTCTACATGGATATGTGGCAAGAATGCCGCAGGAGCTCTGCGCCTGCATCGACCGCTTGAAGTTTGATCATATGATGAGAGCTCCTGCATCGACCGCTTGATCATATGATGAGAGCTCTTCTTGTTGGCAGTAGTACATATTTGCTAGCTATTTTGATGTTCCGTTGTTGTCGCTATGTAACTTGGCATTGGATGGGTGTTCTGAAGAGTTGATCCCACTTTGGTTTAAATTAATGCAATCATCAACTACTTGAACATGGTAAATGTAGATGGGTATCATTAAATTGAATTCGTAGGATTGAACTTTGTAAGGTTGAGTTATTGTGATGTTTTAAATATTTTATAATTTGATCTTATTCGGTGGTAGTCTATGGTTATTTGTTAAGTTAATGGTTATTTATTTTTTACCATGTAAAATTTACTTTATTAATAACTATCATTAGATAATTTAATATATTTTTATTCAATGGTAATAAAAGTAAAGTAAAAATAAAGTAAATAAAAATTAAAGGTCAAGTATTTTGATAGTCACTCAATTTTATATTTATTTCATTTTAGATGCAAAACTTCAATTTGTTTCTTTTTAGTAACCAAATTTTAATTTAAGTATTATCGACAGGTTATCTGATGGTGTTTGGCTAATGTCGCAGCTGAATTTGAAATATTCAAAGAACATTCGCCACATAAGCATATATGCTAGATACTAACTTAAATTTGTCACTGAAATGAAACCAATTAAAGTTTAATATTCAAAATGAAATAAATATAAAGTTGAATAACTATCAATATATTTAACCCATTAATTAATCATGTCAAGAAATTTATTTGACCTATATTAAAAAAAAAAAGTCATATTTAACCCATATTAAAATGAAGATAGAGATGTTAAATTAAATGTCAATAAGAGTTATCTGCTTTCTACCAATAAAATTTAAAATATAATTATTTTTCTATCACCTTTAATTAGTATCAAATATATAATTTAAATATAAACATAAATTATATAATTTATTAAATCAAAAACTGATTTATACAAAATTTGAATATTTATTTATCAAAAAAGTGTCTATTGATTGAGTTCAAAAAATTAAAAAAATTCATGCATCAAATTATATAAGTATAATGTCATTATCAAAATATAGGATAATAATGAGTTACAAGGGATGACCTTTTAGTTTATAATGTTGCATATATAATTATTATTATAATTATAATTACAATTATAAAAATTAAAATAATAATAATTTATAATAATAGTAAATTGTTAATAAATTATTAATATTAATATTATATTATATTAATAAATGAGATTAAATTATAATATATATATATATATATTTCAACGCTAATTATAATTAGAAGTTTAAAAAATTATTTATTATTTGTGAGGATTAAATAATTTGATGGTCATTCAACTATACACTTATTTCATTTTTAATATTAAATTTCAATTGATTTTATTTCAGTTATTAATTTGAGATGTTGAGTTGGTATATAACATGTATACTGATGTAGTGAATATTCTTTAAATATTTCAAATTTAATTATTATATCAACAAAATGCCATTAGGTAATCTATCGATGACATTTATATTAAAATTTAATTATAAAAAAGAAATGAATTAAAATTTATTACCTAAAATAAATTAAATATAAAATTGGTTGACTATCAAAATACTTAACTCGATAGTCACTCTAAAATTTTCCTATTTGGTGTACTATGAATGCTTGGATTTTGTAATATTTAATTTTTTAACAAAAAACAAAATAAATATTTCGGCCCTTAACATAAACGAATTCAACTAAAAAACTCTAGTAATAATTAAAAATTAATTTCATAATAAGTGTTAATAAACTAGATTTATATTTTGGTTGTTTCATACCATGAATAAATTCAAAACTTTAGAAACTTATTATATAAAGCGATTTGACGCCATTTATCGCCAATCCATTTCTGCCATAAAATTTAATTAATGAAAGCATTTATGGGTGCGAGACGATGATCGAACTACAGTTTTCCTCAAACATTTTTATTTCGTTTTTATTTTATAAAATTGAAATATGTTCAGAGTGTGTTTAAATATAAATATTTGATTTGAAATTTTAAATTTTAAATATAAAAATTTCAAATAATATGTAATTATCTATATAGACATCCAATTCGGTTGGCTCATGTTAAATGACGAATTAGAAATGTTCGGTTTAATCATTCTATTGTCAAGCTCAATGATGAGAATGTGAAACTTGGACACAAGAACAAAACCTGAATCTCCAATTGGAAATGAGTTTAAAAGTCTCAAAAGCCCAATTGTAAAAAAATAACTCGAACCCGCTAGGCCCAACTCAGGCTTTGGCCAAAAGGGCGTCGCCTCTTTGCAATGAGGCAATCGTCTCTTTGGTAGTTGCCACAGAGACGATCGCCACATCGTAGAGGGGCCGCCTCAATGGCAAGCCACTTGCAGCTGCAGCCATGGTGGCCAAGTGGTGTGGGCCCTATATGCTCCAAACATGATTTTGCGTGAGAAAGAGATTTTTGGGGGGAAGAAAAAGGCAATAGGGTTTCATGATGGGCTAGAGAGCCTAAGGGCATGGGCAAAGTAGGAGATAAAAAGGAAAAAATAAGAGAGAAAAGGAAGACCCATTTGAAAAAGAAGAAGAAAAAAAAATGAAGAGCTCTGAAAAATATAGAGAGAGACGTTCTTGAGGGAAGAGGTAGAATTTAAGTAAAAGCAAGTTCATAATCCTTAAAAGAGAAAAGGGAAAAACTTGTGTCAAAGTGAGACTCATACCTAAGTAGAGATCACACTCAAAAACACATGTCTGAGGGTCCATTACTTTAGTAAAACTTTGCATCCAAATACACTTGTTTTATAACTTCATCATTTGTGTGTTTAGTTTGCATGTGATTAAGTTGTTAGTATACTTTAGGTATATTTTTCGTTTATTTCGTTTGTTACATTACCTCATTAATCTTATCTCTTAAACTATTATATGTAGTTGTAATTTGGCACCTGTTAGATGCATGTATGCATGTACTGCTTGCTTAGGGTATAAGTTTATTTGTTTTAAGAGTCGAGCTAGTCTGTTGATCAGGCGATGCCTTTTTACAGAGGCATCACCCTTTGTCAATGAGGTGATCGCCACATTGACAGGTCGATCAACTGTTTGGCTCTTCTCCCTTATGAAATTTCGCATAATGTTCACTTCACATGCTCTTCCCACCTTTATACATAATTATTTCATTGTATGATGATAATTATTTTGGTTATTTGAGGGTTTCTTTAGTTAGTGGCATCCTTTTTAGAACATTATTTGTAAATATTGTTATGTATAATGTCGTGTTTTGAAAGAGGAAACTAACCGTATGTTATTGCAGGAATTACTTGATGATCCACATCATTAAGTAGTCACTATCATTAGCTAATTCCTTAGACCATTGTGCTTGTGTAAATGGTTTATTACTAGGTTACTTTTGGTATATGTATGGTTTATTTTATGTATATTATTCTTTATTTTGTCTAAAAGTATTGTAATCCTTAATCCCTTTCCCTGTTTGATTCGAATATATGATTGTAAATTATTACTTGTTTTATTTTTGTTGAATGTTAGGACTTAAAAGTATGAAATTGGATTAATGTGCAAACTCGAACTTAACTATAAAATTTGGAAATTATTCGAAGGCAATTATAATATGTGTGGTAATAAAGAAATAATTGAATAACTAAAGGTAATAATACACAAAACACAAACAGAGGCCAACCGCAAGGTTGGGTGAGCATTCAAATGCTCATACCCAGTTTCCGAACCCATTCTCTGACGATGGCTTTTGGAAATTTCCGTGGAATCCAATTGTTGTACAGTGTATCTCGACTTTTATCCGGGTAGCAACTCCATCTCTTAATAGACCCAAGACTTATATTGTATTTCAAGTGGGCCTTGAGCCCATACATTGTCATGGTCGCTAAACATTTGGGCGCGTGCTAAACCCCGCTGCCTACAATATATCATTTCAAATTCTTATTAAATGAGTTTTTAATTTTATTGTGAATTTGTTTCTAATTCTCATGTATACAATTCTATATAGTTTGCCAAACAAGAGATTTATTGAAATCCAAATCATACCCAAATCCTTTGCATCCAAATATAGCATTAGTTCAGTTTTTATTATAAAAAATATTATTAAACGGAATCAAACTAAATTTTTATAATATTTTTAATTTATACAAATATTTATGGTTTAATTTGATCGATTTAATACTTTTTTTAGAAAAATCGATTTAGTACTAATATGTTAATAATATCAGTTTTTAAATATTTAAAACTTTTAACGAAATTATTTAATACCAAAAAAATTCAAACCAAAATCATTTAAATTCATTTTTGATAATCGGTTTGATTATTTTTTTAAAACAATTAATAAATAAATAAATATAAAAATTAACAATAATAGATTTTATAAATATTATTACAATAGAGTAAAATTGCATAAGTCTAATAAGTTAAAGTTTTAAAAATAAAAGAAAATTTAAATCCAAATTAAACTAAATTTTTACACTTACTAGTTTTTTACTTACATGCATTGCATGTGATTTATATTATTAATAAATAAATATATTTATAATATAAATAAGTTAAGAAGTAAAAATTAATAATAAATATAAAATAATTAAATAAATAAGAAAAATAAACATAAATAATTGTGAAAAATAAAATCTTTATTTTGAAATTTTTTTGCTTCCATTATTATAAAATACAAATATGTATTCATTATTAATCATAATGTAAGCAAATTAAAATAAGAAAATAATATGAAATATGAAAGAACAAACTTTTTTTTCTTAATTATTTGTGAGTTGTAATATTGCATTTATAAATTAAAAATAGAAATTAAATATACTTTAAAAGTTTTCAATTTTAATATTTAGGGTGAATTTTATAGTTATTTATTAAATGTTTTCAAATGTTAAATTTCTAATGACATATAGATAGATTATACATACATAGATTTAATTTTTTTAGCCATCTACAAAATAGAAACAGTGCTTAGTAATAGCAAAATAAAAAAAATGAAAAAAATTAAATGTAAAAAAAATAAAAAATTGTTTGCTATTGTTATGTTTCATTTAAAATTAAGCTAGGTAATATTTATTAAATAATTTTTAATTTTATAACTAAATAATATTAATAAAAAGAAAAGTAATTCATAAATAAAGTTTTAATCATTACGAAATTTAGCTCAATTTAGATGTAAAATCTGTTTATAAATTAAATTACTTTACTAATTATTTACAAATTTGAAATTTAAAATCCTTATTCAATATAAAATAAAAGTCCACCATCAATATTACTATAAACTAAACTACTTCATTTATTATTCGTATAGAAATTTAAAATACATATATTTGTGCCATAATTGAATTTTTTTAGCTAAATTATATTAAGCCTATTAAACTAATGACCATTTGATTTAATCAAATTTTTGAAGCCTAATTAAGTGATAAATTAGGTGATAAAGCCCAATTGACAAGGCTTAGAGAGTAAGTAAAAAAGAAAATTTCAGAATAGAACTATTCAAATTCACATGAGGTTTGGAGAAAAAAGTGTCACTCTGGAGTTTTAAGAATTTACTACGCTAATTTATTTTTCTAAATGTTACTTGAAGAAATAAAATAAGGTAAAGGTTATAAACATCCAGTTTTCAAAATGTACATTAATGTACATTTTGAGATTATATAATTATATATAATTATAATCATACAAAAAGATTCTATAATTATATATGTACATTAATGAGGAATAATATTCTAGATGAATATACCTTGAGGAAAAGGATCAAGTTTGGAGAAAAAAAAGTCTGAGAAGTTACGCAAATTTATTTCTACAAAAAACAAAAGAAACTCTTGAGTTGCAAGGAAGAATGCCTATAAAAGCAAGGGGAAAAACAATCATAGGGACACCAATCAACAAATACAAAACCAATCATCAACACAACTGAATCAACAATAATCATCAGCTTAGCAAATTTTGTTCATACATTATTTAGCAACTTTTAAATTAGTTCACAACAAATACTTTCTTGTTAATTTTAAAGCAAATTATCTTTTAACTTGTACTAATTTTCAGTCAATACAATTTCCTTTTACTATTTGAAAACTCAAATGATCATCAAATATTTATTACTTTTGCTTGAAATCCAAACAAATTATATAAAGGAGTTTGAGAATCTATTATCAGTTTGAAAAAGTGAGATTTTATTTTGAGAAATTTCTCTTCTGGTACACTCTCAAACAATCTTTTGACATGCATGCATAAAACCAAAATTTGGAGAAACAAGATATTTAACATAAAATAAAAGTTATTTACTTTTCAAAAAAATAGTTTATTTTTTTCAATCCAATTTTTTTCATATGTAATAAATGTTTGAAATAGTATAATTACTTGTATCTGAATTTGAAAAATAAAATATTTTTACTAAAAATTTACCTCATGTATTGTAAAAAATTATAGATAATGTGGACCTTATAAGGATAATTTTATAATTTATCTATTTTATTTAAAATTAATGATAAAGATAATGTAAATTATTTTATTTTAGATTAAATCTATATGATTTCTACTTATAAAAGTTTAAATTTTAAAATACAAACTCGAATCATTTTCATTAGTTTTAAAATTTTAAAAAATAAAACACGACTATTTATGTTATTAAATAAACATATATACTATCCAAAAAAATTTTCTCGTTATTCATATTTTTATATAAAATATAGATATACAATTTCTACTTATAAAAGTTTAAATTTTAAAATACAAACTCAAAAATCATTTTCATTATTTTTAAAATTTTAAAAAATGAAAAAAAAAGACTATTTATATCATTATATAAAATATACATGTCCTTTTTCGTCCAAAATTTTTTTTCCTGTATTTATACTCTTATATATATATATATATATTTTGTTTCCCGCCGTTGGGAAGTGTACGAGGGTTGATCAGCTTTTATGTGCGAGGGTTGAGGAACCCTTGGACGGTTAGGGCCCTGAAATTCCTCCTTAAAAGACGAAGTCCTGACATAGTCTTCCTCATGGAGACCAGATTGTGCTCAAACTCTCAGTATGACTACTTGCTCCTTTGTTTCAACGATTTCTTTCTCTTCTTAGTTGATTCAATAGGTTATTCTGGTGGATTATGTTTGCTATGGCGTAAAAATCTCAATCTGTCCTATCAGAACCTCTCTACTCATCACATTCTCTTTGAAGTTCAACCTAGTGATCGCGATGCGTGAAGGGGAGCTGGTGTCTATGGGTGGCCTGAAAACAATTTCAAGTACAAAACTTGGGATCTGTTATCTACTGTGTGTGCTATGAGTCAACAGCCTTTGATCTGTTTCGGACATTTCAACTCTATTATGTACCAATCAGAGAAGAAAGGAGGGCAGCTTTATGATGACCATCTAATGGAAAATTTTCGGAAGATTGTGCTTCAAGGGGATCTACACGATCTTGGGTTTAAAGGCTATCCCTTTAACTGGGATAACAGATGGCAAGATTCAGACTTCATAGCGGAGAGCCTTGATTAGTTTTTATGTGACTTGGGTTGGCACTCTCTGTTTCTCATCTGCTCAAACTACCATATGATCATCTGCCAATCTTACTTGAGACCAATTGCTCAAATATCTGAAACTACAAACAAAGGAAAAAAAAAAAAAATTCAATTTGAGGCTTTTTGGGTAAATGAGGAATCTTGTTGAGACATCATTGGCAAGGAGTGGAGGAGTTGAATAGTGTGGCCAATGGGAATGGCTCTATCATGAAAAAAATTAAGAGATGCAATTCTGAACTTAGCAAATGGCATTCTCAGTATTTTAGCTCCCTGACTAAACAAATTCAGGGGGTTACTAGAGAGCTAGAAGGAATTCAATCAAAAGGCTTTTCAGGTGATCATATGCCAAGACTATTGTTTCTCCAAAATCAGTTGCATGATCTGTTGGAAAAGGAGGAATCTATTGGAGGCAGAGGTCCAGAGTGGCTTGGCTCGCAGAAGGCGATCATAATACCAATTTTTTCCATCAAAAAGCCACTCAGAGAAGATGCACTAATTCTTTAACTCAACTTCAAAATTCAAATAACGAGTGGGTTGAAGGAGATGAAGTGATAGCTCAGGTGGTGATGGATTATTTTGCTAAACTCTTTTCTTCCAGTAATCCGAAGGGATCCGATTATGTAGTTGAAAATATGAACTCCATTCTGTCTGAGGACCAAAAAGAACTCATGGCTACCCCTTTTAGTTCTGAAAAGGTTGTATCTGCTCTAAACCAGGTGCACCCATCGAAGGCACTAGGGCCGGACGGCATGACAGCCCTCTTTTGCCAGAAATATTGGCAAATTGTGCGTAATGATGTCTCTACTTGTGTACTTAATTTTCTGTCTTCTACTGAAATGCCACAGGGGTTAAATCATACTTTCATCACTTTAATCCCCAAAGTGAAAAACGCCACTCTGATGAAGGATTTGAGGCCAATAAGTCTCTGCAATGTAATTTATAAGATCATCTCGAAAGTACTAACTAACCAGCTGAAGCTTGTGTTATCTTCTTTGATTTCGCTAAACCAGAGTGTCTTTTTACCTTTGGTGCTTAATCACGGATAACGCAGGAGTGGCCATAGAACTTTTCCATTCCATGAAGTACAGAATGAAGAATCGAAGAGGTACGCTTGCTTTCAAATTAGATATTAGTCAGGCCTGTTGAAATCATTACTAGTTATTAAATAACAAACTTAAAATATAGTTTTTTAGTTTTTCTTTAAATAATATTTACTATAAAATAATTAATAATTTATATTTATAATGCATTATAAACATCCAACTTTTAATAAGAAAAATATTATAAATACTATATGTTATAATTTGTAAAATGTGTAATAGAGAATAAACAAAATATTAATACCTAAAGAAAATTTTTTTATTCTTTTTGGTTTTATTTATTTGGATTGTAAAATATTTTTCTCTTTTGCATTTAAAAAATGAGTTTGGAATTTGTAAATTCTAACTCACCAACATTTTCATATGCTTATAATTATTTTTTATTGTTAATTTTTAATCTACTTCAACTCAACAAGTAGTATCAGAGCTTACTTGGTCGAGGGTCTGCCTAACGACATTTTACGTATAAAAGTAGTTATATAAGGGAGATTTTGCATGTGAACAGTTTGGAACTGTGAACCTTATTAGTTCGAAACCAACTTGCTTGGTGAAACGCAAGACTGCTAAATTCAAGTCACAATAGCAGAATCGAGTAATGTCGGTGTTATTAAAAATTAAATAATAATAATTATAGCATATGGAGGACTTGAGTGAAGTCATACTTGCAAGGTCAAGACTTCTGGGAGGTTATTACTAGAACTATGACTACACGACCACCACCAGATGATGATGCTGACAATCTTAGAAAATAGAGAATCAAAGTTGGGAAAATCGTGTTCGCCATCAAAATAACTATTGAAGAGGAGATGATGGAGTACATCAGAGATGCTACCACACCAAAAGAAGCTTAGGATTCTCTTGCTCTATGGTTCTTAAAGAAAAATGATGCTAGACTTTAACTATTGGAAAATGAACTGATGTCTATCTCACAAAAGGATATGACAATTAATCAATATTTTACCCAGGTGAAGTCCTTATGTTGAGAAATTGTTGAGTTAGATAAGGCATCCAGAATAGCCAGTAATAGGATGAGGAGAATCATCATTCATGGACTATAATCTCAATGTCATAATTTCATGGTTGCAATTTAAGGTTGACCCACACAACCCTTTATTGAAGAGTTGGAGAATTTATTAGCAAGTCAAGAAACTCTAGCAAAATAAATGGTTGGAGTCTCCTTGAATAATGAAGAGGTAGCACTCTTCATCAACAAGAAGAAGAATCAACCACATGGTAGGAATGGAGGGAAGACATGAGGCAATGTCTAATTGGAGGGAACTTAATAGAAGTAGCAACACAACATTCAATAGTCTAAGAATTTTAGATGTAAGAAATGGTGAGTGTTTTAACTGTGGTAAGAAAGCACACTACGCCAAAGATTGCTGGTCCAAGAAGAGGACTGTTCAGAGTAATACAACTACAACAATTAATCGCCACTAAGATGAACTAGAGTGGGATGCTAAAGCATTGTTTGTGGAAGCAATACTAGTGAAAGAGTGTTCTAGTTCAGAGATTGTGGAAGTTCCTAACTTTATGGCTACTACAATAGAAGAAGTGGAGCATGCATTTAGTGCTTCGAGTTCTCATAGAATTGATTATGAGAAGTGTTGGATCTTTGATTCCGGTTGTTCCAATCAATGACAGGAGATAAAAGTAAACTCTGTAATGCTATTGAGTATAAAAGCAAACGAGTTGTAGTAATTGTAAATAGCTCATAACTGTAAATAACTCATAACTACTAATCACTTATACTGGTGACACGATGATCATTTCCTATTTGAATTGACAAAAAGTGCAATTGGAGAATGCGTATAGAGTATCAGGTATGAAAAAGAATCTTGTGTCAGTTTTAAAGTTGATTGATTCTGGTAAATTTATTATGTTCGGTGCCGAAGATGTCAAGGTTTGTCAACAAATCAAAATAGTTGACACATCAATAATGGAGGGGCAAAAGGTGGATTCCATATACGTCTTGTTAGTAGAAGATGCTTATGTAAAAAATAAAATAAAAGGCGGTGATACAACTGACTTGTAGTATGCACGACTGGGACATGTCAATTATCATAAGTTGAAGATGATTATGAGCAAGTCCTCATTAAGAGGGCTACCTAATCTTAATATTCGTACTAATGTGGTTTGTGCTAGATGTCAGTATGGAAAGGCGCACCAACTTTTATATGAGGAGTTATCATTCAAAGCCAAACAACCACTAGAGTTGATCTATTCTTATGTGTTTGGTAAAGTAAAGTAATCATCAGTCAATGGTATGCACTATATGGTGATATTTATTGATAATTATTCAAGGTATGTTTGGGTTTATTTTATGAAAGAAAAATTTAAAACTTTAGTAAAATTTAAAGAATTCAAGTTAATGATTAAAAGTGAAGTTAGGAACAAAATCTAGTGCCTTTGTACTGATAATGGGGGAGAGTACGTATCTAATGAGTTTTCAAGGTATCTTGTCCAGTGCAAGATTAGGTAGCAATTGACTTGTCCAAAGACACCACAATAAAATGGTGTTACAGAGAGAAAGAACAAGCATTTAGTAGAAATGTGGAGGAGTATGCTGCATGCCAAGAATGTCCCTAAGAGATTTTGGGTTGAATGCATAAGAACAACAGCTCATAAAATCAACTGATTTCTTTAACTGAAGATGGAATTTATGTTTCCATTTGAGAAGTTGTGGAATATGAAACCTATGGTGAGCTACTTTAAAGTATTTGGCTATGTGTGCTTTGTATTTATACCTAATCATCTATGAAGCAAGTTCGATAAGAAAGCAATCAGATGTATCTTTGTGGGCTATGATAAGAACAGAAAAGGATGAAGGTGTTGTGATCCTATAACTAGTAAATGTTACGTCTCACGAAATATTATATTTGATGAAACATCATCATGGATGACTCTAGAATATATTGCACTTCCTTACTCCAATGGAGTATAACAATTGCATAAAAAGTATAAGGAGTAATTAATAGAAATTCAATAAAGTTTAGAGTCTGTCAAACAGTTTTAACTTCAAGAAAGGCTATGGCAGATTGGTTTGTATTAAAGAACAAGTGATGAAGATAAACTAGCAGTGGAGATGCCAAAAAAACAACTTGTAGAATAAACAACATTACCAATACAGTTGAGAAGATCAATAAGGGTGAAAAAGAAAAATCCTAAATATGCTAATGATGCAATGGTGAAAGAAGAAAAAGAAGCAACATCCTTTGAGGAGGCATCACAGAAAGCTGAATGGATAAAAACCATGGAAGAGGAGATTAAAGCCCTTATTGAAAATCAAACTTAGGACTTGGTACCAAAACTTAGGGATGTGAAGCCCATTTCATGCAAATGAGTGTATAAGATCAAGACTTGTCTATATAGTCCAATTGAGAGATACAAAGCTTGTTTGGTAGCACGAGGATTCTCGTAACAGTATGAATTAAACTATGATGAAACATTTAGTCCAATGGCCAAGATTGTAATTGTTCGTGTTTTGCTAGCATTCACTACAATTAAATCTTATAACTTATGGCAGATGGATGTAAAAAATACCTTTCTAAATGGAGAGTTGGATCAAAAAGTGTACATGGAGCAACGTAAAGGATTTGAAAATAAGCTTAATCTTGAGTATGTTCACAAATTGAAGAAGATGCTATATGGGTGAAAGTATGTCCCCATAACTTGGTATAGCAAGATTGTTGAGTTTCTCATCCATAGTGGCTATGGAGTTGCAAAAGTTGAGTCAAGTTTATTTGTCAAATCTCGAGAAGGAAAGCTAGCAATAATTCTTGTTTATGTTGATGATCTCATCGTCACTAGAGACAATGTTAATGAGATCCACCAGACCAAGAAAAATCTACCAGTCCGATTTTAGATAAAAGAACTTGGGGAGCTGAATCACTTTCTTGGATTGGAAGTTGTAATGACCCTTTATTTTAATTTATTAAAAATTATTTTGAGATATGTAGTGTTAATAATATTTTAAAATATATATATATATATATATATATATATATTATAATTATTTGTAAATATTATTTATTTATTTTATTATAAATATTTTATTATTTAAAGGAAATTATTTAGAAGTTAGTATTTATTATTATTATTATTATTATTATTATTATTATTATTATTATTATTATTATAATTGTTATTGTTATTATCATTACTAATATTATTGTTTTTATTATTAGTGTTATTATATTATGCATGTGTATTTAAGTGTTGTTGTATATATGTGTATATATGTATATGTTAAAGTTATTAAGTTAATATATATATATATATATATATATATATATATTTGGGGACTTTTTCTTTCTTCTCTTTTCTTTCTTTTTCTTCATTTTTTTCCTGTTTTCCCCAACTTCCCATCATTCTGCAGAACGCCACCCAACCCGCCAGAGCCACCACCTACCACCATTGCCTCCCCTCCTTCTCCTCTCCCTTCCATCACCTTCAACTCGCCTATCACTCACCAAAAATTCTTTTATTTTTAATAAATTGTTTATGATATTTGAAGTTTAGTTTGTGAAGGAAGTTCATGGAAATTTTGATCGGATTAATTACTACAAATTTTTGAAAGTTTATATGAAAATTTAATTTTTGAAAAAATTAATATAAATTAGTAAATTTTGTGTTTTAATTGAAATTATTGTTAATTAGTATGTTTTAAGTGATTTTGGAATAATATATAGTATTAAAATAATTTTTACGAATTATTTACTATTTTTAACTAATTAATAATAATTTTCTAAAATATATTTAAATAATAAATTTATTTACTATTTTTGTAATTAAATGAATTTTTAACTATTTTTATTTCATATTTGAATTATTTAAATAATTATTTGTGAATTTTACTATTTTATTTTGAATAGTTGAAAAATGGATTTTCTATTAATATTATATAAATTATTGAGATTTTATTAACTAATTTGAAAATAATTAGCTTTAAATTTTTGTAATTTAAATATATTGTATTGTCGTCTATTATTGATGTTTATGGATTTTAATGATTTTTATTATATTATTATTAAATATTGATTTTATTACTGTAATATCCCGAGTTTTTAGATATTTTTAAACTGTATCGGGATATGCAGTGTTAATAATTTTTATATATATTTATGATAATTTTAGGAGTTTGATATTTATTAAAGCTAATTTTAATTATCTTATATTATTTTAAGTACTTTACATAAAATTTTTTTGAAAATTATATTTTCGGGGAAATTGACATGTAAATAATTTAATATTAATTATTTTAAATAGTTTTACGCATTTGCATGAGTTCATGCATTATTTTAATTGTTGTATTAAAATATATACATATACATGCATATATATATACATATATTTAATAATTTTAGGGTTTATTATTATTATTTAATTATGTATATATTATATAGTTTATTATTAATATGTGATATATATATGTATATGTATATTTTTATATATTTATTATTTGTGGTGTACAATTATTTTGAATATAATAATATATATATTATTATAATTAAATTTAAAGATATATATATATATATATATACAAAATTTATAAAGTTTATCAAAGTTACAAATCTTGCCATTGACCCCTCTTCCTCTCAACCCGACGCCCTACCACCATCATCGTCATCTGTCAGCCTTCTCCTTGTCGTCAGTGTGCTTCCTGGTGTGCCACCATCATCCATAGCCATCCCCGCCGCCAGCAGCATCCATTTCTAATGTGTTTTGGCCGAATTTTTCAAAAATTATCGAAACTTGACCAAGCTCCGATCGACGTGATTCTGGCCACCAAACTTGACGCCACCGGTCTTTATCTTCTCCTTGAGCTCCGATGAGTGTGATTCCAAGTTTTGTTTCACTTAAAATGGTCTAGATTTTTCTAAGTTTCAATTTCTTCATTTCAACCTATTAGGGTTTCTGAATTTTTTTAGCTTCAATTTTATTGATTCATGAAAAATTCCTTCACAAAATTTGATCCTTGTAGCTTAATCTACATGAGGTATTTTTTTTGGAATTTTTGGAATTTATTTTTATTTTTGGGTATTTTTTATTATTTTATTAATATTTTCTAATTTTCAAAAATTAATTAATTAAATTATGAAATTGTGTTTTATGGTAATTATAGGTGTTAAAATGAATTTTAGAAATTTATTTGTAATTTTTGTGAATTTTTATATATTTATGTGGAATTTATTAAGTTTATGTAATTTTGAAAAATTAGGTTAATTATGTGTTTAATTGAAATTAATTGGTTAATTGAGTATATTTATTGATATTATTGAATTATATGTTGAGAAAATTAATTTTGAGTAATTATATTATTTTTGGTGAATTTTTTATTAATTATAGTGAATTTATATATAGGGGTATTTTGGTAATTTGATACTAAATTGGTTAAAAATGTAATTAAATTGGTTTTACTAGTTATTTAAGGTATAAAAATGATTTCTACAAATTATTTAGTATTTTTAACTAATTAAAACTATTTTTCGTAAATTATTTTCAAATTATATATATAATATACGATTTTTCTAAATAAATCAGTTTTTATCGGTTTTTAACATGTTTTAGGGTTAATTATGTAATTTGGATTTATAAAATGTATTTTTATTATAAAAGGGTATTTTTGGTATTTTTATAATTATTCTATGAATTGTGGACCTCAGTTGGTGAATTGTAGTTTGGAGTCCGATTAAGGGATTGTGGTTATGTTTTGTGTTTATTTCGAAGTGTGTTTTCTTTGCAGGACCGGCTCTACTTTTTGAGTAGAGAGATGTCCGTTTTACAGGGGAGGTTTTATCGGATTTTCGGTAGAATTCTCGTAAAATGTGATGTTCGGTCGAATTTTGATTCTAATTCTGTGTCTAGTATTCTAGATTGAGTTTCTAGGAAATTCCGTTAGATTTATTCTGATTTCTGTTGTCATTTGTTTGTTTAGTTGCGCTGAGACCGAGACCTAGTGGACCAGACTCGTCGGACCCATCTCGAGGAGCACAATAAACAGTGAGTTGTTATTTTATATATATATGTTTTAAGATGCATGTTTTAGAAATGTATGGTTTATTTTGATAAAATATACATAAATGATTTAATTAGTACTTAGGTTTGTTTTTGGTTTATTTTTTGTATATTTTTTATATATTTTAAATTATATGCATGTTTAAATATATAAAAATGATTTTGTCGTATCTGTGTGTAATTGCCTGTATATATATTTATTATATACACTATTGACTATGTGCATTGCCATTTAGTTATGCATGTATATATATTATAACAATTCACTCAGTGAGGTCTGACTCCCCTCAGTTGATTATTTTTCAGGAGAGTCATCGTCTTCAGACCTTAATAGTAGACCCTTACACCGGATTTCTTCTGCCCCAGCTTCACTATGTAAATTATTTATCTGAGTTTTATTTTATAATCTAGACATTGCAGTAGTTGTAAAATTGTAAAAGGATGTTATACTATATTTGTGTGAGTTGTATAATTTAAGGATTTGAACTGGATTTGTATTAAAAGAATATTTATTTATATATAAGATGAGGATGTTCGATTTAATATCATTGGTGGATTATTATTTTAATATTTTTGATTTATTCCCACTGTAAAATATTTTATTTATGCTATTATTATTGCATGTTTTATTTTATTTTAAGGCTTGCTACGGGTTCCGGATTCGAAAGAATTCTCATTCCCTAACGCCGGTCATGGCCCCTGTTTCGGGTCGTGACAATTACGAATTGTGATCCTCAGTTGGGAAATTATGTAATTCGTGGTCCTAACCCTAGGTGTTATGCATTTGTGAATATAGAAGTGTGTTTGCAGGATCGGCTCTACTTGCAGTAGAGAGATGTCCATTTTACAGAGGAAATTTTGTCGAATTTTTCATAAAATTCTCGTAAAACATGACATCGAGTCAATTCTGAATTTTTAAATTATGGTCGAATCATGTCTTAGATCAAATCGTCCTTTAGAAGTCCTGAAAGTATAAATTAGGTATTCAATTATGATTTTATTATTATTTATTTTCTACAGTTGCGCCAAAATTGAATCCTATCGGACCAGGCTCATTGAGTCTGTCTAGAGGAGCGCAAACCTGTGAGTTATTATTCTTTATATGCATTGCATATAGGATACATGATTAAGAGCATCCATGTTTTGTTATGTATTTAAACATGAATTGTTTTATTAAATGTTTAGTATACTTTTAGTATATTTTTGATATATTTTAATATATATGCGATGTATATGTTTGATATATTCTTATTTGGTATACTTTTGGTATACTTGTAGTATATTTTGGTATATATATGACATATGTATTTGGAATATTTTTAGTATATGTTTGGTATATGTTTGAGATATAATTGGTATATTTTTTTACAAAATGGATGTCATTATATTTTAATTGTGCATTTATTATTTTTTAACAATTATACGATTTAATTAAAGAATATCAATAGACTGTGCTACCTAGTAGGCTACATTAGGACTGTGTACATACTAGTGCATTGGATTTTAGGGTTGAGATTATGAAATCATTTGAAGTGAACTGTGATTATTCGATTATTGAGAATTGCAATAAGTGAGTAGTGTGATTGCAGGAGCCCGGTTGACCTAGTGTTTCGGGGCCAATCACACTAATAGTGAATTTGCAGATGCTCGATTGACTTAGTGTCTCGAGGTCATTCTACTATCCAAAAATGGAATAAAAGAATTTCTTTGAAATTAATTAAGTCTATTGGCTAGTGAGATATTTTGATTGAGGTTGCAAATATTTTTAGGGTTCTATTTAATCATTCACTTAAATAAACTTTTTTGGCATTTATTATTATATAAAATTGAATTTTAGCATTTGTGTGAAATGTCTGTATATGTATAATATTATAGTGATGCTTGACTGTATATGACTTTAGGTTGCATGTATATATATTATAATAATTCACTCAGTAAGGTCTGACTCCCCTCAATATTTTTTTTACAGGATCTTCTTCCTCTTCAGACCTCCCTAGTAGTACTTTATGTTGGTCTTCTTCAACCCTGGCTAGATTATATAAATTTTATATCTAAACTTTTGTTATATTCAAGAAATTACAGTAGTAGTGTTATTGTGATAGAAGTGTGTTATTTTAGTTTGAGATTTTATACCGAATGTTGTATGAAGAGATATTTTATTATGTTATAAAATAAAGATTTGCTTTTATATTAAATAAAGTTTTAATTATGATGCATTTTTATAGTATTATTGCATGTGTTTTTATTTTTTTAGGCTTGCTACGAGTTCCGAATTTGAAAAATTTCCATTCCCTAGCGTTGATCATGACTCCCCGTTTAGGTCGTGACACAGTTGGTATCAAAGCCTAGGTTATTAGTGTTGTGGACTTAGGTTATCAAAGTCGTGTTTTCCTTAAAACTACTGTAGTAAATTAGGTTCGATTATGTCTTCGATAAGTTTTCATTGATTTAGTTTTCTACTTAATCATTTTCGTCTTTTCAAAATGAGGAGGGGAGCGCGTGTTGCTCCACCAGTTGTTGAGGCCGAGGATGATGAGTCCTTTCAGGATGAGGTTTTACCTCCTGAATCGCCAACCAAGCACAGAGGCAGAGGTAGACCTTGAGGAGTGGCAGGTCATCATAGGCAGAGAGATCTACAGGATGAGGAACTTGTAGAGCCAAAGTTCAAGGAAGTTGTGATACCTCCAGTCGCACTGTAGATACATCATGTTTATCAACAGGGTATGTTTGACCCTGAGGCTGCATTTTTTTATGCCAGAGTTGGTTAGATATCTTTCGACAGGATGTCCAACCCTTTAGATTTTCTACACACCATTAAGACGAGGACTTGGACTGCTCATACCAAGTATCAGAGGATTATAATAGTCGAGTTGTCTATTGAGGGACCAACCCTAGATTGGTTATCTCAGCACTATGCCATTGTGGATTATCGGAGTAAATAGGTGATTTTTAGAATTTCGGATGAAGAGTTTAAGTTTATGGGTAATAAGAGTTCTGCACCTTAGAATCTCATCTCCGCTATCATAGCTAAGAAGATGCTGAGGAAGGGTTGTCAAGGATACTTGGCACTTGTCAGAGATACTTTAGCAGAGAAGTTATCTCTCACAGATGTTCCAGTTACCTGTTAGTTTCTTGAAATTTTTCTTGTGGAGTTACCAGGTTTACCACCTCACAGAGAGATCGAGTTCTGTATAGATATGGTTCTAGGTACAACTCCTATTTTGATGCCGCCCTACAAAATGGCTCCTATAGAGTTAAAGGAGCAGTTGCAAGATTTGTTAGATAAGAGTTTTATTAGACCTAGTGTTTTTTCTTGGGGTGTACCAGTCCTATTTGTGAAGAAAAAGGATGGTACATTAAGACTATGCATAGATTATAGAGAGCTAAATAAGGTGATAGTGAAGAACAAGTATCCTCTTCCGAGGATAGATGATTTTTTTGATCAACTTCAAAGTGCACAGATTTTTTTTAAGGTTGACTTGAGGTCGAGTTATTATCAGTTGCATATTAGTGAGGCCGATGTTTCTAAAATGACATTCTGCACTCGATATGGCCACTATGAATTTTTAGTCATGTCATTCGAGTTGACTAATGCACCAGTTGCTTTTATGAATCTGATGAACAGGGTATTCAGACCATTTATGGTAGTCTTCATTGATAATATACTAGTGTATTTGAAGAGTATAGAGGAGCACGTATATCACTTGAGGACAGTACTAAAGACACTGAGAGAACATCAGCTTTATGCTAAATTCTCAAAGTGTGATTTCTAGTTGGAGAGTGTTGCATTCCTTGGACACGTGGTGTCTAAAGATGATATTTAGGTTGATCTACAAAAAATTGAAGCAGTGTCCGAGTGGCCCAGATCAACGACAGTCATAGAGATTCAAAGTTTTTTGGGTTTGGCTAGGTATTATAGGAGGTTTGTGCAGGATTTTTCTAGAATTGCAGCTCTTATGACTCGCCTAACTCAAAAGAATGTGAAGTTTGGTGGTCAGATGCTTATGAGAACAGTTTTCAATTATTAAAGGAGAAGTTGACCACAACTCCAGTTCTAGTTTTTCCTAATGGAGTCGATAAGTTCACTATGTATTGTGATGCCTCTAAAGTCGGCCTAGGTTGTGTGTTGATGTAGAATGGTAAGGTGATAGCTTATGCTTCGAGGTAGTTGAAGAAGCATGAACAAAATTATCTTACTCATGACCTAGAGATGGCTGTAGTGATCTTTACTCTCAAGATTTAGAGACATTTTTTGTACGGGGTGACTTATGAGATTTTCACTAATCACAAGAGCCTGAAGTACATTTTTTAATAAAAAGATTTGAACTTAAGGCAGAGGATATGGTTAGAGCTCCTAAAGGATTATGATTGTGATATCCTTTATCATCCAAGCAAGACTAATATGGTAGCAGATGTTTGAGTATGAAGTCCTCAGGTAGTCTTGCTCACATTAGTGTGGAGAGGAGATCGTTGATCCAAGAGTTGTATAAGTTAGTGGATCAAGGTCTGATGATGAAGATTAGTATATCAGGTGAACTGTTAACTCAGTTCAAAGTCAAATCTGTGTTGAGAGATATGATTAAGGCAGCTTAGAGCTGAGATCCTATTCTAGCTAAGCTTGAGGAGAATGTTCGTATAAGGAAGTTCACTGATTTTACATTGGATGATAAAGGTGTTTTTGTGGATCAGTGGTGGATTATATGTTCTTGATGTGAATAATTTGAGAGAGGAGATCCTTAAAGAAGCACATTTTACAGTTTGTAGCGTACATTTAGGTGTTACTAAGATATAACATAACATCCAAGATTTATACTGGTGGGATGGATTGAAAAAGGATGTAGCTGATTATGTTTCCAATTGCTTGACTTGTCAGCAAATGAAAGCTGAGCATCAGAAGCCTTATAGGAAGCTTCAGCCTTTTGGGAAGCTTCAACATCTTCCTATTCCTAAGTGGAAATGGGAGAGAGTTACTATGGATTTTGTGGTAGGGTTACCTCATTCGAAGGATGGATACGATTCCATCTAGATGATTATAGACAGGTTAACCAAATCATCTCACTTCTTGCCAATTAAAGCCACTTATTATGTATTGGCTAAGCTATATGTTAAGCATATTGTGTGCCTTCATGGAGTGCCTGTTTCCATCGTATCTGATAGAGGTTTAGTGTTTACCTATCAATTTTGGTAGAAGTTGCAGAAAGCAACGGGCACCAGGCTTGATTTTAATACCACTTTTCACCCTCAGATAGATGGTCAGTTTGAGAGGACGATCCAAACACTTGAGGATATGTTGAGGATGTGTGTATTGGATCTTAGAGGTAGTTGGGATGATCATTTGTCGTTTGTCGAGTTTGCTTATAATAATAACTACCATAGCAGTATTGAGATGACACTGTATGAGGCTTTTTAAGAAAGAAGTGTAGATCTTCTTTTTGTTGGGACAAGATTGGAGAAAGAGCATTGACTGGACCTGAAATGGTTTAGGATGTAGTTGAGAAAGTTGTTGTGATTAAAAGGAGATTAGAAACTACAGCTAGCAGACAGAAGAGTTATGTGGAAGCCGAGATGCGGGTGGCCTATCCTTACCTCTTTCCTCGATGAATTTCTATTTTCTGTTCTTCTATTTGAAATTTAAGGATGAATTTTTGTAAGGGGAAAATATTGTAATGACCCTTTATTTTAATTTATTAAAAATTATTTTAAAATATGAAGTGTTAATAATATTTTAAATTTATATATATATATTATAATTCTTTATGAATATTATTTAGTTATTTTATTCTAAATATTTTGTCACGTAAAGGAAATTAGTTGTTATCGTTGTTGTTATTATTATTGTTATTGTTATTGTCATTGTCATTCTTATTATTATCACTACTAATATTATTGTTATTATTATTAGTGTTATTATATTATGCATGTGTGTTTAAGTGTTGTTGTATATATGTGTGTATATATATGTTAAAGTTAATAAGTTAATATATATATATATATATATATATATATATATATATATATATAATAAAAATATAAGGTCAGGACATTTTTTTTTAGGACATTTTATTTCTTCTCTTTTCTTTCTTTTTCTTCCTTTCTTTCCCGTTTTCCCCTACTTCTCGTCATTCTGCAGAACACCACCTCACCTGCCGGAGCCAGTACCTACCACCATCACCTCCCCTCCCTCTCCTCTTCCTTCCGCAGCCTTCAGCTCGCCTGTCATTTGTCGAAAAATCCTTTTATTTTTAATAAATTGTTTATGATATTTGAAGTTTAGTTTGTGAATGCATTTTATGGAAATTTTGATCCAATTAATTACTGCAAATTTTTGAAAGTTTACGTGAAATTTTAATTTTTGGAAAAATTAATATAAATTAGTAAATTTGGTGTTTTAATTGAAATTATTGTTAATTAGTATGTTTTAAGTGATATTGAAATAATAAATTGTATTAAATCAATTTTTACAAATGATTTACTATTTTTAACTAATTAATAATAATTTTTGAAAATATATTCAAATAATAAATTTATTTACTATTTTTGTGATTAAATGAATTTTTAACTATTTTTATTACATATTTGAACTATTAAATAATTATTTATGAATTTTACTATTTTATTTTGAATAGTTGAAAAATGGATTTTCTATTAATATTATATAAATTATTGAGATTTTATTAACTAATTTAAAAATAATTAGCTTTAATGTGTTTGTAATTTAAATATATTGTATTGTGGTCTATTATTGATGTTTATGAATTTTAATGATTTTTATTATATTATTATTAAATATTGATTTTATTGCGAATTGTGATCCTCGGTTGGGAAATTGTGTAGTTCGGGGTCCCAACCCGAGGTGTTGTGTATTTGTGGTTTTAGAAGTGTGTTTACTTGTAAGATTGGTGTCACGATCCAAACCGGGGGCCATGACCGGCATTAGGGAATGGGAATTCTTTCGAATCCGGAACCCGTAGCAAGCCTTAAAATAAAAACATGCAATAATTAAAATAAAATATGCACCAAAATAAAACTCAAATTAATATAATAAAAAAATAATCTCTATCATATCATAAAATAAAATATATTAATACAATATTCAGAAAATGACATCTAAATTAGAATGACATACAATAAAAACTAAATACAACTCGCTACTGCAGTTTTTTAGAGTACAATATAAAATTAAGCAGATAATTTACATAAACAAGTCGAAGTTGAAGAAATTCGGCAGATGGGTCTACTGCTGAGGTCTGAAGAAGAAGACTCTCCTGTAAAAAATTAATTGAGGAGAGTTAGACCTCACTGAGTGAATTATTATAATATATATACATGCAATTCACACAGATGCTAAAAATCACTTTATAAATAAATACTGAAAAATATATGTTTATGAAGGATCAAATAGAACCTTATTTAACACAACCTCGATCAACAATAACATCACTCTAGTCATATAGGCTCACTTAATTCCATATAAATTCACTTATTCCATATGGACAGTAAACTAGCCCCGAGACACTAAGTCAATCGAGCGTCAGCAGTTTGACTGTCGGTGTGATTGACCCCGAGACACTAGGCCAATCGATCTCCAGCAATGACACTATCAATCATATCACATCTCAAATCAATCAATCAGTCTCAATTAACTCATAATACGACAAATGATTCTCACTCAATCTCCAAAATTGAAGTCGGCCTAGGCCACTCAGACACTACCTCAATCTTCTGTGGATCAATCTGGATACACTATTTAGACACCACGTGTCCAAGGAATGCAAAGCTCTCCAACTAGAAATCACACTTCGAGAATTTAGCATAAAGCTGATGTTCTCTCAGTGTCTACAGTACAGTCCTCAAGTAATATACATGCTCTTTCATACTCTTCGAATACACCAGTATATCATCAATGAAGACTACCATAAACTGATCCACATATGGTTTGAATACCCTATTCATCAGATCCATGAAAGTTGCTGGTGCATTAGTCAAACCAAACGACATCACCAAAAACTTATAGTGGCCATATCGAGTGCGGAATGTTGTTTTAGGAACATCGGCTTCTCTAATCCGCAACTAATGATAACCCAACCTCAAATTAATCTTAGAAAAGAACTGTGCACCTTAAAGCTAATCAAATAAATCATTTATCCTCAGAAGAGGATACTTGTTCTTCACTGTCACCTTGTTCAGCTCTCTATAGTCAATGCATAGTCTCAGGGTACCATCCTTCTTCCTCACAAATAGGATTGGTGCACCCCAAAGAGAAACATTGGGTCTGATAAAACCCTTATCGAGCAATTCCTGCAACTGTTCCTTCAACTCTTTCAACTCCACAAGAGCCATTATGTAGGGTGTCATCAAAATAGGGGTAGTGCCTGGAACCACATCTATACAGAACTCAATCTCTCTGTGAGGTAGTAAACCTGACAACTTCTTAAAAAAAACATAAGGAAACTCACAGGCAATAAGAACATTTATGAGTGACAACTTCTCCATTGAAGTATCCCTGACTAATGCCAAATAACAATGACAACCCTTCCTTAGTATCTTCCTAGCTGTCATAGCGGAGATGAAATTCTGAGGTACAAAACTCTTATCACTAACAAACTTAAACTCTTCTTCATCAGGAATTCAGAATATCACCTCTTTACTCTGACAATCCACAGTGGCATAATACTGAGACAACCAATCCATACCGAGGATAACATCAAACTCCATCACATTCAACAATACTAACTCAGTGGGTAATTCTCTACCTCCAATAAAAGCTGGACAACCCGAAAGAATAACGTCAATGTCCAAAGAATCTCTTAAAGGAGTGGCGACAGATAAAGGAAAAGCCATCCTCAAAGCTTGCCAACAAGACTTCGAAGTGAATATAGGAGAAACAAATGAATGTGTGGCGCTTAGATCACACAAAACCCATGCATCCAGGTAACAAACAGAAATAATACCTACCATAACTACATTAGATGCTTGAGCATCCTACTAAGTAAGGTGAAAAACTCTAGCCTGACCTCGACCTCCCTACTAACTGGTAGAAGCCTAGCCAAAATCTCTGGCACCTCCTCTGGTACCTCTACCATATCCTTGCTAAGCAACAATCTGAGTCAAACTCGGGTGTTGAGCTGGAGGTAACTGAAAAGGAACTAGTGCTACACTGGCGATTAACTACTATGGAAATCACAGAATCTACTGTGGCTGATAACCAAAATAGGGACATGATCTGGCATAGTGCCTCATCTGTCCACATCAAAAATAAGTCAACGGTGCCATGTAACACAGTCCCTAATGGACTCTACCACATGTCTGACAAACACTAGCAGTTGACCCAGAACTACGACCATTGTTGATGCTAGAGGCACCTAACCCAAATCTGATCGGTCTATGCTGACCTCCATGGCCATGTCTACTACTCTAGTGCACTCTTTGCTGCTGTCTTTGGTTTTACTGCACTGGGCGTCTCTACTAACTACTCAAACCAATCTGAAAACTCAAGTATGAAGTAGTCTGAAATCCTCTTGACTGAATGCCCAGTTAGTAATAATCAGGCATAGCTCATTGCTTGACTAGCATCAACTCAATCTCTATAGCCAACTCTATTTTAACTCTAGAGTAAGGCCTGCTATAGGCATCCCAACAAAAGTAGAACCCAAACCAGTAATATAGGTGGTGACGTAGAAAACTAAATCAAGGAAAACTTATCAAAAACATACTTTACCCTTAATTAATTGCATTAGTTTTAAAGAAAACACAACTCTAAAAATTAGGGCCACAACATTAACAACTTAGGCCCAGATACAAACTTCGCTTTGATACCAACTTTGTCATGACCCAAACCGAGGGCTATGACTGGCGCTAGGGAACAGGAATTCTTTCGAATCCAAAACTCGTAGCAAGCCTTAGAATAAAAACATGTAATAATTAAAATAAAATATACACCAGAATAAAACTCAAATCAATATAATAAAAAAATAATCTCTGTCATTTCATAAAATAAAATATATTAATACAATATTCAGAAAAAGGCCTCTGAATTAGAATCACATACAATAAAAACTAAATACAACTTACTACTGCAGTTTTTTAGAGTACAATATAAAATTAAATAGATAATTTACATAAACAAGCCAAGGCTGAAGAAATCCGACGGATAGGTCTACTGCTGAGGTCTGAAAAAGAAGACTCTCTTGTAAAAACATCAACTGAGGGGAGTTAGACCTCACTAAGTGAATTTGTTATAATATATATACATGCATTTCCTAATGTCAAATGCAATCAAACATTTGTATATAATAAATATATATACAAGCAATTCACACAGATGCTGAAAATCACTTTATATATAAATACTAAAAAAATATGTTTATGAAGGATTAAATAGAACCCTATTTAACGCAACCTTGATCAACAATAACATCACTCTAGCCATACAGGCTCACTTAATTCAAAATAAATTCACTTATCCATATGGACAGTAGACTGACTCCGAGACACTAAGTCAATCGAGCTCCAGCAGTTTGACTGTCAGTGTGATTGGCCTTGAGACACTAGGTCAACTGAGCTCCAACAATCACACTATCAATCATATCACATCTCAAATCAATCAATCAGTCTCAATTAAATCATAATATCGTAAATGATTCTCACTCAACCCTAAATCTATCGCATTAGTATGTACACGGTCCTAGTGCTGCCCACTAGTTAGCACATTCTATCGATATCGTTCATGTAAAATAAAACATACTTACGGGAAAATAAATAATGCATAATGTCATTCATAATAGCAAAATAAACCATATATATACCTAAAATATACCTAAAATAAAAATAAGTACATTTCAAGTATATATATGTAAAATAAATTCAAATCAAACATGAAATATACCAAAAATAAACCAATAATATACTTCAAAACAATTTAAGTTTAAATCGATAAGATAACATGCATTCATTTCAAAATATACTAAAAATATACCTAAAATTTACTAAAAATATACCTAAAATATACTAATCATGATAAATATACATTAAAACATGTATATGTGCTAAAATATGCAAGCTAAATGCAATGTATACATAAAATAACAACTCACAAGTTTGCGTTCCACAAGACTAGTTTGATGTGCCCGGCCTACTAGGTCTCGATCTTGGCGCAACTAAACGAATAAAATAATAATGAATATCATGATAAATCAAACTTAAACCCTTAAAGAGACTAAATCTAAGATTATAGAACACAAACAGACGCAGAATTTCAAGATCACTCTGATCTCACGTTTTATGAGAATTATATCAAAAATTCGGAAGAACCTTCTCAGTAAAATGGGCATCTCTCTACTAAAAAATAGAGTCGGTTCTGCATGAAAACACACTTCAAAAATCAAAATTCACATAACCCTCGGTTGGAATCCCGACCTACACAATTTCTCTAACCGAGGTCCACAATTCACCAAAAATCTAAATAATATAATAAATATATTAAAAATCAATAAATTTCATAAATATCCTCAAAATATCAAAATATTACATATTTAACACTAAAACACTAAACATAATTAATTTCACAATAATTACGTAAAAATTCCAAAATAATTATATAATATTATTAAAAATCAAATTTTCCAATAATTACACATAAAATAATAATAATTCATTTTATAAATCCAAATAACTTAATTAACCCAAATATATAACAAAAAGTTATAAAAACCCATTTTATTACCAAAATAATATATAATATATTATTTGAAAACAATTTTCGAATATTAGCATTAATTAGTTAAAAATAGTAAATAATTTATAAAAATCATTTTAATACCTTAAATAATTATAAAACCAATTAAAATATAATAGTTAGCTATAATTATCTCAAAATTACACAATTACCCTAATAATTCAAAATATCCATAATATATCTAATATTACTCAAAAATTCTATAAAAATCATATAAAATCATAAAAAATATTTTCTCAACATATAATATACTAATATCAACTAAAACACATTATTAAACAATAATTTCAACAAAAATTAAACTTTAACCTAATTTTCTAATATTGACATCAACTAAAAATATTTATAAAAATTACATAAAAATCACAAAAATTATTATCTCAACACTAAAATTAATAACAATCTAATATAACACCAAATCAACTAATTTTATAATTTAATAAATTAATTTACAAAAATTCAAATAATAATAATAAATATTCAAAAATTCACAAAAATTCAAAAAAATTCAAAAAAAAATTCCATAAAGATCAAGCTACTAGGAACAACTTTTCTTAAGGGAGTTTGCATAAATTAACCAAAAATCAACTCAAAAAAAAAACATAAAAGCTTAAAATCAAAAAATTGAGAAAACTCATAAACGATTAGGTTTAAGCTCAAACAGAGCTTGGAATAAGGACCACCGGAGCTCGGGGAGTTGATAGAGACCAGCAGTGCTTGAAATGGTGGCTGTAAAAGCGACCAACGATGAAGAGAAGTCCACTACTACTACTACTGTTTTTTCCCTTTTCGACGATGTTCCGATGAGCAGGCGGCGATGGGAAGAACGGGGAAAAAGGTGATGGTTGGCTGGAAGCAAGGGAGGCACAACGATGGTGTTGAAATCGGACTGTGTGGGAAGGTGAGGCACAATAGGTTGAATGTGTTTTACGTTTTTGGTTTACTGAGTTTTTGGTTTCATCACGTTTGGTACATGTATATACACACACACACACACACACACACACACACACACATATATATAAACATACACACATGTACACAATAATATACACAAACATATTTTAATATATATACATAAAATAACATTTAACAATAAATAATAATAATATCAATAATACTAATAAAACAATTTAATAATAAAATAAAAAATGTAAGTTAATAAAAATAATAGTAGAAATAATAGTTCATATAAATTAATATTACTAAAATAATACTATCCGAAAAATTAATCATCAATAATGTAAAATAAATGCTTAAGTATAAATTTCTAAAATAAAATATTTACGTAGAAAAATATAATTTAATGTAAAATAATAATCATAAATCGGAAAATAATAAAATAATTAAATATAACTTTTAAATTTATTAACACTGCATATCTTGTTTTATATTAAAATAATTTAAAAACTAGGGTTATTACAGTCTCCCCTCTTTATAGGAATTCGTCCTCGAATTCAAGAAAAGAATAATTATAAGAATCAACGAGGAAAGAGATACGGGTAAGAAGCTCGCATCTCAGCTTCGGTCTCCCTGGTATGCTCTTCTACGTTGTTGCTTTACAACAACACCTTGACCATCGGAATCTACTTCGAACACAATTGTCAAACTTGATAGTCCACAATCGCAATAGGTTCTTCCACGAACGTCAAGTCTTCATTCACTTCCATGCTATTAGGCTGCAACACGTACGAAGAGTCTAAAATATACTTTCTCAGCATCAAGATATGGAACACTGGATGCACTTGAGACAAGCTCAGAGGTAAAGCCAACTGATATGCAATAGTGCCCACTCTCTCCAGAATCTCAAACAGTCCAATATACCTTGGTGCTAGCTTACCCTTCCTGTTAAATCTCATCATACCCTTCATCGGAGAAACCTTCAGAAACACATAGTCTCCTACTTGGAATTCCACATCTCTGTGTTAAGATCCGCATAGCTCTTTTGCCTACTAACTGCGATCTCTAATCTCCTTTTGATCATAGCAACCTTCTCTGCAGCATCCTGAACCATCTCAGGTTCAGTCAATGCTCTTTCCCCAATCTCATCCTAACTCAGAGGGGATCTACACTTCCTTCCATATAAAACCTCATATGGTATCATTCCAATACTGCTATAGTAGCTGTTATTATAAGCGAACTCCACAAGTGGCAAATGATCATCCCAACTACCTCCCAGATCCAAAACACACATCCTCAACATATCTTCCAGTGTCTGGATCGTCTTCTCAGACTGACAATCTGTCTGAGGATGAAAAGTAGTACTGAAATCCAACCTAGTGCCTATCACTTCAACTTCTGCTAAAAATGAGAAGTAAACATTGAACCCCTGTCTAACACAATGGACACAGGTACTCCATAAAGGCACACAATATGCTTCACATATAGCTTCGACAATCTGGCTACAGAATAAGTGGCTTTCATAGGTAAGAAATGTGCAAACCTGGTCAACCTATCCACAATCACTCAGATGGAATCGTATCCATCCTTGGAATGAGGTAAACCAACCACAAAATCCATAGCAATCCTTTCCCACTTCCACTTAGGAATAGGAAGAGGCTGAAGCTTCCTAGAAGGCTTCTGATGTTCAACTTTATCCTGCTGACACGTCAAACACTTAACAACATAATCAGCTACATCCTTCTTCAGTCCATCCCACCAATACAAGTCTCGGATACTGTGGTACATCTTAGTAACACCTGGATGTGTGTTGTAGGTTGTAGAATGTGCTTCGTCAAAGATCTCTTCTCTCAAATTATCCACTTCAGGAACACACAATCTACCACTGATCCACAAAACACCATCATTATCAAGTATGAAATCAGTGAACTTCCCTGCATGAACATTCTTTGCAAGCTCTTCCAAAATAGGATCTCGGCTCTGAGCTACCTTAATCTTATCTCTCAACACATATCGCACCTTAAACTAAGCTAGCAGTCCATCAGATATACTCACTTTCATCATTAGACCTTAATTCACTAACTCATGCAACTCTTGGATCAACGGTCTCCTCTCCATAATAATGTGAGAAAGACTACTTGAGGACTTCCTACTTAAGGCATCTGCTACCACATTAGCCTTGCCTGGATGATAAAGGATCTCACAGTCATAATCTTTCAACAGTTCCAACCATCTCCTCTACCTTAGATTCAAATCTCTCTGCTAGAAAATGTACTTAAGGCTCTTATGATCAATAAAAATCTCATAAGTCACCCTATACAAATAATGTCTCCAGATCTTAAAAGCAAAGATCACTGCAGTCATCTCTAAGTCGTGGGTAGGATAATTCTATTCATGTTTCTTAAATTACCTTGAAACATAAGCTATTACCTTACCATTTTACATCAACACACAATCTAGGCCAACTCTAAAGGCATCATAATACACTGTGAACTTATCTACTCAATTAGGCAAAGCCAAAACTGGAGTTTTGGTTAACTTCTCCTTCAACAGCTGAAACTTATTCTCACAAGCATCTGACTACTCAAACTTCATATTCTTCTGAGTCAAGCGAGTCATAGTAGCTATAATTTTGGAAAAATCCTATACAAACCTCCTATAATACCCAGCTAAACCTAGAAAACTCTAAATCTCTGAAATTGAAGTTAGTCTAAGCCACTCAGACACTACCTCAATCTTCTATGGATCAACTTAGATACCCTTTTTAGACACCACGTGTTCAAGGAATGCAACACTCTCTAACCAGAAATCACACTTTGAGAATTTAGCATAAAGCTGATATTCTCTCAATGTCTGCATGACAGTCCTCAAGTGATATACATGCTCTTCCATACTCTTTGAATACACTAGTATATCATCAATGAAGACTACCACAAACTGATCCACATATGGTCTGAATACCCTGTTCATCAAATCCATGAAAGTTTTTGGTGCGTTAGTCAAACCAAACGACATCACCAAAAACTCATAGTGGCCATATCGAGTGCGAAATGCTATTTTAGGAACATCGGCTTCTCTAATCCACAACTGATGATAACCCGACCTCAAATCAATCTTAAGAAAAGAACTGTGTACCCTGAAGCTTATTAAATAAATCATTTATCCTCGGAAGAGGATTCTTGTTCTTCACTATCACCTCGCTTAGCTCTCTATAGTCAATGCACAGTCTCAAGGTACCATCTTTCTTTCTCATAAATAGGACTAGTGCACCCCAAGAAGAAACACCGAGTCTAATAAAACCCTTATCCAACAATTACTGCAACTACTTCTTTAACTCTTTCAACTCCTCATGAGCCATTCTGTAGGGTGGCATCAAAATAGGGGTAGTACTTGGAACCACATTTATATAGAACTCAATCTCTCTGTGAGGTGGTAAACCATGCAACTCCTCAAAAAAAACATTTGGAAACTCACAGGCAATAGGAACATCTGTGAGTGATAACTTCTCCACTGAAGTATCCCTAACTAATGCCAAATAACCTTGACAACCCTTCCTCAACATCTTCCTAGCCGTGATAGCGGAGATGAGATTTTGAGGTGCAGAACTCTTATCACCAACAAACTTAAACTCTTCTTCATCAAGAATTCTGAATATCACCTCTTTACTCCGATAATCCATAACGACATAATGCTGAGACAACCAATCTGTACTAACTCCATCACATTCAACAACACTAACTTAGCAGGCAATTCTCAACCTTCGATGAAAATTGGACAACAAGATAGAACAACATCGGTGTTTAAAGAATCACTTAGAGGAGTGGTAACAGACAAAGGAAAAGCCATCCTTGAAGCTTGCCAATAAGACTTCGAAGTGAATACAGGAGAAATAAATGAATGCGTGGCACCCGGATCAAACAAAACCCATGCATCCAAGTAACAAATAGAAATAATACCTGCCACGATTGCATTAGATGCATGAGCATCCTACTGAGTGAGGTGAAAAACTCTGGCCTGACCTCGACCTCCCTGTTGACTGGTAGAAGCCTGGCTAAAACCTCTGGCACCTCCTCTAATACCTTTATCATATCCCTGCTGAGCAATAATCTGAGTCAAACTCGGGTGCTGAGCTAGAGGTAACTAAAAAGGAACTGGTACTGCACTGGCGATCGACTGCTGTGGAAATCACAGAATCTACTATGGCTGATAACCAGAATAGGGACATGATCTAGCATAGTGCCCCATCTATCCACATCAAAAACAAGTTAACAGTGCCATATAACACGGTCCCTGATGGACTCTGCCACACGTCTGACAAACACTAACAACTGACCCAGAACTACGATCACTACTGCTGCTAGAGGCACCTGACCCAAATCTGATCGGTATGCGCTGACCTCCACGACCATGTCTACTACTCCTGTGCACTCTTTGCTACTATCTCTGGCTTTGCTGCACTAGGCCTCTCTGTTAACTACTCGAATCAATTTGAAAACTCGAGTATGAAGTAGTCTGAAATCCTCCTGACTGAGTGCCCAGCTGGTAATAATCAAGCATAACTCCTTGAGTGACTAGCCTCAACTCAATCTCCTTAGCCAACTATATAACTAACTCTAGAGTAAGGCCTACTATAGGCATCCCAATAAAAGCAGAACTTAAACCAATAACATAGGTAATGACTGCAAAATACTGATCCTTCATATCTACCTAGTTGAAAGAACTCTTTAGTGTAGTCCTCAACAGATTTGTCACCCCCGGTGATACTCATCAATCTGAGTCTGTAGCTCATACAGAGTGGCTTTGGGCAAAATCTCCTCATAAATCACTCTTTGAACTGTGCCCAGGTCATGGTCATCATGTGTAGTTGAATCATCTGTATGAACCAATCTAAGGTTGGTCCCTCTACTGAAAACTCGACAATCATAATTTGTTGATACTCAGTGTTAGCAGTCCCAATCATCGTCTCAATAGCATGCAGAAAATCCAACGGATTTGAAGTTCCATCAAAGGCTATTAGACCAACTCTGGCGTAGAACAGCGCTGCCTCAAGGTCAGACATACCCTGCTGATAGACATGCTGAATCAACGGTGCAACTGGAGGTATAGGAGCATCCTCATATTCTGGCTCTATAAGTTCCTCATCTTGTAGCTCTCTCTGTCTATGGCAACTTACTGCTCCTCGAGGTCTACCTTTGCCATGACCTCTACGCCTTGCTAGTGGCTCAGAAGGTAAAACCTCATCCTGAAAGGACTCATCATCCTCGGCCTCAACGACTAATAGAGTGACACGCTTGTCTCCTCATTCTGAAAAGACAAATAGAAGGATTTAGAAAAAATAGACAACTAGGGATTACACAGAAAACTAAATCAAGAAAAACTTATCAAAGACATACTCGAACCTAATTAACTGCAATAGGTTCAAAGAAAACACAACTCTGAAAATTAGGGCCACAACATTAATAACTTAGGCCCAGATACAAACTCCTCTCTGATACCTACTTTGTCATAACCCAAACTGGGGGCCATAACTGACGCTAGGGGATGGGAATTCTTTCGAATTTGGAACCCATAGCAAGCTTTAAAATAAAAGCATGCAATAATTAAAATAAAATATACACCAGAATAAAACTCAAATCAATGTAATAAAAAAATAATCTCTGTCATATCATAAAATAAAATATATTAATACAATATTCAGAGAAAGGCCTCTAAATTAGAATCACATATAATAAAAAATAAATACAACTCACTACTGTAGTTTTCTAGAGTACAATATAAAATTAAGTAGATAATTTACATAAACAAGCCAGGGCTGAAGAAATCCAGCAGATGGGTCTACTGCTGATGTATGAAGAAGAAGACTTTCCTGTAAAAACATCAATTGAGGGGAGTCAAACCTCACTGAGTGAATTGTTATAATAAATATACATGCATTTTCTAATGTCAAATGCAATCAAACATTCGTATATAATAAATATATATACAAGCAATTCACATAGATACTGAAAATCACTTTATATATAAATACTAAAAAACATATGTTTATGAAGGATCAAATAGAATCCTATTTAACGCAACTTCGATCAACAATAACATCACTCTAGCCATACAAGCTCACTTAATTCCAAATAAATTCACTTATTCCATATGGATGGTAGATTGGCCCCAAGACACTAAGTCAATCGAGCTCCAGCAGTCTAACTATCAGTGTGATTGGTCCCGAGACACTAGGTCAACCGAGCTCCAGTAATCACACTATCAATCATATCACATCTCAAATCAATCAATTAATCAATTAATCAATCTCAATTAAATCATAATACTGTAAATGATTCTCACTCAACTCTAAATCTATCGCATCAGTACGTACACGGTCCTAGTGCTGCCCACTAGGTAGCACGTTCTATCGATATCCTTCATTTAAAATAAAACATACTTACGAAAAAATAAATAATGCATAATGTCATTCATAATAGCAAAATAAACCACATATATACAAGAAATATACCTAAAATAAACTAAATATATTTCAAGTATATATATGTCAAATAAATTCAAATCAAACATGAAATATACCAAAAATAAACCAATAATATACTTAAAAACAATTTAAGTATAAATAGATAATATAACATACATTCATTTCAAAATATACTAAAAATATACCTAAAATATACTAATGTCACGACCTAAACTAGGAGTCATGACCGGCGCTAGGGAACGGGAATTCTTTCGAATCCGGAACCCGTAGCAAGCCTTAGAAAATAAAATCATACAATAAAATATATAAAAGTACGATCAAATTAAAATTTTTCTGAATCAATATATAAAATAAATACTCCAAATCCTTTTATAAATGAATACATATTCGTACAATGTTCAAATACAAATTCTCAGAGTATTTAATATCCAAACAAAATAATACACTTCCAATATAGTGACACTACTACTGCAGTTTCTAGAATACAATTCAAAGTTTAGAATATACATTTGTATAAAACAGCCGGGACTGAAGAACACCGGCGAGGAACTCTACAACTAAGGTCTGACGATATGGAATCTCCTGAAAAAAAATAATTGAGGGGGGTCAGACCTCACTGAGTGAATTATTATACTATATATACATGCAAACTAAACCATAACAATCAGGCATTCTTATATATATATATATATATATATATGTATATACACACATTTCACACGAATGCCAAACTTTGCTTTTATAAATATACTAAATGTAGAAAACGTTTGTTTTAATTCATGAAGGATCCATAGAACCCTAAATAATAACAACCTCAAACAATCCCATCATCACTCTAGCCATACAGGCTCACTTGATTCCAAATAGAACACTTATTCCAATCTGGACAGCAGACTGGCCCCGAGACACTAAGTCGACCGAGCTCCAGCAGTCTGGCTGTCAGTGTGATTGGCCCCGAGACACTTGGTCAACCGAGCTCCAGCAATCACACTATCCATCACCTCACATCTCAATCAACCCAATAGATCATTCAATTCACTTATGGACAGTAGACTGGCCCCGAGACACTAAGTCAACCGAGCTCCAGCAGTCTGACTGTCAGTGTGATTGGCCCCGAGACACTTAGTCAACCGAGCTCCAGCAATCACACTATCTAACATACCATTAATCTTAGTCAAATCAATTAAATCAATTATAATCAACCAATTTTAACTCTCACTCAATCCTTATCTACCGTACCGGTACGTACACGGTCCTAGTGCTGCCCACTAGGAAGCACGTTCTATTGATATCCTTCACTTCGAATAAATCATTCATTCGAAAAAATAATTAATGTAGAACCATATTCATAATAGTAAAACCAACCATATATATATATACCAAAAATATACCTAAAATATACCCAGTATATTTCAAGTATATATATATATATAGTCAAATAAAATATGAAATAAACTAAAGATAAATCATTAATATAGTTAAAAACAATTTAAATGAGTAACAATAATATAACATGCATTATCTTAAAAATATACTTAAATATGCAAAAGATATACCCTAAGTACTCAAATCATTTAATAAACCATTTATGTATAAATATTCATTTAAATACATGTTTGTGTTTAACATATATTCATAAATATACTAAAAATAAACCTAATTATCTAGCATGCATATATCAAAAATAAACCCTAAATATACCACTAATGTGTTAGGTTTAATTTAATAATAAAACATTTATTTATTCGAAAATAAATAAAAAATATACCAAAAATAAACTTAAAAATAATTTAAGTGTAGGTTTATAATTTAACATGCAATTATTTAAGAATAAACCTAAAATCTACTGAAACTATACCTAAAGTATACTAATCATTTAATAAAATAATTATGTCTAAGTGTACATTTTAAAACATGTGTATATTACTCAAATGTATTAAACCTAAACCTAATTGTTTAATGTGCATATATCAAACTAACATGCATAATTATTTAATATGCATATATATAAAAATGCAACCCTAGATATACCAAAAATATTATAATTTAAATCATTTTTTAAAACATACAATGAAAATGAAAAATTCTAAATAATGCACCCTATATGCAGTGCATATATATACAGTATAATAACTCACATGTTAGCGCTCCACGAGACAAACTCGGCGGGCCTGATCCGTTAGGCCTCGGTCTCGGCGCAGCTAGACAAACAAATGACAACATGAAATCAGAATAAATTTAACAAAAATTCTAAAGACTCGATCTAGAATTTTAGACACAGCTTTAGAATATGAATTTGACCGGACATCACGTTTTACGAGAATTCTACCGAAAATCCGGCAGAACCTCCCCTGTAAAACGGACATCTCTCTACTCAAAGAGTAGAGCCGGTCCTGCAAAGAAATACACTTCGGAATAAACACAGGATTACAATCAAAATCCCTCGGTCGGACTCCAAACTACAATTCACCGACCGAGGTTCACAATTCACAGAATATTTATAAAATACCGAAAATGCCCTTATATAATAAAAATACATTTTATAAATCCAAATTACGTAATTAACCCTAAAACATACTAAAAATCAATAAAAACCCATTTATTTAGAAAAATAGTATATTATATATAATTTGAAAATAATTTACGAAAAATAGTTTTAATTAGTTAAAAATACTAAAAATTTGCAGAAATCATTTTTATACCCTAAATAACTATTAAAACCAATTTAATTACATTTTTAACCAATTTAGTGTAAAATTACCAAAATACCCCTATATATATATATTCACTATAAATGTTCAAAAATTCACCAAAAATTATATAATTACTCAAAAATTAATTTCTCAGCATATAATTCAATAATATCAATAAATATACTCAATTTACCAATTTATTTCAATTAAACACATAATTAACCCTATTTTTCAAAATTACCTAAACTTAATAAATTCCAAATAAATACATAAAAATTCACAAAAATTACAAATAAATTTCTATAATTCATTTCAACTCCTATAATCACCATAAAACACAATTTCATAATTTAATTAATAAATTTTCGAAAATTAGAAAATAATAATAAAATAATCAAAAATTCACAAAAATTAAAATAAATTCCAAAAATTCTAAAAAAATTACAGCATGTAGATTAAGCTTCCAGGAACAAAGTTTGTGAAGGAATTTTTCATGAATCAATCAAATTGAAGCTGAAAAAAATTCGAAACCCAAAATGGCTGATTTGAAGAAATTGAAACCTAAGCAATTCTAAACCAAATCAAGTGAAACAAAGCTTGGAATCACACTCACCAGAGCTCAAGGAGAAGATAGAGACTGATGGCATCAAATTTGGTGGCCGGAAAGTGCTTGGTCGGAGTTAAGTTGATTTTTGGCTATTTGAAGAAAATCCGGCCAAAACTCACCGGAAAAGAGTGTTTTAGGTGGTGGAAATGGTTGGAGGTGGAAGAGGAAGGCTGAGAGGCATAGTAACAGGAAGAAAACCAGCTTGAATGTGGCTGGAAATGGAAGAAAACGTTTTGGAAGGAAGAAGATGAAGGAGGGGCAAAACTGTAAATAAATGAAAGTTTTGGTTTTTTGATAAAAATTTATGTATATATGTATATATATATATATTTACACTATATATTATAATAATATAAAATTTCACACACATTAAATATACACCACACACATATTTTAATATGTTTAATAATTTATAAACTTAAAATTAATTAATACAAAAATTAAATAATAAAATTAAGGAAATTAATTAAGCTCTAATTAATTTAAATAAATACACATATATACATTTTATTTTAGCACTTTAAAATTATATATGAGTTCATGCAAATTCATAAAACTAGTCAAAATAAATAGTATTAATTTATTTACGTGTCAATTTCCCCGAAAATATAATTTCCGGAAAAATTTTACATAAAGTACTTAAAATAATATAAAATAATTAAAATTAGCTTTAAACAAACAACAAACTCATAAAATATCATAAATATATATACAAAAATTATTAACACTGCATATCCCGATGCAGTATAAAAATATTTAAAAATTCGGGATATTACACTAATCATGAATAAGTATACATTAAAATATGTATATGTGTTAAAATATGCAACCTAAATGCAATGTATACATAAAATAACAACTCACAAGTTTGCACTCCACGAGACTAGTTCGATAGGCCCGGTCAACTAGGCCTCGGTCTCGGCGCAACTAAATAAATAAAATAATAATGAATATTAGCATAAATCTAACTTAAACCTCTAAAGAGACCCAATCTAAGATTATAGAACATAGACAGACACATAATTTCAGGATCGATCCGATGTCACGTTTTACGAGAATTCTATCAAAAATTCACTAGAATCTTCTTAATAAAATGGACATCTCTGTACTAAAAAGTAGAGCTGGTCCTGCAAGAAAACACACTTCAAAAACCAAAATTCACACAACCCTCGGTTGGGATCCCGAACTACACAATTCCCCCAACCAAGGTCCACAATTCACTAAAAATGTAAATAATATAATAAATATATTAAAAATCAATAAATTCCATAAATATCCTCAAAATATCAAAATATTACATATTTAACACTTAAACACTAAGCATAATTAATTTCACAATAATTATATAAAAATTTCGAAATAATAATAAAATATTATTAAAAATCAAAATTTCCAATAATTACACATAAAATAATGATAATTCATTTTATAAATTCAAATAACTTAATTAACCCAAACATATAACAAAAAGTTATAAAAACCCATTTTATTACCAAAATAATATATAATATATTATTTGAAAATAATTTTTAAAAATTAGTATTAATTAGTTAAAAATAGTAAATAATTTTTAAAAATCATTTTAATACCTTAAATAATTATAAAACCAACTAAAATGCAATATTTAGCTATAATTATCACAAAATTACACAATTACCCTAATAATTCAAAATATCCATAATATATCTAATATTACTAAAAAATTCTATAAAAATCATATAAAATCATAAAAATTATTTTCTCAACATATAATATACTAATATCAACTAAAACACATTATTAAACAATAATTTCAATAAAAATTAAACTTTGACCTAATTATCTAATATTGACATAAACTAAAAATATTTATAAAAATTACATAAAAATCACAAAAATTATTATCTCAACGCTAAAGTTAATAAAAATCTAATATAACACCAAATCAACCAATTTTATAATTTAATAAATTAATTTACAAAAATTCAATAAATAATAATAAAATATTAAAAAATTCACAAAAATTAAAATAAATTCAAAAAATTCAAAAAAAATTCCATGAAGATCAAGCTACTAGGAACAACTTTTCTTGAGGGAGTCAATGAAAAATCAACTCAAAAAAATAAAAGCTTAAAATCAAAAAATTGAGTAACTTACAAACGATCGGGTTTAAGCTCAAACAAAGCTTGGAATAGGGACCACTAAAGCTTAGGGAGTTGATAGAGACTAGCAGTGCTCAAAATGGTGGCTGAAAAAGCGACCGACAGCAAAGAGAAGTCCACTGCTGCTGCTACCGTTTCTGCCCTCTCCGACGATGTTCCGACAAGTAGGCGGTGATGGGAAGAACGAGAAGAAGGTGGTGGCCGACCGAAAGCAATGGAGGCACACCAACGATGATGAAATCAGATGGTGCGAGAAGGAAGGTGAAGCACAGTAGGTTGAATGTGTTTTACGTTTTTGGTTTATTGAGCTTTTGGTTTCATCACGTTTGGTACTTGTACATATATATATATATATATATATATATATATATATATATATATATGCACATATATATAAACACACACACATGTACACAATAATATACACAAACATATTTTAATATATATATATAATAACATTTAACAATAAATAATAATAATATCAATAATACTAATAAAACAATTTAATAATAAAATAAATAACGTAGGTTAATAAAAATAATAGTACAAATAATAATGCACATAAATTAATATTATTAAAATAATACTATCTGAAAAATTAATAATCAATAATGTAAAATAAATGCTTAAGTATAAGTTTCTAAAATAAAATATTTACGTAGAAAAATATAATTAAATGTAAAATAATAATTATAAATCACAAAATAGCAAAATAATTAAATATAACTTTTAAATTTATTCACACTGCATATCTCATTTTATATTAAAATAATTTAAAAACTAGGGTTATTACAATTGGCTCTACTTTCAGTAGAGAGATGTCCATTTTATAGAGGAGATTCTGTTGAATTTTTGATAGAATTCTCGTAAAACATGACATAAAATCGATCCTAAGTTTTTGAATTGTGGTCGATTCGTATCTTAAATCGAGTCGTCCTTTAGAATTCCTAAAAGTATAAATTAGGTATTCAATTATGATTTTATTATTATTTATTTTCTATAGTTGTGTTGAGATTGAGACCTATCGGATTAGGCCTGTCGAGTCTGTCTAGAGAAGCGCAAACTTGTAAGTTATTATTCTATATATGCATTGCATATAGGATACATGATTAACAACATCCATGTTTTCATTATGTATTTAAATATGAATTGTTTTATTAAATGATTTAGTATATATTTGGTATACTTTTAGTATATTTTTAGTATATTTTTATATATATGTGACGTATATGTTTGGTATATTCTTAATATATATTTGGTATACTTGTGGTATATTTTGGTATTTATGTGGTATATGTATTTGGAATATTTTTTTATATGTTTGGTATATATTTGGGATATAATTGGTATATTTCCTTATAAAATGGATGTTATTATATTTTAATTGTGCATTTATTATTTTCTAACAATTATACGATTTAATTAGGATATTAGTAGAACAAGCTACCTAGTGGGCTGCACTAGGACTGTGTATGTACCAGTGCATTAGATTTTAGGGTTGAGATTATAAAATCATTTGAGGTGAACTATGATTATTCGATTATTGAGAATTGCAGTAAATGAGTAGTGTGATTGCGGGAGCTCGGTTGATCTAGTGTCTTAGAGCTAATTACACTAACAATGAAACTGTGGAAGCTTGGTTGACTTAGTGTCTCGGGGTCATTTTACTGTCCAAAAATGTAAGAAGTGAATTACTTTGGAATTAAGTAAGCATGTTGGCTAGTGAGATATTTTGATTGAGGTTGCGAATATTTTTAGGGTTCTATTTGATCATTCACTTAAATAAACTTTTTTTGCATTTATTATTATATAAAATCAGATTTTAGCATCTATGTGAAATGCTTGTATATGTATAATATTATAGTGATGCTTGATTGTATATGACTTTAGGTTGCATGTATATATATTATAATAATTCACTCAGTGAGGTCTGACTGCCCTCAATATTTTTTTTACAGGATCTTCTTCCTCTTCAGACCTCCCCAGTAGTACTTTAAGCTGGTCTTTTTCATCCCTGGTTGAATTATGTAAATTTTATATCTGAACTCTTGTTGTATTATAGAAACTGTAGTAGTAATGTTATTGTGATAGAAGTGTGTTGTTTTGGTTTGAGATTTTATACCAAATGTTTTATGAAGAGATATTTTATTATGTTATAAAATAAAGATTTGATTTTATATTAAATAAAGTTTTAATTGCGGTGCATTTTTATAATATTATTGCATGTGTTTTTATTTTTTTTAAGATTGCTACGAGTTCAGAATTTGAAAGAATTCTCATTCTCTAGCATCGGTTATGACTTCCAGTTTGGATCGTGACAGAAGTTGAGCACACAAAAGAAGGATTATTCTTGTGTCAAAAGAAATATGCAAGAAATCTTCTCTAAAAGTATGGAATACTTGACTGCAATGCTTGTTCTTTCAATAGAGGTGAACTCCAAATTAAGCATTACAGAAGGCAAAGATTTGGAAGATTCAATGATGTATCAGCAGATAGTTAGCAATCTGATTTATCTAACATTAACAAGGCCAAATATTACATTTATAATTAGAGTAGTCAATCGGTTCATGCAAACTCCGAAAAAGCCTCACTTGAATGCAATTCAGAGAATTTTGAGGTATATCAAAGGAACACTTAATCTCAGGTTATTTTATAAAAGTAAAATGACTTGCAAGTTGAAAGAATATTACGATGCTGATTATGACAATGATTATGATACGTAGAGATCGACCACTGGTTATATATTTAGTTTGGGATTTGGAGTTATTACTTGGTGTAGCAAAAGACAACCAACAGTGTCACTCTCAATAACAGAGGCTGAGTATCATGCAGTAATGATGACAACTCAAAAAAGCATATAGTTAACACTATTATTAGAGAATTTACATCAACTAGTCGATTATCCAATACTAATATACTATGATAATCAATTAACTATTTGCTTAGTTGAGAACCTAGTGTTTCATGCTAAAACAAAACATTGGAGGTGCAATATAATTTATTCGTGAAAAAGCCTTAACAGGGGAGATCAAGGTAATCCAAGTGAAGACAAAAGAACTATAGTAACGATGGCAGCTCAGGAAAGTATGTGGTTAATACAATTATTGGAGAATTTACATCAGCCACTTGATTATTCGATACTAATATACTGTGATAATCAATCAACTATTTGCTTAGTTGAGAACCTAGTGTTTCATGCTAGAAAAAAACATGTAGAGGTGCCATATCATTTTATTCACGAAAAAACCTTAACAGGGGAAATCAAGGTAGTCAAAGTGAAGATAGAAGAACAACTGGCAGATATTTTCTCTAAATGACTCAATAATGAAAAATTAGAAAATTTTCATAAAGAACTCGACATGACTCCAAGAAAAGGGATTAAAGATATTAAAAATAAGGGGGAGTGTTGAAATCATTACTAATAATTGAATAACAAACTTGAAATATAGGTTTTTAGTTTTTCTTTAAATAACATTTACCATAAAAAAAAATTAATGAGGTAAATTTATAATGAATTATAACCATTGAATTTTTAGTAAGAAAAACATTATAAATACTATATGTTATAATTTGTAAAATGTGTGGAAAAGAGAATAAACAAAATAATAATATGTAAAGAAGAAACTTTTATTCTTCTTAGTTTTACATATTTGGGTTGTAAAATGTTTTTCTCTTTTACATTTAAAAAGTGAGTTTGAAATTTGTAAATTCTATCTCACCAACATTTTCACATGCTAATAATTGTTTTTTATTATTAATTTTTAATCTACTTCAACTCAATAAGGCACACAATCGTGTTGAGTGGTCCTTCCTGGAGAAAATCGTAACCCATATAAATTTTTTACTACATTTTTCTTTTTTGGTCAATGGTGAACCTCGTGGTTGTTTGCTACCATAATGGGGATTGCATCAAGGAGATCCATTCTCCCTATATCTCTTTTTGCTTTGTTTAGAAGGCTTGTGTAATGACCCTTGTTTTTAAATTATAAAAATATATTTCGGGATATGCAATATTAATAATTTTAAAGTTTAATCGTGTATTATTATTATTGTCGTTAATTACTATTGTTAATTATGTATTTTATTTTAAGAGAATTTCTTACGTAAATATTTACTTTTAGAAGTTTATTATTTAAATATTAGGGTTAATATTATTGGTGTTATTTTTAATAGTATTATTTTAAGTGTCCTATTATTATTATTTTTGTTGTTTAATATTATTGTGAGCATTATTTTATTATTAAATTATTTCACTAGTATTATTAATATTATTATTTGTCAAAATTATATTATTTGCATTATTATTTCATTATTTAATGAGTATTGTTTATATTATTGATATTTATTTTTAAGTGTTATTTTATGTATATATATTAATATATTTTATGTGTATATTTGTTAGTATATGTGTGTGCCAATATTAATATAAGTGTGTGTGTGTGTATATATATATATATATATGTATGTATGTATAATTTGTTGTGTGGTAGAGATTTAATGTTATAAAGTTATATTATATGTTTATAATATAAAGCATAATATATATATATATATATATATACATTTAGAAAACACAGAAACAGATGCTTCCCCTCCCGTACAACCCGATTTCCTTACCTTCATTGTGCCTTTCTTCTCTTCACGCCAAAGCCACCCCAGCCTTCATTGTCAAACCTTCCTCCTTCCGCCATCACTACCGTCATCTCCTCCTTTGTCCATTTTCCTCCTCACAACACCGGATGATAGAAGCAACAAGTAGTAACAACAATGTCAGTAAATGGTTCCTCGCTGTAGCTCCATCCTCTAGCCACCACAGCTCATCTTCCCTGTCACGACCCAAAATAGGGGTCATGACCGGCACTAAGGAACGGAATTCTTTCTAATCCGAAACCCGTAGCAAGCCTTAAAATAAAATAAAACATGCAATAATCATAATAACATAAATAATATATTCTGCAGCGGAAATATAATCATAGATATGACAAGGTAAATATACATCAATGAATTTAAATAATCATCTCATCTCATATATAAATAAACCTTTAATACAAATTCAGTTCAAATCTTTAAAATACATAACTCACACAAATAAATACATAAACTCCACAACTGTTTACAACTACTGCAGTGTTTAGATTATAAAATAAACTCAGGTAAGCAGTTTATATAGTGAAGCCGGGGCGGAAGAAATCCGACGTAAGGGTCTGCTACTGAGGTCTGAAAACGATGACTCTCTTGAAAAATAGTCAACGGAGAGGAGTCAAACCTCACTGAGTGAATTATTATAATATATATACATGCATACTAAATGACAATGCACACAGTCAACAGTATATAATATAAATATATATACAAGAAAATACACACAGATGCAACAAAATCATTTTTATATATTTTCTGAAAATCACTCTTTATGAAGGATCAAATAGAACCCTAGAAAATCACAACCTCAAAATAGTGTTAGACAACACTCTAGCCATACAGACTCACTTAATCCATATAAATTCACTTGTTCCATTTGGATAATAGACTGGCCCCGAGACACTAAGTCAACCGAGCTCCAGCAGTCTGACTGTCAGTGTGATTGGCCCTAAGACACTTGGTCAACCGAGCTCCAACAATCACACTCCCAAATTACATCTCACATCAAATCAAATCAATCCAATCAATATCCATAAATAGGTTAGTAATGAAACCTAAATGCTATCAGCGTACCGGTACGTACTCGGTCCTAGTGTTGCCCACTAGGTAGCACGTTCTATTGATATCCTTCATTAATATATAAAACATACATTCATAAATAAATGATACATGAATTTCAATAAAATAGCAACATAAACCATATATATACTAGAAATATACCAAAAATAAACCAAGTATATTTCGAGTATATATACGTCAAATAAATCCAATTAAATTACAAAATAAACTAAAAATATACCATGAATATACATAAAAACATTTTAAGAATAATTTATTAATAAAACATGCATATAGTTGAAAATATACCAAAATATACTGAAAATATACTAAAAGTAAACCTAAGTAATAAATAAATCGTCTATGCATATTTTACTAAAATAAATCATACATTTCTAAAACATGCACCCTAAACATATATATATAAAATAACAACTCATTGTTATTGCGCTCCACAAGATGGGTCCGACGGGCCTGGTTCACTAGGCCTTGGTTTTAGCGTAACTAAACAAACAAACAATAACAGGAAATCAGAATAAATTTAATAAAAATTCATAGAAACTCGATCTAGAATACTAGACACAGAATTAAAATCAGAGTTCGATCGGACATCACGTTTTATGAGAATTCTATCGAAAATCCGGCAAAACCTCCCCTATAAAATGGACATCTCTCTACGCAAAGAGTAGAGCCAGTCCTGCAAAGAAAATACACTTTGAAATAAACACATAACACAACCACAATTCCTCGGTCGGACTCCAAATTACAATTTATTGACCGAGATCCACAATTCACAAAATAATTATAAAATACCAAAAATGCCCTTTTATAATAAAAATACATTTTATCAATCCAAATTACATAATTAACCATAAAACATGTTAAAAACCGATAAAAACTCATTTATTTAGAAAAATCGTATATTATATATATAATTTGAAAATAATTTACGAAAAATAGTTTTAATTAGTTAAAAATACTAAATAATTTGTAGAAATCATTTTTATACCTTAAATAACTATTAAAACCAATTTAATTACATTTTTAATCAATTTAGTGTCAAATTACCAAAATACCCCTATATATATAAATTCACTAAAATTAATAAAAAATTCACCAAAAATAATATAATTACCCAAAATTAATTTTCTCAACATATAATTCAATAATATCAATAAATATACTCAATTAACCAATTAATTTCAATTAAACACATAATTAACCTAATTTTCCAAAATTACATAAATTTAAATAAATTCAAAATAAATATATAAAATTCACAAAAATTACAAATAAATTTATAAAATTCATTTCAACATCTATAATCACCATAAAACACAATTTCATAATTTAATTAATTAATTTTTGAAAATTAGAAAATATTAATAAAATAATAAAAACTTCACAAAAATCAAAATAATTCCCAAAAATTCCAAAAAAATTCCAGCATGTAGATTAAGCTACAAGGATCAAATTTTGTGAAGGGATTTTTCTTGAATCAATCAAATTGAAGCTCAAAAATTTTTGAAACCCTAATAGGCTGAAATTGAAAAATCAAAACCTAGGGAAATCTAGACCATTTAAGTGAAACAAAGCTTGGAATCACACTCACTGGAGCTCAAGGAGAAGATAGAGATTGGTGGTGTCAAAAACGGCGGCCAGAATCACGTTGATCGGTGATGAGATGAAGTTTCGGTCTTCCGGCAATTTCAAGCTTCTCCGACGTCGAAAATAGGTGCTGCTGGCGGCGGAACAAGCTGGGGACGATGGTGGCACACCGGGAGGCACACCAACGGTTAAGAAACAGTGTGACAGGTGGTGGAACGGTGAAGGGAACGATCGGAGAAGAAGAAGGAGAGGGAGTGGCACAGGTTGTAATTTTTCTAACTTCATATATATATATATATATATATATATATATATATATATATATATATATATAACTTATTTTAAAATATAATAATATTATATTCCAAATAATTGCTCACCACATGTTTAAAATAAACAATATATATACATACACACATATATATGTACATAACACATGTTAATTAATTAATATTAAATCTATATAATATATATATATATATAATTAAAAATAATTAATAAACCCTAATGCTAAATATATATATTAATATGATAAATAAAATCATGCAATTATATAAAATGGACTAACGTAAATCATAAATATTTATTTAGGTTTTAATTTTTCCAAAAATAAATTTCTCGGGAAATTTTAACATAAATACCTTAAAATATTTTAAAATAATTAAAATGACTTAATAAATAACAACTCATGAAAATAATCATAAATATATATAAAAATTATTAACACTGCATATTCTGATGCAATTTAAAATTATTTAAAAACTTGGGATATTACATTCCTAGTGCCGCTTGACTCTCAGAGTTGTGAAGAAGTTGATCCTAGGCTTGGTTCAAGCTCTAGCTTGTCCATTTGTAAGTTTTTTCTTGGTTTTTAGATTATGGCTATTAGGGTTTTTAATTTTTTTAGTTAGAAATTTTTTTATTTTTGTTTTTGAAATATTGTTTTTGGTAGCTCAATCTTGCTAGAAATAATTTTTTTTAATTTTTTTGAATTAGTTTAATTTATGGGTAATTTTGATTATTTTATTATTATTTATTTAATTTTGGTAAATTAATTATTTAAATTATGATTTTGGTTAAATTAGTGTTATTATATATTGTTATTAATTTTAGTGTTGAGAAATTAATTTTTGAGAATTTTATGTAATTTTTAGAAATATTTTTATATTATGTAAATATTGGAAAATTAGGTTAGAGTTTAGTTTTTATTGAAATTAATGTTTACTTATATGTTTTAGATACTATTAGAATATTATTTGTTGATAAAATAATTTTTATGATTTTATATAATTTTTGTGGAATATTATATATATTATGTGTATTTTGAATTATTGGGTTAATTGTGCAATTTTATGAATATTATAGTTATATAATATGTTTTAAATGGTTTTAGAATTATTTAACATATTAAAATGATTTTTACAAATTATTTACTATTTTTAACTAATAAATACTAATTATTGAAAATTATTTTCAAATAATATATTATTTATTATTTTTGTGATAAAATGGGTTTTAAACTAATTTTATTATATAATTAAACTATTTAAGCAATTAAATGTGAATTTTATTATGTTATGTTGAATAATTATAAAATTGAATTTTTATTAATATTATATAATATTTGAGATTTTATTAGTTAAATTATGATAATTTTAGAATATTGTGTAAATAATAAATTTATTTATTATTTTGAGCTTAAATAGGTGTTTTATTATTTTATGATGTAAAATGGTAGTTTTAAATATTATTTGTAATTTATGCTAATTAAATTGTAAAGTGGGAATTTTATTCCATTTATGAATTTATCACCAAATATTATTTAAAAATTAGAATTTTATGTTTTAGTTGGAAAATAAATATTTTTAATATTTTTATGGATTTTTTTATGATTTTTATGATTTTATTATTTAATATTGTTGGTTTGTGTTTTGTGAACCTCGGTTGAAAATTTATGAAGTTTGGGGTCCTAACCCAAGGTGTTGTGTTTTGTAATTTTAAAAGTGCATTTTCTGTGCAAGATCAGTCCTACTTTTATAAGGAGACGTCTGTTTTACAAAGGAGACTCTGCCGAATTTTCGATAGATTTCTCATAAAACGTGACAATCGATCTGAGTCTAATTTTAGAATTTTGATTGAGTCTGTCTATAAGTAATCATAAAGCATAAAATTAGAAGTTTATTATGATTATTATTATTATTTTATTTTTCTAATTGTGCTGAAACCGAGGCCTATTAGACCAGGCCCGCCGAGTCTCTCTCGTGGAGCGCGAATTAGTAAGTTATTATAGTATATATATATGCATTGCATTTAGGATGCATGACTTAGGATTTTTTCATTTTCATTATATGTTTTAAAAAGTGATTTAATTTATAATATGATTTGATATATTTTTGGTTTATTTTTAGTATATCTTGATATATATGTTTGCATATTTTCAATATAGATTTACTATATCTTTGGTATATTTAGGGTTTATTTTAATATATGCATGTTATATAATTAGGTATATTGTTAGTATATTTTAGGTGTAGTTTTAGTATATTTTCGATGTATTGTGAAATAAATGCATGTTATACTATTGATTCATACTTAAATTGTTTTTAAGTATATCATTGGTTTATTTTTGGTATATTTCATATTTAATTTGACTTTATTTGACATATATATACTCAAAATATACTTAGTTTATTTTATGTATATTTCTAGTAAACATATGGTTTATTTTATCATTATAACTATTATTCTGCATTATTTATTTTCTTGTATGTATGTTTTATTTTGAATGAAGGATATCGATAGAACGTGCTACCTAGTGGGCAGCACTAGGACCGTGTACGTACCAGTGTGATAGATTTAGGGTTGATTGAGAACTACTGGTGGTAATTATGATTTGATTGAGATATTTGATTGATTGATTGATTGAAATGTGATGTGATTGATAGTGTGGTTGCCGGAGCTCGATTGATATCGTGTTTTGGGGCCAGTCACATTGACAGTCAAACTACTGGAGCTTGGTTAACTTAGTGTCTCAGGGCCAGTCTATTGTCCATATAGAATAAGTGAATTAATTTGGAATTAAGTGAGCCTATATGGCTAGAGAGTTATTGTTGATTGAGGTTGCAATTTAAATAGAGTTCTATCTGATCCTTCAAATATTAAAATAAACATTTTTTGCATTTATTATATATATATAAAAGCAGAGTTTGGCATTTGCATGAAATGCGTGTATATGTGTGTGTGTGTGTGTGTGTGTGTATATATATATATATACAAATGCCTGGTTGTATATGGTTTGGATTGCATGTATATATATTATAATAATTCACTCAGTGAGGTTTAACCCCCCTCAATTATTTTTTTTTCAGGAGATCTTATATTATCAGACCTTAGTAGTAGAGCTCTTCGTCGATGTTCTTCCGCCCCAGCTAGATTATGTAATATATATATTTAAACTCTGATTTGTATTCTAGAAACTGCAGTACTAGTGTTATTATATTAGAAGAGTATTATTTTATTTCTGATACTTTGTATCCAGTATATTGTATGAATATCTTTTATTTATGAAAGGATATTAAGTATTTATTTTATATATATCGATTTAAGAAATTTTAATTCACTCATACTTTTTATACATTTACTGCATGTGTTTTTATTTTTTAGGCTTTCTACGGGTTTCAGATTTGAAAGAACTCCTGATCCCTAGCACTGGTCATGACTCCTCAGATTGGGTCATGACAGCTTGTTAACTCTACTTCAGAAAGCAGTTCTCAATAGAGAGATTCATCCAACTAAAGTTAGTCGCTTAAGCCCATAAATCTCTCATTTACTATTTGTAAATGACTATGTTCTATTTAGTCATGCTACCTTGAGTGAATGCCAATCTTTTAAGGCCATTCTGAAGGCTTATGAGGATGCAATGGGTTAAGTGGTGAACTTTGAAAAGACTGAAAGTTCTTTTAGTAGTAATGTTTTGGACTCTCAAAAACTTACTATTAAAAGTGTGTCATATGTTGTTGTAGTTGGTTCTCATTCTTGATATTTGGGTTTTCCTAGTTTTGTTGAGATATCAAAGAAATAAATATATAACTTTCTTAAGGAGCGTATTTGTAAGAGGTTAAATGGGTGGAAGGAAAAGTTCCTCTTTACAACTGGTAAAGAAGTCCTAATTAAAGCAGTTATACAATCCATTTTGAATTATATTATGAGCTGTTATGTGCTTCCCAAAACCTTTTGTGCGAAGCTACAAGCCTTAATTCAAATTTTTTTGTGGAATGACATATCGGGAAAGTCTATAATCCACTAATTATCTTAGGAAAAACTCATGCTATCCAAATTTAATAGAGGTTGGATTTTAGATCTTAAAAAATGAATCCTCTATGGTGGCCCAAGTTCTTAAGGCAAAATACTTCCCTCGCCACTCTTTGTTACAAACGAAGGAGGGTTTTCGACCAAGTTTCTAATGGAGGAGCATTTAGAAATCTTTGCCTCTATTGTCTGATGGGTTGTGTGGCATGTTAGTAATGGGAATTCAATCTCTATTTAGAATGATAAGTGGATTCTAAGTCAAAACAGCAAAAAAGCTTTAATTCCTAGAGTATTATCGACTAATGCTCGGGTCTAAAATTTAATTGATGAGGACACTAAATATTGGAAGGTTTTTCTCCTTTTTGAAGCCTTGTCCATCTTATCTATTCCTATTAGCTACCTCCTACCAAATGACTCCTTGTTCTAGACACTTACTCACAATGGATTTTACATGGTTAAAATAGGCTACTATGTTGCTAGAAATATGGGCTTAAACTAGACAACTTCTACTTATAATTCCAATGGCATTTTTTCAATATGGAAGCAGTTATGGTTACTTGTCATCCCATTAAAGGCCAAAGTATTTTTGTGGAGGCTGTTACACAATATTCTTTTAAGCTTTAACAATATGGCAACTAGTGTTTTTGTGGTTAATATCTGCCCTTCCTGTGGTACTGAGGGTGAATTAACTATGCATACCTTCAAACAATGTATATGGGTTTGAAGTGTGTGGATTAGTAGTCCACTGAGGATGAGGGTGGACCAATTTTCGCATAATCCTCTATTTCAATGGGTATCATTCTTATTGAATAGGCTATAGAAGGATCAATTTGAGTTATTGATTATAATCTTCTGGTATATGTAGCACTATCACAATAATATTATCCATGGGTAAACAACTTTGAAAGCTGGTGATATTGCTTGAAAGGCGCTTAACCACTTGTCTTCTTTTAAATCTGCAATGTTAATAAAGCAAAAAAAAATTTTACCTCACAATTTACAACAGTCTTCATGGCATCCCCTAACTAGTTTAAATTTCAAGCTGAATACTAATATTTTTTATGACTTCAAAAAGTATTATGTTGGTTTAGGAGTTGTAATCGGAGATAGTGAAGGACAGTTCATGATTTCAGTAAGTAAAAAAGTTAAATTTGTGCACAATATCGAATTATTGGAAGCACAAGTTGTGTTATTTTGTATACAGCTCGCAATTAAGGCACGTTTTTATTTTTTAAAGGTGGAGTCTGATAGTTCTATAGTTATGGCTTTACTTAATAGTGAAAAAATAAGTGTTTCTTTGCTAGACTTGGTCTATAAAGATACTATTTCACTTTCTTTTGCTTTTCAATTCTCATCATTCTATTATATCTCTAAACAGTTAGAGACACCCAATTCGGTCAGCCTATGATAAAGGGCAAACTGTGAATGCTCAATTTGATCAGCAGGCAATGAAGGCCAATGATAAGAAAATACGAATCCTGAATACAAGAGAAGCTCAAAATCTTCTTGAGAATAGGCCTAAACCCATTCACTAACCCAAATTCCCTTTAGGAACCCACGACAAACCCATATCCTAAAGAACTAAAGCCCGTGAACCCAAACACTTTGGCCTAAAAAGCCCAAGCCCATAAGCCAAAGAGGCGATCACCTCTAAGGCAGCTGGGTGAAAAGGTGTCCCCTCTTAAGAGAGGCTATTGCCCCTTTGCTAAGCAGATTGCTGCTGCATTAAATGAGATTCTTCAAGGATAGCAAGTTGGTGGGCGCACATGTTCTTACTCTACAATTACAGCGAGAATAGTTAATTTTTGGAGAAAATTTATGGCTAAAAAGGGTGATGGTAGTGATGAAGAGAGTAGGGGTAGTGATTAGGCTCAAGAAGTATAAAAAGAAAAGAGAAAGAAGAGAAAAGGGGGGGATTATTGGCAATTGGTAGCAATTAAGGGCAACCATTAACAACTCTAAAAAAGGGAAAAAAAGTCCTTAGAGGTGAAAAAGAGGGAAAGTAAGCTTGAACATAAAGGGGATTTCTTACATTCAAGCGAAAGTTTTATATCAAAACAATCTCTAAGGGCCAATTATTTTGGATCATAAGTTCATATATTAGTAATAATCTTCACTCATCTTCAATAACAGAGCTATAAATTTGCATAATCTCTTGTTTATTTGCTTGTCCACTTATTTCTTGTATTCTTTGCCTATTTTATGTCATGTTCTTAACATGATCTCTTATGATATTAAATACAGTTGCAAGCTTTGATTATTTGCATGATATATTATTTTCTTGAGGTTGAACATTATCATTGTTTATAGGATCCCTGAGCTTACTCTTTGAAATGAGGTGATTGCTGCCCGGACAAAACTTCATATAGCTCCTCTATGATTTCTTTGCTTATCTTACACAGTTTATGGTTGTGCGTATCCTTTTGTTCCCTCAAGTTGGTCATTTTCTGTAATTATTTAGTTTTCTTGTTTAGTTAAGATGATCGCATGTTTATTGTTTCCACTTATTCTATTTGACTCTTAAATTAACTTTGTGGCTTTTCGTAGGATTTTATATATTTTGAGAACTAATATTTTACCTATTATAGGAACTTGGGATGGTCTTAATCACCCAATTTTGATTTTATGTTTCCTTTTAGTTTTGTTCATGTTTATGCTTAAATTTGCTTATGTTTACTTTTGGTTTATTTTTTGTTTATTTTCTATTTATTTTATTCATTTTCGCATCAAGTGTTGTAATCTTTAATCCTTTTCTCTCCATTTTATTCGAATGTACTATTTTGTGGTTATTTACGTTGAATGTTGTGACTTATAACACATGAAATTGATTAATTTGTAAATTTGGACTTAAAATTCGATAATTATTTGAAGGAAATTACAATTTGCATGTTAATAAAGAAATAATTGAATATTTAAAGGTAATAAAATACAAAACACAAACGGAGGTCAACCGTAAGGTTGGATGGGCATTCCGAAAGCTTATACCCAATTTCTGAACCCATTCTCTGATGATAGTTTTTAGAAACTTTCGTAGAATCCAGTTATCATATAATGTGTCTCGCTTTTTATTCGGGTGATGACTCCTTTTCTAATTTAGTCTTTAAATCTATTTTGTATTTCTTAATAGACTTTAAACTCACACAGTATTATAGTTATTCAATATTTGAGCGCGCATTAAACTCTACCACCTACAACAATTTAATTTAGTTGCTCATTCTATTGCCAAGTGGGCCTTATCTCTTGAGGAGGTTTTTGTTTTAATTGAGGAAGTTCCTTAGTGTGTAGCTTTGTATGTTATGAAAGATTATCTTAAGTTGTTTAATGTAAGCTAAAAAACAAAACTTCTTAAGGTAAATTTTTACCTTACTTAGCTTATTATATTTATAGTTGAGATATGTAAAATTAAAATATAAATTTTATTTTTATTAATTAAGTATAAAATATTTAAAATATAGACCAAACATTTAAAAATTTAATGTATTAACATGGTGAAGGCAAAAACCTCCCTTTTCTTGAATACTTTTAATTTAGTTTAATTTTAAGTATTTTTTAATCCAAACGAGCCGACGCAAACAGACTCTCAACCGCGAACTATAAAGTGAGATACAGCACACGGTTTTTTTTTTCTTCTAGTCTAAGACATTTGGTATTATTTCGTACGGAAATTATCATATGGTATAAACGAAAAAGGAGGAAATAGACATAAGCCATTGTCTTCTTCCTATCCAATTTCCTTTCCCTCGGGAAAAGAAACTTCTCACAGTTTGACTTCCGGTCTTCCCTCATCGTCCTCCTGCTTTGTTCCATCACCGGCGCGAAAAACTCTTTGCATGTTCTCACCATTTCAAATCTTTGGTTGATCGATAGAAAAATCTAATCTGCAACTGACCAAACAGTAGAAGGAAGCCATCTATGATGGGGAGAGCTCTCATTGAGTTTTTACTGCCTAAACTCTTGGATGTTCTTTCCTGGTACGCCATTGTTTTTCCTCCGCTACGATTCACTTTTTTTGTTTTTAAGTTGATCAGTTGATACAGGACCCAATTCATGATCATAACTTTTTTGATCTGCTGCAGGCCTTCTTTTGCTTTGTTTTGTCCATTGTGAGTAGCTCTTCTTCCTTTGCGTTGCCATTTTTTTTTTTTTTTTGTGTAGCTGGCTTGCATTTCAATTTCCTTTTTGTGATATAGGTATGCTTCGATTCGCGCAGTGGAGAGTGACTCGCCCTCCAAAAATCAGCAATGTCTAGCTTTCTGGGTCCTGTTTGCTTTTCTTGCTATCTTGGAGAAGGCACTCGCAAAGCTTCTCATATGGTGATTTTAAATTTTTTGGGTTATTGTTTGTTGCTTATTTCTGGGTTATTCTCATGATGAGTTTGTTAGGCCGTAATTGAGTGTCAAAACATCATAAGGAATTAAATACCTTCCTAAATTTAATACTATCTTATCATGCTCTCACATTAGTTCTGTTGTGTTGCATATAGTGTTTCCTAACAATTCGGCACTTCCCTTTTCTTTTATCTTGGGAAATTGGGCCTTTGAGAGTAATTGAATTGAAAAGAACCAACTTCACTCAAACAGTCAGTTTGAGCATGCTAAAATTGGTTGGTTTGAGTGAAGGTGTTCGCTAAATGATGCCAAAGGTTTTAGCATCAATGTATCCAAAAGACAATTTCTTGAGCTCGTTACATGTATTTGAGATTAAGAGATAACTTTTGCCCTTGATTTCAAGGAGAGTAAGCCTCCTTCAATTATTTTGTTTTATGTGCTTTTATGACAGGTTTCCTTTCTGGCCTTATGTGAAGGGTGTGGTAACTGTCTTGTTGATAATACCTTATTTTGGTGGTGCTTCTTATGTCTATAAGATCTTTGTGAGATTTGAGAGCTCTCAAATATTATTTCTGACATGGAACATCTTGTTAATCGCAATGAGGGGATGTTTCTTCTTCACCAGTGGACTATTGCAAAGGATAAAAAGTTTCTCAACTTGTGGAATTGATAAAAGCATAACTGTAGATGGACAAGAAGTATTGGACAAACCAATCATTTGCCAGGTATGCTTTTATGCTACTCCTTATTTTGGAGGAACTCCAGCAACGAATGTGAAAGGCTTTAACTCTGTCGTTGTTCCTGATGATGCTCCCTCTAGTTTCCTAATATGCTTCAATTGTGATTTCTTAGCATCATATTCACCTGAAATGCATTTAATATCACCTTATGCATCAGAAATCTTGGAATGATATCGTTTTGTCTTCTACTGGGTCACCTAAAATTTATGGTCTTGTAACAAAACTAACAAATGTAGTCACAAGCTGGAGGATGCAACTGATTTCATCAAAATTTATTTTTTGAATCAATGTTTTATTGACATGAAACATTGGGCTGCTGGCAGATGTAACCATTTTTTTTTCTAAATGATTTTTTTTTTTTTGAATAAGTACTTTGGTTATTGACAGGGAGAGTTCAAGTCCAATAATGACAACATAGAGAGGGACCATATGCCTTTGATGACAGAGAGCATCCAAAAGGAGTGGAGCTGTGCCCTTAGTTTTATAAGCACTACCAGTGAAAAATGTTTGAAGAAACACCTCAAAGGAAAGAAGCACAAGGACAATATTATAGCTGAAGAATTAGCATCAAAGTTAACATACAGTTCTAATATGGTAAATGTAAACAATGGGATGATTTTGCTTGGGAGCTTGGTCAATCTTGAAAAATGGAGCGGCCTTATAAGCCCTGTTACCCAATCAATTAAATGGTGCAGGTGGAAAAGGCCAGAAGTTGGATGGATTAAATTGAATACTGATGGATCTATAGATCGAGAAAATGCTGGTTTTGGTGGCTTGCTTCGTGATTGTAAGGGTAATGCAATGTGTGGTTTTGTCTCCAAAGCTCCTCTAAATGATATTTTCTTGGTTGAACTATGGGCTATATGGAGAGGTCTTGTTCTTGCCTTAGGTCTTGGAATAAAAGTAATATGGGTTGAGTCTGATTCGCTTAGTGCTGTGAAAACCATTAACAGGGAACAGTCTCATAGCGGAAAAGCTGATAAATGCTTGAATAATATCTGGGCACTTCTTAAAAGATTTGACAAGTACAAGATATCTCATGCATGGCGTGAAACTAATAAAGCAGCTGATTATCTTTCAAGAATGGATCTCGAGAGAAATGATGTAGTTTTGTGGCCAACGCATTTTCCTAATGCCCTTCAAAATATTATCGAGGATGATGCTCAAGGAAAGATATATTGTAGGCGTCAAATTCGAACATCTGCCCAGGCATGTCGAACAAGATTCAGATGAATGCAGAAAAATTGTCACCAAGAATAGGTTTGAAGGTGTAAATACATGACTTTGATCTAGTTTGACTAGAGAAGAAGATAGGAAGGTTGAGTTGGGTTTTGTGCATGCACTATGGATGCTACAATGTGTCCAATGGAAGGGAGTGTACAAACAATTGTATCTACTGTGTACGGCACTGTATTAGTAAAGATGTAATGCTAGACTAGGCTTTAGCTTTGAATAGTTACTGCTATGTAGCTAGCTCACCTGGATATGTGAACGGCAAAAGCATTTCAAATTCTTCCAGAAAAATATAACCTATCTCTCAGATTTAGAAGGCGTTCGTTACGCTCAATTGTATTGTATGTGCATTTTTTTGGAAAGATTTTTTCTTACATTTTCTGAATATTAATTTACATTCTATTGTGTAATGTGTAGTGTAACATTTATTTAAATAATTATAAGAGTAAGAGTATTGTTAAATTTTAATTACCAAGTACAAAATATTTAAAATAGATGCTACAAAATACGTTGAATTTGAATATAATAATATGCTTGGAATGTATACTTATATTGTGTCCGAAAAATGAAAATAATATGTATTAATATATTTTAAATTTATAAAAAAATTTCTTAAATCAATTCAGGTAAAAAATATATTTTTTTAAAAAGTATGAACAAATGCTTAGGTTGGCATTCCGAATGAAAACTCTCCTAAGTTGGGCTTTAGGTGTAAGATTATTCTATTCTTTTATAAAAATTTGGAGGAAATTTCATGGAATGTCAGGTTAAAGGGCTCAAACTTTTCTTTTTCAGTTTTCAATTTTGTCTTAAATTTATTATATGTATTTATTTAATTTGTATATTTTAAATAATTTAATTTTATATTCTAAATAATATTTTTTAATTTTAAAATTTACTATTATTTAGAATATAAAAAATAAGTTAATTAAATAAAAAATTACCCATAGTCTTCAATAATCGTTTTTTCATAATTATTTAGAATTTAGAAATTAAACTAATTAAATAAAAATTACCCATAATATTTAATAATTATTTTTCTAATAAAAACAACAAAAAATTATGAAATAAATTATTATTTTTATTATTGATACTCTAAAAGTAAAAATTATATTTATAATTTTAATTTTATTATTAATGATGAAAAAATTGAAAAAACAACTAATAACAACAAATATCAACAACTGCAATTATTTCGGTAGTTATTTTTAATTGTTTTTATAATTTCAATTGTTATTTTTAATTTTTTTATTGTTTCTCTTTATTTATATTTTTATTTTTGTTAAAAATAAAAAATAATAAAAATTATGAGAAATATCAAACAAATTATTATTTTTATCATTAATACTAATACAAGTAAAAAATTTATTTATGGCCTTAATTTTATCATTAATAATGAAAAAATAATTTAAAAAACAATAAAAAGCCAACAAAAATCAACATCTGTAAAATTTTATTGTTTCAGTTGTTGTTTTTTGTTGTTTCGGTTTGTTGGTTTTTGTTGATTTTTTATTTTTTTGATTTTTTTTTATGTTACAAATATATCATAAAAATTATAAACTTATTACATATTGATAATCAAATAAGTATCAAATAATTTTTTTTTAAAAAAATAGGCATTTTAATAAACAAATTAAAGTAAAAAAAAAAATAAAATCCTTATTATTTAAGAATATAAAATGAGAAAATTTTATTTTATTTATTGTTGTTATAACATTTGAAGTTATTTATTGCTTAATTTAACAACAATTGAAGATGTTTAGTTCATAATTATTCATTTGAAAAAAAAGGTATTAAAAAGAATAAAACGTTAAATAAAAAAATTGAAAATAAAATAAAGACAATATCTTAAAAATAAAATAAAAATGTTGAGCAAAACAAGTTGTAAAAAAAAAAAGATAAAGACAGTAGAAAAAATATTGAGAAAAAAAAAGGATAAAGATAGTACCATAAAATTTTAAAAAAAAATTAGCAAAAAAACATTGAAAAAAAAAAAGTAAGACAATAGAAAAATTTTAGAAAAAATTGTTGAATAAAAAAATATTGAGAAAAAAATAGATAAAAAAAAAAGAAAGAAATTTTTTTAAGAAAAAGATAGTAGAAAAATAAAAGCAAAAAAAAAATAGACAGTAGAAAAAATGAAAATAGTACCATAAAAATTGTAAAAAAATGTTTACAAAAAAATATTGAGAAAAAAAAGAAAGATAGTAGAAAAAAATTTTAAAAAAAAATTGTTAAGTAAAGAAATTTGAGAAAAACAGATAAAAACAGTATAAAGAAAAAAATTTCAAAAAAAGAACAAATACTTAGAAAAAAAATTGAAAAAAAAAATTAAAAGTAAAAAAAATATTTAGAAAAAAAAAAGATAACTCTAAAAATAAAGGTAATACAAAGAATTATCTATATTTAAAATTTCTAATATATTTATATAAAAGCCAATTTGAAACCCAATTCAAACAAATCCCTAAATAAAGCAAGCACTGGCAGAGCAACAGAATAGTTCTATTAAACTTCTAATTTTAAATTTTTATTTGAGTTACTTTTTCTTTTATTTATTTTTATAATATTAAAATATATAAAAATTTAATTTTAAATAATTTTAAATATATAAAATGCTAAAATTAACTTTACAACAATATAAATAAAATTAAAAATGAGTATTAAAAACAGTTAAACATTAAATATTATTGTAATTTGTATAAATTTCTCCTATGTTCATATCAATATGGATTTATAAGATATTTTGATTTTATATACTATTAAATAGTTTTAAAATAAAAATTTAAAAGTTAAATAAATTAAGGATTAGTAGATTAATTGACTAAAGTTGAAGGGTGAATCTATGCATTTGGCCATTAATTAAATTAGCGGTCCTTAAATATTCAAATTTTGAAACCTGATGGTGATGCCCGCTCCCTGCAGTGCCCTGTGCCTGTGCCCATTAATCCATTACTAAACAACTACAATCTTGAAACGAAAGAACGTAAACCCAAATTCTTCTTCTTTCTTAGTTTCTCTTTTAATTCAAAATCAAGAACTTAAGACATGGAAAACACCTTTGATCCAATTACCACCCAAGATTTTCTTGATTCAGTATTGTGCGTTCCGGCTTCAAAGCTCATTCAATCTCGTCTAATAGCGTCTCAATTCACAGGTTTGCGCTCTCTTTCTTTCCTTGATAATGATCTCTCTAATGGGTGCACGTCTTTTTTATTTCTTTTTAATTTTCTTGAACCAGAGAAGCCATTGATATTTACAAATGCTGGAGGCGCTACTATAAATGTCGAAGAAGAGAAGTTTTTCAAGATTGGTTTTGTTGAACAAGATAAATATTTTCATGGCGGAGATGTTTTAAGAACCGAAGAAAGTATAATCAATGGTGGTGATTTACCTGTTATTTACCAGTCTGCTAGATATGGTGACTTCTTTTACCACTTTACTGGTTTACCTGCTGGAGATTTCTTTGTTGATCTTCACTTTGCAGAGATAGTGAACACCAATGGTCCTAAAGGGATGAGAGTCTTTATGTCTTTATCCAAGAAGAGAAGGTAATAGAACAAAACTAAGGCAATTTTTTGTTTTATTTTCTTGAATTAGTCAGTTCACTCTTACCAATGTAAAGAAAATCGAAATTGGCAGGTTTTATCTGAGCTTGATGTGTATTTAGTTGTTCGAGCAAACAAGCCATTGCAAGTAGTGGATGTTAGGGTTTCAGTTGTTGAAGATGGGAAAATTTTTATAAGGTTTGAGGGTATTCTTGGAAGTCCAATTGTTAGTGGGATTTGTATAAAGCAAGCACCACCAGAATTACCTAGTAATGTTTTTTTGGTCATGCTAAGATTTGCTGTATTAAGTTAAATTTGCTAATTGTAAGCTTGTAACATTATTTAATATACTATCTCCTAATGTAGCATCTGGGGCGAAACATGAACATATAATGTGCAGCAATTGTGCTGCTGAAATAAAGATTTCTCAAGCTCAGGTTAGATGCGCAAACTTGTATTGAAAGTTAGGATTTTGATAAAGGGTTTGAATTTCTTTTATTTCTTCTTGGTTGGTTAGTTATTAATGGAGTGACGTTATGTGCAGAAAAAAGTAATGACTATGAAATGTATATCTAAATATGAGAAGAAGATAGAAAAGTTGAATGCTTTATGCCAACTTAAGGCAAATGAATGCTATGAGGCTTGGATGTCATTGACAGCTGCTAATCAGCAGCTAGAGAAAGCGAGAATGGAAATTGATAATAAGTTCTTTCAGAATATGTGTCTAGGTGAGGGCTAGTTCCATTTGGCATGAAATATATGTAATTTGAAGATAAAACTGGTACTAATGTGTAATTTTTGTTTAGATCATGCACTCAAAAAACAAACAGTAGAATTAAGAAATGTTTCTAGTCAATATGAAGATGATAAGACACTGTGGTCTTCTGCCATTGACACATTGGAAAAGAAAATAAAGGTAAATTACCTTGTATAGGTTTTTTGACAACTTTCTTGTTCAAGTATGCTTTGATATCACATTGAACAGATTGTGACAAAACATTTTTCTGATACATATATAGATGATGAAGATAGAACATTCTCAGCTTTCTCATGAAGCTCATAAATTTGCCACTTCAATTTCTGATTTAAATAAGATGACATCTGCAGTTCAATCATTAGGTGTGTTTGCACTGAACAAGCATTATATGCTTCTGAATATTTTTCAATATTTTAGATTCTTAGTTTGTTGATTTTCCACCGTAAAATTTGATTATAGTTGATCAATATGGTGATCTCAAGTTTAAGTTTAATGAGGAGCAGGCTCAGAGGAAGAGGCTTTTTAACCAAGTTCAAGAAGCAAAAGGTATACGTAATGTTCTAAAGTTTGATAATACTCTTCTATTCGTGCATTCTCCTCATCATCTTTTCTCATTAACTTTATATTTCAGGAAATATAAGAGTATTTTGTCGGTGCCGTCCACTAAGTAAGGAGGAGATATCTTCTGGGTGTCAAATGGTGGTAGACTTTGATGCAGCAAAGGATGGGGATCTTGGAATAGTAACAAATAATTCCATCAAGAAAACTTTCAAATTTGATAGAGTGCACACAAACAATGTGAATGAACATAGTAGCCGATCTCATTGGTTAGTCCCAATTTGAACTCAAAACTCGTCATGCTTAGGCTGTTATATTATTTGCTTAATTTTAGGTCAGTATGCATGCCTGTCATGCGTCAGTGCTGAACTTTCATCCCCTTTGTATTGGTTCATTGCTTCATGTCAAGGACCAATCTTTTAAACTTGTGCATGATATATCAACCATATATTTACAATATTTTCAGCATGCTTTGCACAATTGTGAGAGCAAAGTGTTTGATAAATGGAGAATGCACCAAGAGCAAGCTGTGGCTCATAGATTTGGCAGGCAGTGAGAGACTAGCCAAAACTGAGGTGCAAGGGGACCGGCTTAAGGAAGCTCAAAATATTAACAGATCACTTTCAGCTCTTGGTGATGTAATTTACGCTTTGGCAGCTAAGAGCAGTCATATTCCTTACAGGTTTTATTTGAATTTTCCTCTATATTTTATAGGAATAACTTGCTTATGGTCTTTTCTGACTGCTTCAGTTTTTCTTTTTCAGGAACTCGAAGCTCACACATTTACTTCAGGATTCATTAGGTTAGCAGTTGGAAGGAACTTAGATCCAGGAAAAGAACTTCTATCATTAACAAAACATTGAAATGGGAAATATATTTTGACAGAGAATTAGTGTAACTTCAAAATTAGATAAGACACATCTTGAAAAATGAGTAAAATAGTGGAATTAGTAGTTCTTACTCACATACTCAACTTCTACTTTTCTAAATGCCTAGGAACTTCAATATTTAATGTGTTGGACAACTTTTATCGATTTTATGCCCCCTATTAACATGATGCAGGGGGTGATTCAAAAACCCTGATGTTTGTGCAAATAAGTCCATCTGAGCGTGACCTGGGTGAGACTTTAAGTTCCTTGAACTTTGCAACCCGAGTGCGAGGGATTGAGTTAGGTCCTGCAAAAAAGCAAACTGATATGGTTGAACTTCAAAAGTTGAAAATGATGGTAAGCTTAAGATTTCACCTAATTTATTTATTGTTATTGTTCTTGTATTGGACTAATGAACTGATATTCATTTTCTTTACTTGTTATATGTTCTTCGTTAACGCTCTGAAGCTTGATAAAGCAAAGCAAGAATTGAGGTCTAAGGATGATATTTTGCACAAGCTAGAAGACGACTTCCAAAACCTCGAAGGCAAGGCGAAACGCGACGACCAACTTTGCAAGAACCAGCAGGAAAAGACTAATGAACTGGAATACCAACTTGCAATGAAGACAGAGTTATGTAGGCAGCTGGAGAATCAGCTGTTACAACTTTCACAAGGAATGAAGGGGGCTGAAGATATCTGCAAAAATTTCCAGCAAAAGGTTTCTTGTCAGTCACATATTTGCATTACTCTTTTCTTCAACTCAAGTGAACGAACTTCCATGATATGTTTTTTGGTTTCTGTTTCTTGCAAAGGTCAAGGAACTTGGAACAAGCTGAAAGAACATGAACAAGCAGATTCCATGAATCTTCAGCGCAAGGTCGCCGTGACTGAACTTATGATAGAAGCTCCTCCCTCACCCGCTTTCTTGTTAAACTAACATAGAAGTTTAGGTGCTCAAAATTGAGGCAGATTATTGATAACTTTTCATTTCTTGTGCAGGTGAATGAGCTCGAGAGCAGAATGAACGAAAGAGCGCAGGATTTTGAAATTCACTCAAGGATGCTCCAACAGAAGGTAGTTCTAATAGAGGGAATGAAATACCAAATATGCTTATTCTCTTCATTTTCTTAACTATTTGTTATGACTAAACATTGCCTTGTGTGGATGCATATGCACATAATGGAATATTGACGCACTCTTGTTACAGGGTAAGGACCTTGAAAGCAAGCTGAAATGGGAAAGAGAGTATTCAGATCCCTGGTTGCTCCAACAGAAGGTATTTATTTCAACAACTGAGGTTGCTTGGAACAACACTCATATATGAAAGAGCAAGTTTGCTTTATTTGCCTTCTTGTTTGTTCTGGCTTATGATAGATCAAAATTCTTGAAGAGAAGCTCAGTGAGTATGAACAGGGAGAGTGTAAGTCAAAGCTTTGGTCTGGTGCTGGAAAGCTAGGAGCCACCACCCCAATAACCCAAACCATTTCCTCTATGATAAGTGATGTTGATTCTTCTAACAAAAAGAGCTTGAATGCAAGCAACCGATCCATGAACCAAGATTCTCTATTGCTAAAGGGGCCCGATTCCCTTCGTGAATTGAGGAGAAAAAGAGACATCTCAAGCAAAGGAACAGAGAACAATTTCCTGTTGGCAGCTTCTTTGCTTGAGAAGAAGACATTGTCATCCCAACCAAACCAAGTGAGGCTTCTTGACCCATCAAAAGCACTGTCAAGAATTACAAGGACTGCAAAACCGACGATGAATGCTCAAAAGATGAACTCCAGAAACAACAGCACCAGGATCAATAGAGACCAGGTAATAGGAGTAAAGGAGAATAATAGCAAGCCGAAAGTTTGGCTAAGGTAGTTCAGGCTGGATAATGCCACGCTTCATTATATTGGCGTGAATTCAATGTCAGTAACTGTACATCTATACATGTGTATAGTTATTCTTTGTGTATCATTGTGGTATAGCATAGTTATTCTGAAAATACCAGTTGAAGCTGCAGTTTGACGTAAAGAGTGAAACTTGTAAGGTGCTAATATAATAAAGTAATGCACATCATGCCACGTCGAGTGTAGAGCCAGCGGCATGTCATTGACATTCAAACCCATTAAAAAAAAGACGTTTGTTTGCGTTTATATTAGATTCTTAAAACATTTTTATTAAAATTCTCTTCACAAATTTGAAGGGTTAATCAATGACTCGGACAATGCTTCTAAATATTTAAAGAGCAATTCTTTTTAGGTTCTTTTTCTCTCTGCGCCCTATTTTGAGAAAGAACAATATCGAGATGAGACCATGATTTCAGAATTAAGGAGATAGATACTACAGCCATAAATCAGCAAAAAAATATGGGAAACAAAATCTTGGGAAAAGGCTACCTAAGTATGGGAATACTTGGGGAAAAAAATAAAGAAAAACACAGATTGGCAAATTTAAAAAAATTGCCATAAGCATTTCCCATAATTCAATATTGGACTGTACAATATATTAACAACTCATCATTTTATAGCACTGGTAGACTGGGACGTATGATAGTTTTATCTACACAGCTATTCCCAGATGCCCCACCACAATATTTAACCAAAACCAAACCCTTCACTGGCTTCATGAATGGCAAGCAGCAACCTCTCTTCTAGATGCTGTTTAGACGGATACTCTGGTAAATCCAATTGATTGAAACTGCATTAAGATGAAGCGGACAAGTTTCAGTTTTAGGATTATGTATATCAGAAAACATCAATTTGGGCATACTTTAACCAAGCAAATAAGTCTTAGAATAAATGTTTTACCAAGTATGAGCAGAAGGCAAGTGATCGGGGCTTCCATATGCCTTGTGTATTTGGAACTTCTGCGAACCTGAGATTCCTTGAAGCGCACTGAAGCCTTCCAAAGGCACCTGACATAGACGAGAATTTGGGACTTATTACCAATCATTCCTAATTTAATTAAACAAATGGCCTAAAACATTAGGCTTATATATTTATGTCTAGATGACAATATAATTTTGGTTCTATTCCCTAAATAATTTGGGGCATCTTCTAGGTACGACCTCAATAGCCTTGAAAATCAGCTACTAAAATCATTAGGGCATAAATATAAATAACAATAACAAAATCCAGCAAAAATAAAATACCTTTGAGGTGCCAGTCACAAACTGTAGAAGGCGAGCCTTGTCTTCTTTGCTGAACCCTTGAACAACCTCCCAAAACCACTGTATAACAGGGGATGCAGCACTATATCCGGAGTACTCAGTATTTGCCCTCATGTCATCCACTGAGACATTGATTAAAGATCATGATTAAAAGCCCGAGCTCAAATATTGTAAAATATATTCCAGTGGTACATTTAGCAAGGAAATGATAAAAGCCACAATAATATGAAAGAACAATAAAATGAAAGAACAATAAGATAAACTCACAATCGATATCCGGGAGCCCACTTATCAACAATTCTAACTCCTTGTCATGAAAGATGGATATCAATTCCCTGGAAATTAATTCATTGAACCCTTCCATGAAGGCATTTATTTGAGGACGAATGGCAGTTGTCAACCGATGTTCAGCAACTAAGTCAACATATTGGTGCTTATTCTCCTCCGTAACTTTAATGTTTCGTCCACCAGGAGTGAGTTCATAGTCAGTTACCTACATTATGTTCACCAAAATTGATTAAAAAAACAACTCTTAAGAAAAAGAGAGTAACAGCACATAGAGGAGATCATTACTTCTGTCCTTTCATACAGTATAAGCTTCTCCTCATCAGCATCCATGCTGAATGTAAGGTCCAAAACATCACTTATATCATTCTGCAAAAGCCAAAAAAACAAAATTAGCCGCATGGGCAAATGTCAACTGCTGGAAAAGTACCAGGTATATTAGAAAGAGATAAGGCTGAAAACAAAGCCATTCAAGCATACCTCAAGCATCCATTTCAGGTTTTTAAAATAGTCAGGATCAATAGCTTCAATATCATGATATGTAACTTTAACTCCCAGAATATGCTTATAGAAAGATCGAGTAAAATGAACATCCAAGAGCTGCCCATCAAAAAGTGCTTTCCCCACCTGAAGAAGATATAGATAACAATCAATCAATCGATAAATAAAGTGCACAAACAGCTCAACCAAACAAAAGCATCTGAGAACTAATACTCACAACTCTCCCAACAAATTTGAAGTATGACAAATGTTCTGTTTGGTAAACAGAATTGGGGTTGGGCTGAAAAGTCGAATCATTGCCTACTGTTGTGAAAAGTAGTGCCCCTTTGTCAAAGATAACCCTGGACAACAACTGATACCATTCCCTTGTAAGTCCACCAGCATCAATACCTTCCTCCCCTTGAAAGTGAACAGTCAACCTCCCCTTCAAATCTTGGGTTGACCTCATGCGCAGTTGGTTATATGAATCTTCAAGGATGTAAGCTCTTCTCACGGAAATTCTCAAAGGACTTTGATGATGATCATGCTGGTGCTTTATTTTTGATCGGAAGTGAGATCGTTTATTATCAAAATCGACAAAGCGGGGAACTTTCAGCATAAGCGAGAAGGACTTCTCAAGCAACCCAGGATTTTGGCGGATAAAAGCATTAAGAAGCTTCCTGTGTTTCTCAGAAAATTTCACAAAAGCAACATGTTTTTCATCAACTTTCAAAACAGGGGCTGAAGTTTTCTGCTGGGCACTAGATGTGCTCACATCCTCAACTTCAGAAACTGCAACGTAGTCATGAATGGAACCTGGCTGGGCAGGATGCAGCTTTTCACACATTACAAAGAAGGACTCAATATACGGTAAGATGTTCTGAGAACCTGCAGGGAGTGGAGGTGTTACACCAGATGGTTTTGATGTAGAGGCTCTTGGAATTAGGACATCAGGTGCAGACTCAGAGTAGCCCTCTATTTTGCTTATGCAAGTGCTCAACTCCAACCACAAAGGTTCCAGAGCTACATTGATGTCACAGAGCTGAGAAAGAGAAGCAGTATGCTCCTTCTCCAGTAGAATCTGCTGGTCCTTTTCCTTCTCAACTAGTGAGACAACAAGGGAGCTTAATGCCTGCAAAACCCTTAGAATTGCAGCTCCATCAGAAGATGTAGTCCTAAGAAGTGCTTTCACTTCTTCACCAAACAGGCGTAGCTCATTCATAGCAGATTTGGTCAAATTTTGTACAGCATCTGCCAGCTCATTGACAAACAGATGACCATGCATTGGAGCAATTGCCACCAACTTTTTCATTACCTCCGCCACTAGAGTATATGCATTATCTGACAAACTAAGGAAGAAAAAAAGTATGTCTGATCAGGCAAACAAGCATATGGATCTGTGGGAAAAAAATCCCAGAGAAATAATCAACACAGAACAACAGAGAAAGCAATTGCTAATACTCTTTAACTACGCAAGCAAAAGTAAGGTGTCTAAAAGGCTACAGTGCACAATTAAAAGTTAAAATATAAGTATCGAACACTGAAACAGATACAAATGATGGATATAAAAGCAAGACACAAGACACAGCAGCAAAGAAGTAAAATAATAGGTCAAAATCTCCAGCATACCCTTCCCGAGCAAGGAATGAGCACAGAAGTCTAAGTTCTGCTTGTGGCAGACTCATCAGTACACTTTGGGTATCACATTCATTACTGGTAACAGGAGTTGTGGATTTGGAGGAATCAACAGCTGTGGATGACAAAACAGCAACTGTAGAAGAAGCACCACCAACTTCCATATTTGCTCTCGCATCTGATGTGGACACTTGCTGAGAGGATGGTTGCTCAGTAGCAGCACCAGACTTATCTGATAAGCTCTGCTTGCATTCAGCACTGTCAATTATCACCTCCAATAAATTAAGCAACTGTAGATGGAAATAGGAAGAGAATGTCAAATGAAATGACCATTAACCACATAAGCATATTAAAACAGAACAATCTTAAGCAGAAACCAAAACATCAAGAGTGCAAATGCATCACCTGCTCAAGATGCGCTACACTCCTCGAATAAAGAGGTTGATTCAAGAGGCTCAAAAGCAGTGCAATAGAAACACATCCTTTGTCATGATGCTTTGAATCTGCTTCATACTCTTCAACTGCCATGACAGCTTTACCACGTACTTTATCAGAACTCTCTGGCTGCTGCAGCGCAGGGATAGGAAGCCTAAACTGAAGCAAAATTTTTGCTACATAGGGATGATTTCGAGCCAAGTAAGTCAGAGTCTCAAGGATACGTCGAGATACCAATGGTGGGACCCCTAGAAAGCAAACAGTACAATATAAAGAGTAGGGAATTGCAACAACTACTTATTTATTAAAAAAAATCATGGGACAGAACAGAAAAGTTCCTCAAACATAATTCTCCTTTACATGAAAGTCCTAACAGAAAATAAACTCCTGATGGAAAAAGATTCAAACCTAAAAATCACTAAACAACTTTGGCAAGGCTGAAAGCTGCATGAAGGTTCTGTAACTAATAACTGAAAAAGTTTCGATAAGGATTATAATATTGCCCAAATGAATATCACTTTGTTGACATAATACAAAGGGAAATACATAGCTCCAGACAACAGAAACTCAAGTTAATAGCACTGGCACCACCTTACAAGTGCTGGAATTAATTCTTGTCATGACTGACCATGGTCAGGAAAAAAAAAAATCCCCCTAATGAATGTGTTTCCAGTGCCATGGTCCAAAAAAATCTTTTTAATGAATGTTTCCAATACCATGAACTAAAAAAAATCTCTTTAATGAATGCGTTTCTAATAATAATAGCTAATAATTAAAAAGGCCAAGTCAAACAATAAATCAAATACACTTTACCATCAAAAGATTGTGGACGAGAATACATCACATTGCTTTGGCAAGCATAAAGCCGATATGATGGTTCAACAGCATTTAAATAATTGGCAGGCTTTCTTGTATCAAGCATCAGCATGTCCATCAAGATTTTTACCAGAGCAGTTCTGGTTTCACCATGAGCACACAAATTCAACAGAAGCCTCTGCAGGGGACCTTTATATAGAGGCTGCAAAATCATTTATTTCAGCATACTGACAAGGATACCGCACTCAAAAAAGGAGAAGATGTCTTAGCAAATGAATACCTGAACAATGCGGAGCACCCGTATGATTGCTTGAAGAGATTCAGTCTCAACCAAAGGAGTGCCATCAGCTTCTACAAGCTTAGCAGTAATGGACCTACGAGAGCCAGTCCCACCTCTCTCCAAGCTGTACCCAATGCCTTCACCCCGGCGAGAAGACTCACCCCGGCGACTTCGAGGATACATGCCAAAGAGTGTGCGATTATGATAACGATGTGCGAACCTTTCACGTAACATGTTGGCCTCAGCAACAAGAGCAGGAGTGAGATTGGCAAGAATAGCATCAGATGATGTTAGAAGAACCTGAGGGTGAAAATGATAAGTAGATATTTTACAGTTAATCATGTTAAAGTCATATAACCACAGTAAAAGAAAGACTACCTCTTCACGCAAATCTGATGGAAATGTTGCAATAATAGAGACTGTGTCCATTTCAACAGGTTGACCTTCCAGTTCATGAGATTGATGAAGCCTTTGTGCTTGCTGTTGTGCTAAAACTTCTGCTCGGATGTCAGGAGGAAGAGCTGCAAGGAACTCTGGATCAATATCACCCGTGTTTTGTTGTTCAGCATTTGAAGGCTGTGCCACTTGTCCTTGTTGAGCAGAAAGAACTTCAGCTCGCAACTCCTCAGGAAGGGCATCCAGGAATGCTGGATCAATTGATCCAGAACCAGCCTCACCATCAACTTGCTGCTCCACTGATGGACCATCTTGATCTGCTTCTCTGCTTGAATTTTCTGAAACTTCAGTGACACTATGAAGAGATGCATCTCTCCCACTTACAGCTGTAGAATTCCCAAAAGAAACATTTGTTCTTCTTGTCCGAGTTCCTTGTGGATCCAAATGCATTCTATCTGCTGAACCTTGCCTTTCTCCACCATCATCATGGCCATCGGCACTTCCAATTTCAACATCTAGGCTCCGGAGACTTTCCCCTAAAGTTGCCCCACTTCCGCCACTTTCTTGGCTCACAGCTTCAACATCACGGACAGTGGCATCATTCTGTTCAAACTGCATTTCAATAGGCTGAGAGTGAGAATCACTTGTCAATGGTCTTGCTTCTGAATTGCCTGATCCTCCCAATGCAACAGAAGAGGGAGGAGGCACGTTGCTGCTCCCATTATTCACATTGTTCTCAACAGGGATAACAGGCTGTGCTGCATCTGGTCCATGCAACTGGCCAGCCTCTCCATTACTTGTAGGTTCCACTGGTGATGTATTCTGATCAGAAGATTTCTCGGGAGCTGGTCGCCTCAACTGAGAAACAAGCAACTCCTCCAGGCCTTGGGGTACAGATGAACTAGATCCACCACTTTGCTGATTATCATCACTCCACAAGTTCAAACGGTGACCATGACGCCCATTTCTTAGTGACCGAAAAATAGCATCCAACTGCGACGAGGCATTCTCCAAGTTCCTATCTGAAAAGGCCATATCACGAGCATTCTCTAAAGAGAGAGAGAGAACCAGGTAAAAACTATATCTCAAAATTGTCCAACTCAAACATAAATTTAAAAAGGCAGTGGGGCTGCCAAGTTAAAAAAGTTACAAACAGCATTGTAACTTACCTAATTGTCTGCCAGCAGCTGACTGTATGGAGGAAGGTCCAACTAAAAGGGGATGGCGCGAAGGGGCAGCACTATCACCACTTCTACCAAGCAGACTGTATATGGATGTAGTTCGTCCCTGACGTCTTGAACCAAAGACTTCAACAGGCATCACATGAAGAGTTTCATTAGGGAAGCTATGTTCCCTACCAAAAACCTCAATATGGTCAAAAACATTTATCCCATTTATTCCCTCCTCCAGCCTAAGTATAACTCCATCATCATCTTCCTCTTCATCTTCATCGTCTTCCTCCAACAATTCCTCATCAAACTCATCATCATCAATATCATGATCATCTTGGTCAGTGTCAGGATGTGGCAAGTGATGCACTTCATCCTCTTCCAGATCATTATGTTCCTCATCATCTTCATCATCCTCATCATCATCATCTTCTTCATCTACTTCATCCCCATCTCCAGACATCTCCTCATCCTCATCTTCCTCAAGATTTTCTTGACCATGAGGCTGGATTTCAAATCGTATCCCAACAGTATCCATGCCATTTTCAAGACCCCTCATATCCTCTGAAGTATCCTGCATATAGTCATCCTCTGTAGTAGGGCCAAAACCACCATCAAGATCCTGGTCATGTTCCATATCATCTGCAACAGCTTCAGACCGACTAAAATTCTGAAATGATTCAACATTGTCCGCAGACACAGAATCATGAGTGGACTGGGGCACAATTTCTACAGTGTGGGACATGTCAACAGTATTCTCAGCTCTTCCTGATTGACTTTGAGCAGGAGGTTTTGGTAAATTCTCCATCTTCCCAGAATTAGAATCTGCAGTGTTAACATGTTCTTTGGTCACAAGTTCCAGAGCTTTAATAAGCCCAGTAACAACTTTAGGTGAATCAGTATGATCCAGATCCAACACTTCAAGAGTTCGGGTCAAGGACCTAACCAGACCAACATCTATAAAAGTGGCAGATGCTTCATTTGAGATAAATGAACCAGTAGGAGTACGGGCAGTGAGCACATCATTGAGAAGATCAACATATGCCTGTATATCATTGGTTGGAGACCTAGAACCATCACATGAATCAACAAAGTCACTGAAAATGGAGCTGATCTCTGTGAACACCCTCTTTCTTGCCTCAGTTGAGCGTACGCAAGATGCCACCAAAAGCTGGCTTGCACGGGTTGCAAGTTTGTGCCTCCAGTCACCATCTGCTTTCCTTTCCTTTTTCAAATTTCGAGAACATGGAATAAACTTGTGAATGATATGTTGAAATATTCCTCCAGTGCACAAACCAGCTGAACCCTTTTGATGAGGACCCCTGCAACTACTAATTTCAGTATCTCTTCGTAGCAACACATGAACAGATGAAGAATACATCAGCACAATTTCCGTTAAAAGCTTCAGGATAAATACGACTTTTGCAAGCAGTGCAGAAGCTTCCTGGCCATTGGTTTCTTTCTCTTCAGAAACAGTGGCTATAGCTTTTCCTTTTCCCTTAATTGCAGCAGCATCAACATCCATGTCAGTTGAAGATGGCGTATCATGTGGCAAATCCATTGATGCAACATCCTTTGAAGGAGGCACAAAACTACTAACTGCATCCAAAAGAAGCTCAATCACAGCTATAAAGCTTTGGGGAGTTTTTCTGTGTAGTTTAGCACTCTTGAGATTTGAGTCATGAATTTTTCCATGCATATTCCCAGGAGCCAGTGTGTTCATATTGCCCAAAGTACTCTTCCCATCAGCTGCATGTGACTTATCTTTTTCAACTGCTTTCTCCTTCTCCTTCTCCTTCTCCTTATCCTTATCCTTATCCTTATCCTTATCCTTATCCTTCTCTTTGCTTTTATCTTTCTCACGATCCTTCAGCAACACAATATAAGGCCTTTCACCTGCCATCTCAACTTGGCAGACAGTCTGTGCAGCCTGCATGAAAATCACAGGATCCCGGGAGATAACAGAGCTTAAATTTAAAAGGAAATTTCGTGGAGTGACCCTTCCATTGGAATGTCTGTTCGCAGCAGCCACAAGGCTATGTTTTATCTCAGATTCCATTGCTTGCTGAAGAGTTTGGGGATCTTCAAGCACATGACGGATGATAGTAGCAGCAATATTGTCAAATCCAGGAAAAAGGCTGCTTGTGGGCAGGTTTAGCAATGAACTTACACCCTCAGCTTCAAGGAAACAAACAGCAGTAGAATGAGTTCTAGTGAGAGTGGAACACAGCTGTAGAACAGCATGCATCGTCTCAGAAGGAAGCTGGTTCTTGATACAATGGCAAGCAATCTGAATAAGTCTTTTCTGCTCCTCTGCCTCTATTTGCTCCATAGGTGATCCCAATACAGATTGCAACTTGTTTTGCTTATCCTCACCAATACTGATAGAGGTTTGCTGAACATTCAAATCATCCTTTTTCAACCGCTCAACAATTTCAGAATTCAATTTCTGATCCACCTGAAGTAGACGATCAACAGCAAGAAAAGCTGTGGTTACCCACTTGGGTACCTGATGTTTCTCTTTTTCCACCAAACCAGAATCCCATTGTGAAAGTAAATCAGACACAACTTTTACAAGGTTGCTCTTTAAGGAAATTTCTCGTGCTCCTGCATCTTCATGAAGAATCAAGGCAAGAACATGAAAAAGAGCAGATAACAAGGTACCATTTCTGCCATCAGAAACCAGGTTTCTATCCTTTACTTGGTCAAGAATAAAAGAGATGACATTAGACCTGTATTGGCCCTCACTTTGTGAGCAAATCAACACAAGGAGGTCACGAACTGGGAAAGCAAGAGATTCTTTCACTTCCAGAAGCTTCATGCATGTTGATAATAACTCATCAACTGGAGGAAGTTGGACCATCTCTTCTTCAATCTGTTGACTATTGGCATTTGCATTATCCTCCTTTGCATCTGACTCTGAATTCCCCAGAGACATGGCAAGTGCACGAGCAAGTTCATCATCTTCTTGAGTTTCCTCAGGATGAGAGAACAACCACTCCATTGCCAACTCCACGCTATTAGATCCAACTTGCCTTAGAGCCTCTTCTGCCCTAGATCTGGTAAAACCCATCTCCACAATGGTTGAGATAGCAGTTTCATTTGGAGGAGGGCCAGTAATACGAGTGCTGGTGCTGCTACTAATATTTTTCACTTCAACCCCTGAATAAACATGCCTAATTATAGAAATAACTGTACTGATGAAATCATTACTGCAATCAGTCAACTGAGGGTCAGTCCAAACTGGAAGCACTGCCTTCAGCACCATAGACTGAAGCAACTTAACAAATGTCTCAGCATCTCGTGGAAAAGGTGAGCCTCCATTTGCTAAAGGTTGTGCAAGCAAGTGCTTTGTAAAAGGAGATAAAATAAGTGATGATGTCACCAGATGATCCATAAGTTTACCATAGCTAGCTAATGGACCATAAATCCATGAATTATCTGCATCTTCCTTGTCATCTTGTTTTGCATTCCCATCATCGGTCTCCATGGGGGAAGCAGGAGCCCTATGAACTGCAAAAAGCAATTGACTGGTAGCTTCAAATGTTGTCAAAACTGACTGAACAACCCCATGTCCATATAAGCAATTCAACAATATAGGATTACAAGAATCTGGCCTGTCCAGTAGAATACCATCAATGAAATCAATAACTTTACCAAAGTAGCGACACTTGGATGACACAGATACCTCTGATCCAGAAGACCCAGTATGACCACCAAAATTCATGTGATCCAGTGCAATGGAGGCAAAAATACCAGCTACAACTTTAGAAGACGGGGAAACATTCACAGTATCATCTCGTCGACGAGAAGGAAATAGCATTGCCTTCCCCAACTCCTGAAACAAATGTGTTATGTGAAAAGAAAGTAATCTGACCATGTCACAGCACGAAGTATAATAGGATCTCTGCTTGTCAAATTCCTTTTTACCAACAGCCCCAGCAGCATCTGAAGATTCAGAATGATGCGATTGATGAATGGATCCAAAGCGGCTTGAAGGACCATCAATGCTCAGTCTTTGTGGAAATCCAGTGGCACGTCCAAGATCACGATACAGATTTATGAGGTCAAAGACCTGGGATTCAATGCTCCAGCCTGACGTCCTCCTCCTCAATAACGGATCAAGTAACTGCCTGAAGGAATTAAACCGTTGCTCTTCAGTTTCATCCGTATTCAGTTCAGATTGTTGCAACTCTGCAGTAGAACCAGTACCATCATCCTCCATCTCAAGCTTTGCATCCTCAAGCAAAGCAATCTGCCAAAGAACTTCACGATGCACACGACCAATATCCTCCAGGACATCTTTGCTCCCATTCCCAAATTCTGTAAGCAGTGCACTTACCCAGCGATTGTCTTTTGAAGCAGCAAGAAACAGAAGGAACTCCACAAGGAAAAGTGAAGAGAAGATTCCACCATCTGGCATTGCCCTGGGGTCCAGTAAAAAGGAACCTGAAATTGCATCAAATCCAGCTAAAGCTTTCTTTAGATGTTCCCTGAGAGAACTACAGAATGCACGTGCCAGAGGTGCAGAGTGGTGTTGAGTGAAACCCTTAAAAACCATGGTGCTGTGTAAAGCAATAGACATCCCTTCAGATGATTGAACGATACTTGGTCTTAACAAAAGCTTTAGTAAAGCTTCAATTCCCGACTTCTCCACAAATAGGCGACATGTCTCTGAATTTTCCATTGTTCTGTGAAGCAAAACCATCAAATGAAAGATGCGAAGTTGAATAAACTGCTCATTACTGATGCCTTCTGAATCTAAATCAGCTCCACCACTTGAACAGCAATTTCCATCATTATGCTTGTCTTCGGAATCCATCTCCATTTCAGTATTCCCACCAACTTTCACTGAGGACCCTGCAGAGTTACTATCCCCGAAGGAAGCAATTTTATCAACAACTTCAATAATTATATCAACACCAGTTCCTCTCAAAGAAGACACATGGCGCAAAAGCTCTTCAACTGCATTTGCCAAAGGAACAATGGCATCATTCATTGCTAGAACATATTTCTTGCTGGTGAAAATGTCAACAAGAAACCGTAATGCCGAAGTTTCTTTCACAGCTTCTAGCCCTTTAGGATTAAGACATATTGCACCAAGACCATTTGGAACACATGTAAGCGCCTTAGAAGAGGGAAGTATCCCAGCTACCACTGAGGATAAAAACGCTTCTGGAAGACCCATTTCATGCAAAGAGGAGAAACATGTTGGGTCCTTGTGGATAATTTCACTCATGACAGTCACAGCTGAGTAGTAAATGTCACCCCCAAATTTATCTGCATTACTATATATAAGTGATAAAGTAGATGGTAAAGAACTGTCATGGGAATTTAAGGATCTGGTATTGTTTGAGGGAGCATATGTAGCAGACCCGAGTGCCTTCAAAAGAACCTTGATCAGCCTCTTTTGAGAATAGATGTGATCATCATTGTATCTTGAGCTTTCACCAATGACCATTGCATTATCATTTTCCCCAGCCAAGCCAATAATTCTACATACCTCTATCTGTAATCTCTGAGCCAAAAGCTCCACTCCCCCTAACTCCCTAAGCAGGGATACAGCCGAACTACTGAAATCCATGAGCTTTTGTAGCGCTTTGACAGCCAAATGAACAAGGTGCATGTGATTGGGATCCGAATCTTCCAAAAGTGGTAAAAATGTAGGAACCATTCCTGAGCCCCTAATATTACTCCCAGAAGATGATGATGAAACAATATGAAGCAAATAGAACTGAAGAAGAGCTTCAACAAAGGCAAGAGAAGATGGATCACTAGAATTTTTCAAAGACAAAACAGCCCTCTGAAGCACATTCAGTAGAATCATGCGGTTCCCCACAGCAAAACTGATACTAGATCCACTCAACATCCGTGCCCGCTCATGAGATTCTGAATAAGCAGCTAACTGAGCTCCTAATGCAAGCATTGCAAGTGTCCTAATGGTTCCAGGAACAGTCTCCTCTGACCGAACAATCCTGATAAGCTCATTTGTATACTCAGGCTCATTAGCAAAAAACGATGTCAGTTCATCATTAGCATCACTAGACTGAACCAGCACAATGAACGCAAGGAGACAAACTCTGGTGTACAGCCTGCATATTCTGGGAGAACGAAATGCCCGAGCATATCTAATTCTAGTTAGCAATGAGAACCGCAGATCCAGGGGCACATTGTACTGCTCAATGAACTGTTTCATCAATAACAGATCATCTTCCTTCCGTAAATGCAGATCTGGTACGTGTATAACTCTGGAGTTAGAACATGCATTAACACTATCCCTAGCACTTTCAGCGTTCAGACCATGCAATTCAAAATATAGGGTGGAACCAATCCGGTACTGTGACTTGTCATGTTCATTTTCTTCCTCAGATGGGAACAAAGAGAGTCCTTCCTCCTGACTTCTCTCATTTGCCATGACACATGAATACAGGCCCAAGCCCTCCTCCTTGCTTCCCCAGCCTTGTGCAAGAGACAGGAGATAGCTGTTCACTGAACCACACCCAACCAACTTCCCACTCCCATGCAGTTTAGTGGGGTTGATTTTCACAAGCGATGCAAGTATCTCCAATGCAGCTATAAGAACCTCAGGATCTGTTGATGCTAGAAGAAGCTTAAAATGCTGAAAGGGAGAATAACCAATATGAACATATTAGAAAATTGCTCATGCTTGCAACAAAAATAAGCACATAAAGAAATCACATAAAAAACAAATAAACATATGCCAACAGTCAAAACTTAAAAATATAAGTCTGGACTCGAAAAACCCATACCTCTATGCCATCAAATGAACTTCTATTGTGGCAATTCTCTAAAATTATTTGCATCACTCGTAATATTTGTAGAACTGCATGTTTCGGAAATGGACTATCATTTTCTGAGATATCATCTGACAAGAGAAGGTCATTCCTATTACACAAGTATGTCTTGAAGTAAAGATCAAAGTGCAGAAACAAAGGTCTCCAATGATGAAAATTTCCCTGTAAAAAAAGGATCTAATAAGCACAAGTGGCTAAGAAAGAAAGTACAAGGAATTCTTTATTGTGTGGGAATATTAGGGTAGAGGAGAGATAACTACGACAGGCAGAAAAAATGCATGCCTTTACCTTACTGTACTCCCAGCGAAAGCCAGAAAGGGGTATTGCTATATCTTGCAACGGACTTTGGATCACTTTGTCAATGAATGCTTTAATTTTAGGAGGCTGAAACAATCAATACATGTCAAACCTTTTGCACAAACAAATAATACTAAATATGAAAAACTCACAAGGTTACTTTTACAAACACAAGTTCTAAGGCTTTGAGGAAAAATCAGAAAACATGTCAAAAACCAGCTTTTGAGAAAAAAAAATCTGTCCACATACATGATGCATAATAAACAATAATCAATAATTTTGGCATTATACAGTTACAAAATTATCATATTCAATGTCACCTACGACGTTGTGAATGAACTCTCCCTTGAAACTTTGCTACTTCACTCTATCCTGAAACTTTGCTACCAAATAATCACACTAATGGAATATGTTCTTACGAAAATGGTTGAAAAATATAATAAATTTAGAAAACAATAGCCAGTACCCACAAGTGCATATAACCACACCATGGAAAACAAGCTGACGAATGTAATACAGTCATCTGGGTTATGGAATTCAGAACTACTACACCTAAACAATAATAAAAATTTAGAAAGAGTGGCAATAACATAAAACTATCACTGAAAGAGAAAGAAAACCCAAAACCCTAGAAAACAGATGTATGAGTTCATATATCATATTGTGAAATGGGAAATATTCAAATCACCCAATGGTGCCCATACCAATGGGACAGCAGGAACTACAAAGCACAATCTCTTGTCAACATACATCTTCCAAGGGATTAGCTTTATTCATTATATCAGCGCACAGCAGAACAGCACGCGGTTTGAAAGTGGAGATTCTAAGTGGATCATGAGAAGGCAGAAAAAGCATTATTTTTACATTCTAAATAGTGAGCAGCATAATCCAAAGTGTGGAACTCTTCCTTGAATCCCTCTTTCATTCTTCTATTGACCAAGAACAATGAGACAATGGCAAGTTATCATATGCATACATCAGCATTCTACAAAGGGTTTTATTTTTGGTTTTCTTTCTCAAAATACAAAATTAAAAATTTCAACATTCCTTACTAGGACATAAATGTGAAAGGAGACTAGGACATGAACACGCTAGAATTTAGAAGGAAATGGATTTTTTATGTTAAACCTAACAAGCATGCCCATGTTAAGAAAGAAAAGCTTATTTTTTTCCAATGCCCTTTTAGAAGAATTATAATTTGCAAACCAACCAAGATTGGAAGTTGCATGGTAAAAATCTAAGAAGGACTAATGAAGTCAATGGCTGTTTCCTTTTTATAAACACAATAGAGCCAATGAATAGCATTCATTAAAGCATATTTGAACAAGAAAGCTTCAGGAATCCACCCATGCATCATAACAGTATCCCATGTGGTTGCTCAAAATGAACTTGGGAGACATATACATGGGGGGGGGGGGGGGGGGGGGGGGGGGGAAGAAAAGAAGAGAAAAAGAAGCTAACTTTAATCCCCATAAGCCAATAGCCTTTTTTCTCAATTCAGAGAGAAAAGGAGAGGAGAGTTATGACAGAAAAATACATATTATCACCAAAATGAGTTCAAATTGTGATAAAAGATATTTAAATTACAAGAGCTATGATAATATATTTCACAATGCAACTTAATTTTTAAGCTCTTTCTCAGATATGGAAAAAGTTGTTAGCAATCACGGCAGCTTTTTTTTTTCCCTCCTACTTGCATAGATAAGAGAATAGGAGAAGGTTTTAGAGAGAAGAAATTTCTCACATCACTTCATATAACAAGTTCCAAGCTTGAAAAAAATATTATTTTAAAGTAAGCAACGATATGAACAAGCAGAATAAAATTCCCAAACTTAGATAAGATTTCAATATTGTATTAAAGCTTTCTGACTTCACAATGGCATGAGGAACATACTGCTAAATTGCTTCGATGAAAATATGTGAATAATACATACACAAAGGCATAATATAAAAAATTATTGAAACTCATTCAAATATCCTGATGCCTAGTAATGCATCAACTGACTTCAACCAGCTCAGTTCAGCTAGTTCGGACTTTGAGTCCAAACTAAACAAGCAAAAAAATAATAATAATTAATCAATTGTAACCAAACAATGAGTGCAGTGCATCACTAAGTTAACCTATAACTGAAAACATTAAAAATCGGTCAACAAACAAAAACCCTAAAAACAGCACAAAACAGATAAACCCATACCCAAAATACAATAAACGGAAATTTTTTTTTTTTTATAGAGAGAGAGAGAGAGAGAGAGTATAACTTACAGGGTCAGAGTCAAGTTTAATAGAAGGTCCGATGAAGCTTTCACCAGACAAAAGTTGTCGAAGCCTAGACGGCAAGCTCGATCTTATCGTTGCCATTCTTAGGTTGTACTTTCAATTACAACTACTAAAGCAAACAAAAAAAAAATCAGCAAAAGGGGAAAAAAAACCCTAAAACTAATCAATTCAGAAAAAAAATTTAGAATCAAAGAGCAAACAAACAGAACCCAAATCCCTAAAAAATAATAAAGATAGAAAAAAGTAGCGATTTTGAAAAGGTATCGATAACAAGGAGAGACGGATCAGATACATGAGAGAAAAAAAAAATCAAAATAAATAAAAAGATGTAGAAAACAAAAAAGGGAAAAAGAGAAGAACCTGAGAAAGAGGAGCGACGGATGCTTACACATCCGAGGAGTAAACACTGTAAGAAACAGAGAGAGAGAGAGAGGGAGAGAGAGAGAGAAGCGAAACCCCAGAGAGAAGGTTGAGAAGAAGAAGAAGAGAGGAGGTGGGGCTGTGTTTGTTTGTGTTTATTTGAGTGGTTGCTTTAATATATATATTATTATATACACAGTGACAATGTTAATTGTAATTAGGGGAAAATTAAGAGAGGATTCAAGTTTGCTCAGACTTTTATAATTGTAGATTAGTGACACTGTGTGGGATTTTACTTGAAGATCCGTACCCGGGACTCACCACACAGCTACACCGACTCGGGTCCCAGGTTGGGCGTAGAGTACAGACCCGGGTCGGATAAAGACAAGGCATACTTTAGCCTTTACCCGTCACCACTAGGGGTAAGACACTGAGTTAAGTTACTCGTTAGTTACTCAAGAAAAACTCAAAATTAATTAGATTATTTTTGAGTTCAAGTTTGAGCTATTTAGTGAAGTTCTAACTTTTAAATTTGTGACTCCATAGACTTATAAGTTTAATCAAATTTAATTTTATATATTATTATAATTGAGTTAATTCGACTCATGAGTTACTTAATATCAACTCAAAAAAAATTTTGATTTGATTATTATCGAGTTCGAGTATGAGCTACTTAAATAAACTATTGAATTGAATTCGAACTTTTAAATATGTAACTCAATAGGTATACAAGTTTAATCAAGTCTAATTTTGTATATTATTTTCCCTTTTTGTTTTAATATAATTATAAATATACCTTATCAAATCATATGAATTTCGAATATATAAATTATTTATTCAAGTCAATATCAAGATTAAAACAAAAGAAATCAAACAAATTCAAAGTTGGAGTTTCAAATTTAAAATTTGAGTACCACTCAAATTTAGCAATATAATTGACTTGATTACATCTATATTCACCGCCCCAGTTTTATGCTTTGCCAATTTTGGTAGCAAATGTTGGAACCAGGCCAAAAACAACCTGTATAAGTGTATGTGAAAACCAAAACCAAAAACTCAAACATTGTTCAACTAACATTTTGTGGGGGTATTGATGAAAGTGTGCAAACCTTACTTGTATTGGCAAAATAAGATGTGTTTGATTCAAATTTGTCTCCGAGCTTCACCATATGTGATTGGCTCACTAGCCGGACTCAGTCCATTATATTTGTTGCTGTAATGCAGGTTAATGGATGATCAAGAGTCAGTTTTGTAGCAAAGCTTCACTTTGCAAACATGACAAAAGGAGATTTATTTTCTTTTTCTTTTTCTTTTTCTTTTTCTTTTTTTAATTGCATTATTCTTGATTTTTTAATCCCAATTGGTGCATGCTTCAATAGGATATAGCTAAAAGGCTAATGAAGAGGGGAAAGAGGAGTTTAGAAGACTAATGTCGTGGCAAGGACAAATGGGCATACTTCATCCTTAAGAATTAAAGGTTATAAAGTAGACTAAATAAAGTTGTGGATCTATTTGGAACAATAGTGTGATATTTTAGTCTTTTTAAGAAAATATAAACCTTAAAATTCACTAAATGTTTTTTTTTTTTTAAATAATGGAAAGAAGGAAGAGGGACTCCAACACGAATTTTTTTACTTTTAAGAGCTCTTTGGTCCACTAGATTAATACTCACCTAAACACAACAATATTTTATATAAGAGAAATAAAATGGTAACGTTTAATATTTAATATAAGATAAATGAAATGGTGACAATGATATTTTATATCAGAGAAATATAGTAATAATAATAATTAAAGTAAGAATATGGATATGCATAATTTTTTTTCATTTGATATTTTTAATATTCGGTAATTACAATGACTCCATAATAAATTCTTTTAATATTTATTTAATACATAAGACTCGAATTGAATACATTTATTATTTAGATTAATTAGTGATATACGTATTTTTTTTTTTTTTAAAATATAGATATACAAGTATGCTTTTTTAAATACCAATAAAAATATATCAGTGCAATTTGTTGTTAAGTGGAGAAATAGTGTAAAAAGGACATGAGGTAGTATTTGGGAATGGAGAAACATGGGGCAAAATAAAGAAAGTAGGAAATGTTTGAAATTTTATACACAGTAATAAATGAAAAAAAAAAACAGAAAAGCAAAACATATATTTCCAAACACACAATCAATTTCCCCATTAAAATAATAATAATAATAATAATAAAACACATTGTTTTTTGTATTCTTCGTTGCTTATCCTTTCCTACACACAATGGTATGTTCCGTTTGGATGCAAAGGGCAAGAGGGAAGGAAGGAAGGAAGTGATATTTATGGGAATTGCCAAACAGGGCAAATCAACATACAAAGGAAAATGTGTCTGTTGGAAAACTTAAAGGGGACCCAAATGTTGAATATTCTTCGATGCATGCATAAAGTTCCATTCAATTTGAAACTTTTCTTTATCCAATTGGGTCATATATAAATATTAAAGTCACAACAGCAAGTCCTAAGTCATTTTTAGTTCGTTCTTAAAGTATTCTATTATCAGATTAAAATATTTAATTGAGAATAGAGTTTAATTTTACAATCTTTATAAGATAGCTATTAATATATATATTATAATATCTCATGTTTTTAAATATTTTAATATTTTATCGGGATATGCAGTGTTAATAATTTTATATATAATTATGATATTTTTATGAGTTGATATATATTTAAAACTTATTTTAATTATTGTAAATTATTTTAAGTGTTTTATGTAAAATTTTTTCGAGAATACTATTTTTGGGGAAATTTTCACATAAATTATTTATTATTAATTATATTAAATAGATTTCTGGATTTGCATGAGTTCATATATATTTTTAAAATACTAAATAACGAATATATGTATAATTATTTATTTAATTAGGGTTTAAATAATTATCCTAATATTTTTATTATTTATTATTAGTTTTATTTATTTAATTAGGGTTTAAATAATCACCCTAATATTTTTATTATTTATTATTAGTTTTAGTATTATTTAATTATTTTTTAAGTGTATTAAATTTTTAAAAAATATTAAATTATATATGTGTGGTGTATATTTAATGTGTGTGAATTTATATTATTTTAATATATAGTGTAAAGCATATATATATACATATTATATGTCAAAAATCAAAACTTATTGTCAAATTATCGAATTGCCCCTCCCTCCTTCTTCTTCTCTCCCGACGCCCTACTCTCACTGCGCCTCCCGTTCTACCACGCCGGACTGCCCTTCACCGCCATCAGCTGCCGCCAACCTCCTCCCCCTTCCTTCCTCTTCCTCTCTGCCGTGACCAGGCCGCCGGAAGCCCGCTGGAACGCCCAAAATTCACGGTGGCAGCAAGTGGAGCTCTTCACCGTCGATCACGATTTCGGCCACCATTTTCGACACCGCCAGTCTTCATTGACTCTTTGAGCTCTGGTGGTCCCTATTCTAAGCTCCTTTTGGCCTGAAAACAAGTGGTTGATGAGGTTTGAGCTAAATCTTCAATTCGGCCATTTTAGCTTCTTGAATTTTTTGAACTTTGAATTGATTGATTCATGAAAAGTCCCTTAACAAATGTTAATCCTAGTAGCTTAATCTTCATGTGTAAATTTTTTTAGAATTTTTGGAGATTATTTTGATTTTTGGGTATTTTTGAATATTTTAATATTATTTTCTAATTTTCGAAAATTAATTAATTAAATTATGAAATTATGTTTTATGATAAATATAGGTTTTTAAATGAATTATAGAAATTTATTTGGAATTTTTATGAATTTCTATGTATTTATTTTGAATTTAATTAGTTTATGTAATTTTGAGAAAATAGGGTTAATTGTGTTTTTAATTGAAATTAATTAGTTAATTGAGTTTAATCATTGATATTATTGATAAATATGTTGATAAAATTAATTTTATACAATTATATTATTTTTGGTGAATTTTTGGAGTAATTTTAGTATATTTATATATAGGGGTATTTTGGTAATTTTATCCTAAATTGGCTAAAAATGTAATTAAATTTGTTTTAATAGTTATTTAAGGTATAAAAATTATTTCTACAAATTATTTAGTATTTTTAATTAATTAAAACTATTTTTCGTGAATTATTTTCAATTATATATATAATATACGATTTTTCTAAATAAATGAGTTTTTATCGGTTTTTACTGTGTTTTAGGGTCAATTATGTAATTTCTACTTATTAAATGTATTTCTGTGATATAAGAGTATTTTTGGTATTTTTATATTATTCCGTGGATTGTGGACCCCGGTCGGTAGACTGTAATTTGGAGTCCGACCGAGGGGTTGTGGGTGTGTTTCTGTGTCTGTTTTTCGAGGTGTGTTTCTTTGTAGGGCCGGCTCTACTCTTTGAGTAGAGAGATGTCCATTTTACAAGGGAGGTTCTGCCAAATTTTCGATAGAATTCTCGTAAAATGTGATATCTGATCGAACCCTAATTCTGATTATGTGTCCAATATTCTAGATTGAGTTTTTAGGATTTTCTGTTAGGTTTATTCTGATGTCTGATATTTTTGTTTGTTAGTTGCGCCGAGACCGAGGCCTAATGGACCAGGCCCGTCGGACCTATCTCGAGGAGCACACTAAGTGTGAGTTGCTATTTTATATATATGTGCTCTAGGATGCATGATTCTATATATATATGCTCTATTTTGATTAAATATGCATAAATGGTTTAATTATTACTTAAGTTTATTTTTAGTTTATTTTTAGTTTATTTTTTGTATATTTTAAACTATATGCATGTCTTATTAATGAATTATGCTTAAAATGTTTTTGAATATATTTATAGCTTATTTTGTAATTATATTTGATTTCTTTGACGTATATACACTCGAAATATACCTGGTTTACTTTTAGTATATTTCTAGTATATATATGGTTTATGTTGCTATTTTATTTAAATTCATGCATCATTTATTTTTATGAATGTATGTTTTATATTTTAATGAAGGATATCAATAGAACGTGCTACCTAGTGGGCAGCACTAGGACTGAGTACGTACCGATACGCTTATAGCATTTAGGCTATATTACTAACTTGTTCGAGGACATTGATTGGATATGATTATTTGATGTGTGAGATATGATTTGGGAGTGTGATTGTTGGAGCTCGGTTGACTAAGTGTCTCGGGGCCAATCACACTGACAGTCAGACTGCTGGAGCTAGATTGACTTAGTGTCTCGAGGCCAGTCTACTGTCCAAATGGATCAAGTGATTATATTGGAATAAGTGAGCCTGTATGGCTAGAGTGTTGTCTAACACTGTTTTCGAGGTTGCGATATTCTAGGGTTCTATTAGATCCTTCAGAAAGGTGATTTTCAATAAATATATATAAAATGATTTTATTGCATTTGTGTGTAATTGCTTGTGTATATATACATATTATATATATACTTTTGATTGTGTGCATTGACATTTAGTATGCATGTATATATATTATAGTAATTTACTCAGTGAAGTCTGACTCTTCTCCGTTGACTATTTTTCAGGAGAATCATCTTCCTCATACCTCAGTAGCAGGCCTGTACGCCTGATTTCTTCCGCTCTGACTTCTTTATATAAATTGCTTATCTGAGTCTTGAGTTTTATTTTATAATTTAGACACTGCAGTAGTTGTAATAAATTATGGGTTTCATGTATTATATTTGTGTGAGTTATGTATTTTAAGAATTTGAACTGAAATTTGTATTAACGGATTTATTTATATATATGAGATGAGAATTCGATTTAATTTCGTTTGATGGAAATATTATTTTTATATTTATGATTTTATTCCGCTACACAGTATTTTATTTAAATGTGTTGTTATTATTACTATTGCATGTTTTATTTTATTTTAGGCTTGCTACGGGTTCCGAATTCGAAAGAATTTCCGTTCCCTGACGTCGATCATGGCCCCTTTTTTGGGTCATGACATATATATATATATATATGATTTTTTAAGATAAAAATAATCATTACATTCTAAAATTTGGCAAATTATATCATGAACCTCTATCCATATAATAATATGAATCAGAGGTCTTTCGCACATGGAACTTAAATTTTTTTTTTTAACATTTTAATCATTATAACGTTGTAACCTAATAAGTTTTCATCTTCTCCATGTGACTTCTTGTCCCTACTCTGCTCCACTTCTATTGCTCAAAAAGCTTCATTCTCTATTAAATCTCTCTAGTCTTATATTAGTTTGTGCATCCATGGAAGCTCCCAGCATTTCTTTACTCTTCTCCATTCTCTTTCTTGTCGTCTTTGCCTCAATAATCCATGCCCAGTTGGTGAAAGATACAACATGGCTGAAGCTGCTATGAATTCAACTTGGACGTTTCCCATTTGCTTTCTTTGTCCTTTTATTTTGAGGAGAGTTATAGTGCAAAGGCCAATGACAGTAAAAGCAGTACATAAAAATACAAGGAATGCTTCTCATGTTGTTAGCTTCCATTTGTCCTTCAAATATCTTAGCTTGGTGGAGAAATCTAAGCTGAAGCATCGATTCCAAAAATTAAAAAACAATAGTAACATAAACATCGTTGAGATAATGAAGTACCCTTAATGTATGATGATCATAATTATCATGTTAAAAAGATCAATGATTTTGCAAGTGAATATGAATGAAATTGCAGGTGAAGATTAATGAACTTACATGTTTTATCTTATGAACTTAGCTCAAGTTCATTAGTATTTACCTACAAATTCATTAGTAATTGCCTATAAATTCATTAGTATTTGCCAACATGTTAATTAGTTTAATAATAAAATTCATTACTTAACAATGTTATTAATTTAATGTATTAATATTAGGTAAAAATTAATAGGTTAATTGGTCAAATAATATTAGTTCATTAATTAAATCATGAAAGTCCATTACTCATCAACTAGAGGCTTATCACTTTTAATACGTTTGCTTATTATTCTATATATGTTGATCATCAATAAAAAAACTATAAATTCATTGAACACAACATACAAATTTATTAACTATAAATTTTAGGTTCATCAAATGAAAAAAACCAGTAGACCGATTATATATATATATAGCCCATTGAGCCAAACTATTAGCAACAGAATTGAAGAGGCTAGAAATATGAGAAAAAGAAATAAAGGAACAACTAGTAGCTAGGGACTGAATGTCCAAAATAACAGAGCTTTAGACATCATATTGCTCAGCAGTACTATCCGAACGAATAACAAGTAAAGCAAAATTAGATTCAACTTCCAAATGCCTGAATCTTGCATCAAGGGCAATTTGAAAACCAAATAATAAGGCTTGAGCTTTCAGTAAAAGAATGGAGTTATTGTTAACTCGTGGTGAGCCACCTAACATCAGTGCTTGACCAAAGGAATCTTGAATCACAAAACCAATACCTGCTGTATCAACATTTAGCTTAAAGTTCTGATCAGCATGTGGTTGCCAAACTCGATAGTAAGGGGATTAACCACCAAGAGAATTTTCTAGGGAAGCCATTAAAGGTTGTTGGTAAACATGGAACTTCATATTGCAATATAGATTATTGCTCATTTAAATGCACTTTTGGCTTTGTTTTTTTAGCACACCCTCCCCACTTTCTTCTTATAGACACTATGTTTTAACTATTAGTTTTGATATATTAGTACTACCAAAGCTGGTACCCGTCATTGTTTTGAGAAAATACAAAGCAAAACATTCAAAACAGTAAAGAAGAAAGTACCAGAAGTAGGTAAAAACAACTCCAAAATTATTTATACTAAGAGACACTTTCTACCAGACATAGACATTAATGAGAGTACAACATGAAAAATATAAAGAGCAATAAATGCAAGGGAAGAAAGCATAAAACCTAGCAAGGAAGTATTCACTTATAGTTCATCTCCACTACAAGAGGGTTTTTTTTAGAAGTTCTTCCCATTGTTTATCGTAACTTGACTTGAGATTCATTAGTTTTTGTGCAATTAAATTTGTTAGTTATAAAGTAGAAATTCATTTGTTATTAATTAGAGATTCATATTTTTATTATGAACCCATTATATAGATATATATATATATATATATATATTCAAAGAACGATATTGATTTTATAGTCAAGACAATCTCTTAATTGTGCTAATAACATCGCTAATATAAGTAAATACCAAAAAGAATAAAGATAACAAAAATAAGCATACAAAAGCATATAAGAAAAGGAGAAAAACTACGTTTTTATGGCTAGAGTGTATTATTAATTAATATTATTGATTTAATATATTACTATTAAGTAAAGATTAATAGGTTAGTTGGTTAAAATAATATATGTTCATTAATTAAATCATGAAATTCATTAATTATTAACTATAAGTTCATCACTTTTAATACTTTAATTTATTATTCTATATATGTTTATTAATAAAAAAACTATATGTTTATCAAACACAACATACATATTCATTAACTATACACCTGTGATATATATATATATATATATATATATATATATATATTAAGATTAAGATTAAGCAAAACTTAATATCAATATTATAAAAATTAATAGGTTAATTGGTTAAATAATATAGTTTTTTTTTTTACAAGAAATAATCTAGTTTCATAAAAATTCATTAGTTATTAATTATAAGTTCATTACTGTTAATACTCTAATTTATTATTCTATATATTCATTAATAAAAAACTATAAGTTCATTGAACACAACATTTATGTTCATTAATTATGCACTTGTGATTCATCAACAGGAACATATGTTGTCTTATTTATAATTATTGATTATTATTTGTTCAGTAATAATTTATATTATAATTTTTATTGATCTTAGGGACGTGATATACATGCTTCATGTTATAACCCAAAATTTTATAAATTATTAAATTAATTTTCGGAATTTACAGTGTTAATAATTATTTTATTAAATTATAATATTTAATTATTTGGTGAAATTAAATTTGAAAGTGTTGAATATTATTTTTATTTTTATTATTTGTGAAATTAAAGTTTAATTTTTATTTTTAATAATTATTTAGTTGAGTGATTTTATTAAATTAAATTAATTGTTATATATATATATATATATATTTTTTTTTTTGTGATGTGAAATTAGTGAGAGAGAATATTTTAAATAAAATATTATTATTTTTTTAAGTTTTGTCTTTTATTCTATTTGAAAAAAAAAAGAGGTCAAACATCCATGTACTGAACCAATCCTCCTCATTGGTTTTTTTTTTTCTTTTTGTGGCCGGAACTTCCTTTGTTCACCGGAGATGATTCCGGCGATGACGGAGGCCAATACTTGACTCTTTTGGAAGCTCATCCTCCGAGCTTTTCAAATATTATAACTGTTTCGAGTTTTGACTCCAGTAATTATTTCTTTTTGTATAATTCATTTTTTAGTATTTTGAGTTTTTTGTTAGTTTAAGCCTTTATTTGATTTTATTAGCTATTGTTGCTTTAAGATTAATTGTTGTAGAGATTGTGAGGAAGATAAATGTAATTTTTATTTATTTTTTTTAAATTTTGTATTTTCAAGCTCGGGGTTACTATTTATATATTGTTACGGGCTTAGGAAAATTATATTTTTAATAAATTATAATAATTATTTTAAGCATATTTTGGGAAGAAAGCTTATTGAAATTGTATTCTGAATTTTTATTATGAATTTTTGAATGTTTATGTAAAAATTGGATTTTTGGAAAAAAAATTAGCATAAATTAGTAAATTTTGTATTTTAATTGAGATTATTGCTAATTATTATGTTTTGAATAATTTTTAAGTAATAAATAGTATTAAAATGATTTTTATGAATTATTTACTATTTTTAGCTAATTAATAATAATTTCTGAAAAAATTAAAATAATAATTTTATTTATTTATTATTTTTATGATTAAATGAAATTTTAACTATTTTTATTATATATTTTAGTAATTTAAATAATTATTTGTAAATTATGCTATTTAATTTTGAATATTTGAAAAATGAATTTTTATAAATATTATTTAATTATATTGGAATTTTATTATTTATTTTGAAAATAAATATCTTTGATGTTTTTATTATTTAAATAAATTGAATGGTGGTATTTTATTATTTTCTATGGATTTTAGTGATTTATTAATATTTATTATTATTTTATTAATTTTTGTGTATATTGGTTCTTAGTTGAACAATTTATGATTCGGGGGTCCAACTCGAGAAGATGAACATTTTTGTGTATTTGAAATGTGTTTGCATATAGGATCGGCTCCACTTTTAATAGAGAGACATTTGTTTTACAAGGGAGTCTCTATCGAATTTTAGTAGATTTCTCGTAAAACGTGACATCGGATTAGTCTTGAGTTTTGAATTGTTGTCTAGTTGTGCCTTATATTGAGTTGTTATTTAGAATTTCTAGAAGTATAAAATTAGAATTTTTTATTCTAATATATTATTATTTTATTATTTTCCTTAGTTGTTCTGCGTACTAAGCCTATCGGACCGAGCTAGAGTTGAGAAGCACAGTAGAACAGTAAGTTATTATTATATGTATATATTGCATCTAGATTAAATATTATGAGCATCCACATGTTTTTAATAAATATTAATTTAATTATGCTCATTTTATTATATAATATTTATTATTGTTAATATTTCTATATATAATTGCTCATATTTATTTTGAATTATATTTATGCTATCATATTTTATTATGAATTATCATTATTTTTATGATAAACAACATTTTGGAGGATAGTTGTAAAATGTGCTACCTAGTGGGCCACATTATGGTTGTTACGCAACAATATGCTAGGATTAGGTTTTGAACTTTAATTGATGTTGGATATGAAAATTATGGTGATGGTGAATGATAGATAAGGGGTGTGACTGCGGATACTCGGTTGACCTATAGGGTACTCGGGGCTAGTTAGCACTGGTAGTAGAACTGTGAATCCTCGGTTGACCCTTTGTGTACTCGGGGCTAGTTCACTGCCAAAAGTTGGATAAAAGAATATTTTTAGAGTTATAGAAAACCTAATGGCTAATGATATTCAGTGTTGAGGTTACGAAAATTTAGAAATTTTACTTCGATCATCCACTCAAAATTATTATGCATTTATTATTATTATAAAAGTGGATTTTTAGCATCTGTATGAAATGCATATATATACATACATACATACATACATACATATATATATATATATATTATACCAATGTTTGATTGTATATATTTTTAGGTTGCATGTGTATATATTATAATAATTTACTTAATAAGGTCTGACCCTCTCAATATTTTTTTCATGACCTTCTAATTTAAACCTTTCTAGTAGAACTCTTCGCCGGACTTTTCCTCTCTGGTTGACTTATGTAAACATTGAATCATTATTTCTCTTGTATTTTAATAAACGCTGCGATAGTATTATTTTTCGTTGTTGTACCTATATTATATTAGATAGTGTTTTGTATTTGGATATTGTATGAAGATATTTATTATGTTATGATAATGATTTATTTTATATTAATTAAATTTTTAATTCTGGTGCATTTTTGCGTTATAATTGCATATGTTTTTATTTTAAGGTTTGTTACGGATTTTGGATTCGAAATAATTCTTGTTTTTTAGTGTCAGTCATGATTCCCCGGTTTGAGTTGTGACACTTCACATAGTGGATCATAGGATCATCTAGCGGTTGTGAACGAGAATAAGAATGGCCAAAAGTTCTCTTCTTGCGATAAAGAAGACAACACTAGTATTAAAAGATCATTAAAGAGAACACAATTCATCAGTTAAGTGGATGCCTTTAAAGATGAGGTTGATGAGGAAGATGATGAGTTCAGATCAAACAATTAATTATAATACTGCACCTAAAGTTTCTATGCACAAGTTTGAAGATGAGGTGAAGACCACGAGCCGATCATCGTCTTTACAAGAAGATGACAATAGTAGTAACAACTCAGTTAGGGTTTGTGCAGATTGTAACACTACAAAGATCCCTTTTTAGAGAAGTGGATCAAGATGCCCTAAGGTAAACAAATTCCCTCTCCTTTTACTCTAAACCCTCCTATATATATATGTATACCTAATTTTGTGTTTTTGCCATCTCAATGATTCATGAGTTGTTTCCTGCTCTTAATGGTAAAGAGGCTGTAATTGGGTATGTTTTGTTCAAGAAAAAGAAGAAGAAGAAGGTGATAGTGAAAAAAATAAATAAATAAAGGGCATATTTTTTTACATGTATGATAGACTTATGATCCATATTACAATATGAATAGTATAATAGAATTGGAAGGTACAAAGAGGCCTACACCTGGTCCATCCAAAGACCAACAGATATGGAGTGGGCTGGAATATTTAGCAAACAACATTGTGAGTTCAAATTTCTTTGGTCACAGGCTTCAGCCCATTGAGAGTCCATTGAAATTAAAAAAAAAAAAATTGTTTATAATACTTTTCTTAAACGTCAATCAGCGTCTCCAGTCACTATGGAACTGTTAACAGTAAACTTTCTACCATAGCTCAGAACCGTAAAAGTTCCTCTTCTCACTGCAAAAATCAAGATAGATGGCAAATGTAAAGCCTGTTCTATTTGGACCTGGTTCCCTTGTGTTAATAGCACATCAGATAAGCAAAACACAGAGCAACATGTCAGTGCCACCAATTTGTCATAAAAATATCCCATTTATGGCTTGTTGTCAATGTCTCACACATTAACTTGTTGAATCCATGCTAACAGTAATGATCATTAATAAGAAATTACATTTCAATTTGCTCAATAAAATCATCCTGACGGAATCAATTATTGATAAGGCACATAGTTCCTGGTTAAAACAAAACATTATTATCATGTCTCCTATAATGCTATATTTGGGGCCTTGCTTGAACCACATATATGGCTCCATCTTTTACAACCCCTTCGATATCCTGAGGGGAACCATAGAGGTCTTCTATGACTTTTCCCGCCTCTGCAATTTTTGAGAGGATAGATATCTGGAAAGCTTTATCAACAATCATTGGATCACTGGAGTAATCTAATACAACTTTCTCCTCTTTATCCATGAGTACACTGCATTGATTACAATATTAGACAATGTATAAACAACAAGTGAACAAAATATTAATCTGTTTGATGCATTAGGAATGAAATGTTCCAGTATGTATCAGGATGGCATAGGGTATGCAAGAGATCGCAAAGAAGCTATTAGCACATTAGTTGTGCAAGCTCATTTCCTTTATATATTTATATACAGACACCACCAACTTTGGACATGGACTAGTTCAAATGCAAATGGCAACAGCACCAACTTTGGACATGAACTAGCTCAAATGCAAATGGCAAGTGCACCCTAGCAAACAATTCAGTGTGCTTCCAAAAATAATCTGGCTTAGTAGATATCATGAACTATTGCTAACGGGCCAGAGGCACTACAATTATATGCTCCCTTTCATTATCCCAGTCAAGGAATACAGGATATGAGAAAGTAAATTATTTAGGAATAAATAACATCCAAATGAAATTCCAGAAACAGACCTGTCGTAAAGCCCAGCTCCTGCAAAACCTTCCAAATCTTCACCATTTGAGTCTGATCTGAATATTATTGATTGCTTACTATATAACCCTATATGCTTGCTTGGATAATTAGTAACCTGAGATTCAGATTCACCTTTAGTTTTTCCTTAACGATAGAAGTATTCATATTCAAATTCAGGTGGTAGGATATTAATGAATTGCTATAGCAAGCTAGGATTTGGAAAATGTGCAATTTGAACTAAAAGCCAAATCAGTTTAATTTGGCAATTGTCCAGGTAAACGGAGCATGTGCTGAAACAGCTTTTATGAGAAAAAATGAGACTTACAATGGGAAACTTTAAATTGCTCTTTTTAGCAACAAAGCTCATAGCTCGTCCTGGATATGCACCCACCAAAGTCTCTCCGAGGCCCTTCACAATCTGGATGTTTGCATGAACAGAAAGGGATGAATTGTATGCCAGTCTACTAATCTAGAGCAGAAAATAAAATGTTACCTCAGTATATATCTCTGAGGCAGACCCTGTCAGGGGATTCTTTGTGTGAATCACAAAAGCATAGTCAGCACATATTACTTCTTGAATCAGCACAGCCATGCGTAGATTATCATGATTCAGGTTAGCTTTCTTACAACTAACATATGCTCTCTCATTCCATTTCGAAGCCCAAACCTGAAAACAATGCATCAAGCCTTGCGACAATAAAAAGAAGTGAACACTATATAGGTATGGTTTATAGTAATAACAGCAAAAAAAAAAAAAAAGGGGGAGGAAGGTACTGAATTACAATAAACCAAGTCCCATTGTTTTAAAATAATGATGCAACAAATCCCTTTTCCCCAAGTGTTGAAGTGAACACTATATAGGTATAATTTATAGCAATAACCACAAAAAAGGTACAAGTCTCATTCTTTTAAAATAATGATACAACAAATCCCTTTTCCCCAAGTGTTGAAGCACCAAACCATAGGACACAGTTTTGAAATTTCATCAGAATATGGAACATATATAATTGACGCATTCCATAATCCACATAAAGAAGTTGTGGGGATGATACCTTCTTTATTGCTTTCCAAGCATGATTCCATCTCTCCTCACTCTCATCACCTGGCCAAGGTATTCTCGAGCTCCTCATTTTTCTCTTAAGTTCATAAGTCTACATGAAATTTGCATATAAGCATAAAAAAACACAAAGTAATTGAGAGCACTAGGAAAATAGGTTTCTGCACAACGTGCTCGTGTAGGATCAGAACATGCACTTTTCACTGGAAGGCACTGAGAGCACTAGAAAGTGATAAAGCACCAACGCATATTCTTCTAGAGACCATGGGAAGCAAAAATAGACAAGGAAGTCATCTTTATGTAAATTGGCTCATAACATGTACCATTAAGTCATTTTGCAAAGCATACTTTTTTAAGTTACAAATATGTAAATTGGCCACGTAATAAGAGAAAAGTTTATGTAGTAAACTGTTCAGTGTATGAAATTACCAAGGTCAAAGGTGCACTCATTTGTTGAATAACATCTTGGATTGCTTGAAGCTTTGTATAGTCACCATTCAATACAGATTTATAAAGGCTAGAAATCTTGTTCGATATGTCCTAAAATGAAAAAAAAAAAAAAGTATCAAGTTTTTTAATATGTAATAACACATAAGAATCAGTCACTTATTTGCAAAATCTGATTGAATAAAAGACTACAAATTAAAATTGCAGAATTCTAAATATTACTGGAGAAAACACTGTAACAATTAGAATTAGCATCTAAAAGCCCAAAATTAGTTGTGTTACAGACATGGGGTCGCCCAAAAAAAATAATGACTCTAAATGTCCAGTCAGATATACATCTAACAACAGGAAAACCTTATTTTGAAAGAAAGAAATTCTTATGCTTACTCATGTTTAGGTTGTTGTTTTTACGCGAGCATTCCATTAGCAAGCAAAATAAATTAGCATGCAATGGAAAACAACATTACAGACAGCTAATGCACATATGACATGCACAGTAAAATTGTGTATAACGGTTGAGGGCCTCAAGGAATGGCAAAAAGTATCCTTGGAAAACATCCAGTACCTTATTAATATCCTCGGACAGAACAGATTCAAAGGTTCCAAATGGTAGGGCGACTGAAAGTGGAATCTTAATCCATGATGGTACTCTTTGTCTTAAAAATTTGATATTGCAAGATTTAGCACCAACCTATGAAATAAAAAGTCACCAACATCACATCAAATTGAGGTTTGCAGTGCAGCAATTGTCACTTGGTAGATGTTTTAAGATGTCAGAGATTCAAAAGAGTGGCCAAATGTTCCACTCCTTCTCTGTATTGCTTCCTAAAAGAGTTTGGCTTTAACTGAACAATAACCATTGAATTTAAGACAGAATCTGCAATTGATGCATAAAAAAAACTACAGGAGAACAGACATATAATCCTGATGCATCAACTACATTTAATCATTGTTAAAAGGAAGCAGAAAAAGAGGCTATTCGTAAAACAATCAACTGAGGAAATGCCTGCATTTAAGAACCATAAAGCAGGTTCAGCTTATCTGGAACAAGCTTACTACACAGCGTGTGAATCAGTAAATAAGTCATAAACTATCCAATAAAGAGCTGAAATAAAGTTGGTCACTGTGCGCATACCATCTCAGTATTGAACTCCTCTACTGCAATAGCATATTTCCCATAAAAAGTCTTCCTTTTAAAGGTCACTGCTTGAGTAGTGGAGGTAGAAATAGAGGAATTAAGTGACAAATTTGAACCACTGATGTCACTGCAAATTATCAATGACCATAGATTTTTAAGTGACAGTGAACAAAAATATATTAGCTAGGCATACATTCAACTGACCTACCTGATAATCAAATTCATCGACTTCAGGCTTATTGATACTGCTTTTCCTTCTTTCAGCTTCAAATTCTTGAGAATATTCTGATCAAAACATGTGGCAAAGCATACCTGCTGGATGGCTCATATTTAAATTTTAAGTGCTGGTTTTCTTAGGCCAAAATGCTTGGCTTTTCAAATATAATGATGAGTGCTTCCAACTTAGAAGAAAATTTAGAGGAATGTAATAAGTGGTGAAAGGATAACACACCTTACTATTTCTTGCTCTAATAGACACATGAGACAAAATGTCTAGCATATCAGGTGTCAGTACAGCAACAACTCCTTCAGGGATTTCCTCTTCCCCCCTTACTCTATTTGCAATAACAACAGTAGGTCTCCTGTAAACTTTGTTCTGAATGGTAATTAACTCATTGACATAGGTTACAAAACCACACACTTCCACTGGACTGATAACCTGCCAACTAATATAAAACATAAACTTTAACCAGCATAAGAAGATATTGTAAACACCTGAATCCATCTACTATGAATTTTGCATCTAAATGCTGTGGCAGTGCAAAAAAAAAAAAAAGTGAGAATAGATATTTCAAAACCAAGCTTCTATCCGCTCCTAATTTTATTCAATTTAAGATAAGTGGGTTTAATTAAATTCTTACCATCCTAAATTTGCAATTTTTCTGAGAACAGGATCAAAACGATTGATAAGTGTGGATAGAACAGCAGCTGAACTTGCCCTGATCAACTCTTCGGTAAAAATATCAAGCTGACAATGTTACAATATAGATGTTAAAGAAAGAAGAATGAAATGGCCTAAGGTATTGGACAGAAACCTCAATAAAAGTCAAGCTTAACTTACCACTGATTTCCCAATACAAAGCAAATTACCAAGATAATGTGCACTGGGCTGTATATTTTTATGGTATTTCAGGGACCTATCAGCAAGTATTAGCTGCAGTCGATCAAGAATAGACTTTGCTTGTAATGCCCACTGAACATCATTGGGTTTATATGATTCACGAACACAACACCAGTCCTTCAGTATCAGCAGAATGCCAAATATTTGGAGAAAAAACATCCAGCAAGCAATGGGATTCATGAGAAATTAAAAAAAAAAAATTCTATAAGAACTAGATATGTTGAGAAATTAGAACCATTATCCACATCTTTATTCAGAAAAGTATTAAAAAAAAATGTTCTAACTTCAAAGCATTTGAAGCTGAAGTAAAGGCATACCTTAGTGCAATAAACGAGCTCTTCATTGTTGACAGTTGAGAGGCAAAAATTTTCTAGCACCAAGGAAATGTAGAACATGATATCCTGTTTACAAGCATGTCTTTTCCAGTAAATAAAAAAAAATATTGAAAAATTTTTGTCCGAAAAAAATTTAGGCAATTTAATTGGAAATTTACTTGCAGCTGGTCAAAGGTGAAATATTTCAGTCCACGTTCCATTGTTGTTCTAATAGCTGAATCCAGAGCAAGATCGAGGAAGAGTAAATCTTTTGCTCTTCCAGAAGATGTGATCAAAACAGGACGAAGCTCAATGCGAGATTCCAGCAGTTTCTGAAAAATTAGTTAAATCATACAATAGCAGTTCTTTTCATTTAAACAAATTCTAAATTCCAACTTCTCTCAGAAAAACAATAAATTACAACTTTGTTTGCAGAATTTAACCTCCATGAGTGAACCAATATTTGCATCAGTAAGGTGTGCTCTGACAAAGTTCAAATAGTCCTACAATTTTACATTACATGTAGGACAAGTTATTTACTATTCTAATATATTAAAAAAAAAAAAAAATTATATAGCCAAGCAGAATCCCATGCAGTGACAAAAACCAAAAGCCATAAAAGTAAAGTTCTTCTTTGTATAACTGATCTAGAATGAAAGAGATACTTACCCTCAATTTTAATGACAACCAGCCACTGCCACTGTCTGCACTAGTGAAATTGTGACCCTGAAACATAGGTAGAAAATAAATTATTTGAGTTGTTAGCAACTTCAAAATTGCCAAAGAATAACCAAAAAAAAAAAAAGAAGTCCAGAAATCTGAAAAAATTCTTTGAAAAATAAAGACCACAATTACCTTGGACGAAGGACCCAAACAAATTTCAATAGCAGATTCCAGGTCAGCACCTGAGTGAACAGCCTACAGCATATTGATAAAAGTAAATGAGACCCATAAAGAGGCATGCTCATATGTAATGTACAAAAGGATCAAATTGAAAAAATAAGACAGATAAAAATGAATGACCAATACATGCTAATGGCAACTATTGTCTATGATGAAGGAAATTAATGGTTTGATAAAAAATTCACTGGATTTTTAATCTAGATATCATTGCAAATATTTTATTCCATTAGAAAAGAGAATTCGTGAATGTATTTCTATGAAAAAAACCACTTGGTCACTCCTCATTTTCAAATCTTTTGTTTCTCAGCAAACTATCTACACATACAAACTTTAAAGGAAGTAGCATTATCACATATAAAGAAACAAATAAACTCTGATGACAAGGAAGTTATCGTGATAGAACGAGAGGGGATGCTAGAATTGCACTTCAGTCTAAATAATGAGAAAACTATACCCTCTATAGTCTATAGGATACCTTTAATGTCCTCAAGTACATTGTAAGGTCACGTATGAGACCTTCTTTTGCAGCAGTGTTGAAATGAGGTTCTGACACAATGGGACGGTCATAACTTGCAAGATTTTCTTTTGTCATACCATTTGCCTTTAATGTTTGCCAATAAACATCAATTCTAAAGCCACATCTTACATAATTTAAGAGTGCCTGTTAAAACAGAACAAATGAAGGATTGCACTTTAAAATCACAGCGATAAATCAATGAAGAAGCTTTAAATTTAAGGTAGTCTAAATTTAGCATATGGGTCTTAGTGTCAGCTTATGTATTTCATTCGGAAGTTTCAACAATCACCAAAACTTTGATCGATGTTGGAATGGACTAGCTTAGTTTATAGCAGGAATGGAGTCTAACCTTAGTACCAGAATGCTCGATGTTAGTTAGTCCAGTAGAATACTTAAAACACTTCCAGAATAGAAATTCATAAAGCACCATACCTCACAAATTATCACATCATCTGGGCTACTGTTATTGTGCAATTTTTGGTGCCACTCTTCCATCATGCCATTCTTGCAATCATTGTTTCTCTGCAGATGGAGAAACAAGACAGCGAGTGTTTTTGACACTTGATGCAAGACAGGGAACCTATAAAACATAATTAAGTAAAAATACCTGAATTACAAGTATTTCATCACGGATTCTCTGTCCAACATCGCCCTGACCCCCACGTCCAACACATAGCATAATCAGTGTCACAATTTCTCTACAATTTGGCTGGTTTAAGTAAATATTCTGTAGTAAATTGGTGAACCTATCCAGAGCTTCACTAATTTCACTGCAGAAACAAGGTAATTATAACAAGTATACCACCATACTATAAGCCACCAATACTATGAATCACCTCTCTACATCATGTTCTCCACATCAAATGTATAAACAAGCATATCAGTAAATTTGATGCAGAAAATAAAGGGGTAACAATGCCAGCAAAAGCAGGACAAAATTTTATCCAGTCAATGACAGAAATGCAAAGAGCCAATTCCAAACTTGAGCATAACCATTCTGCATGCAGTGAAGACAATGCTACATTTTTGTTTGATACCATCTGTGGCAGATTCCACCACCAATACAAGACTAAAATAAGCATCTATGCAGATATCGTTCATTTCCATTCCCTATTATTGGCTACAACAATCTAGTTCCACCCCCCCAAATCCAGGATTTAGATGAGTGGCTAATACCAAGAGACAACATCAGTCGGTTCGCCAGATCTAAAGGTAAAAGTTTACCGAGGTTTCACGTTGTAATTTTTGTTCCATGTGAGATGCCTACATGCCATGAACCTCAACCAGACCAATATGCCAATAAGGCCCAATTCTCCTTCAAATTGACAACGTTCCATCAATTCTGTTGCAATGTTGAACCTGTGTGCACAAGCATACGAACAAAGAATCCCTAGTGAGCAAACCACTGCAAGAGAAGCACTACGAATGATTTATTAGCTTTACCACACCAAGTTGATATTTGCTTATTACTCTGCTTCAGTGAATACATATTGCCAACAGACTAGAAAATATATTAAATTAGGCACTCATGGGATTTTAGTCCTGTCAATCCAGTGTATTCAATGCAGCACTCTCAGCATTATATCTTAACCTAACCTGTGCATCAATGACCTTTCTGCCTCTTTTTCTTTTTGATATATTTCGTCAAGTAGCCATTTGACAATTTGTTTCCCCTCCCCATAAACCTGCATATCATATGAATCGAAGTCTGCATCAACAACCTTATAGTCTGCACAAATAAGTGCACAGAATAGGTCTTCAAATGGCATGATGTACTTCAGCCATGAAAATTTCATTATATTACTATGTGTGTTAACAAGAATAAAGTGGCAATGCCGTTGTTGTTGAATTAGTCTGTTGTTATCAATATTTAAAGCAATAACTTCCTTCCTTCCTTCCTAGTTCATCATTGCTTCAAATTCATGCTTGTTACAGCTGTATATATTTAGAATAGGGCCTAAATATATAGGTTGATTATAAGAGCTGATTTACGGTTGTATATATTTAGAATAGGAAGTAAATATATAGACTGATTATAAGGGTTGATTGTAGAAAGTTTTTCTTCTTAAATTAGGTCTCCTATACTTGTATATATATCCTTATATTTGATGAATAACATAATAAGAAATTCATATTTCTATGTTCTTATACTCTAATTACATGGTATCAGAGCTAGTTGTTTTCTACTCTTAAGAAAATCAAAGTTTTGGGTTATTGGGTGTGAGTGAGGGTGAGACTAGTTCATCACGTTAGGAGATTTCCTATTAACACTGCCAGCCCAGGGAGGAGCACTGTGCTGATCAGTTGAGACGCAGAGACCAGTCACTGGAATCCAAGCTCACGAACCACATGCGTCGCCAGAAGCTGCTGCCCAGATTCCACGCACCGGTGCGTGGAGGCGCGTGAGCTGTCGGAATTTGCTCCGATCAGCCTTGTTTGACTCACATTTGTCTGTCCTTCTTGATTCCACATCTATTTGGGTTTGAATCTGCACCGTTGTGAGAGTATTCAGCTATTTAAAATCTGTTAGTATTCAATTCTAATTTCTCTAAGTTTTTTTTTTCCTTCTTTTGTTGGTTGTTCTTTTGAAAAATGGCAGAGAAAAAAAGTGTTGTTGTTTCTGATGTGGTTCCAATGATGTCAAAAATCACAAAATATAAACTTAATAGTATGAACTGTCTTAATTGGAGTCAAATTATTGAACTATATTTGCTCAGTATTTCTATGGATAGCCACTTGACTGATGATCCTCCAAAAGACGATTCTAGACTGCCTTGGATGAGAGAGGATGCTCGATTGTTTTTACAGATATGAAATTCTATTGATAGTGAGGTGGTTGGTATGATAACTCACTATAGGAGAGTTAAGGAATTAATGAACTATTTAGAATTTTAATATTCTGGAAAGGGGAATGTCTCTCGTATCTATGATGTGTGTAAGACATTTTACAAGGCAGACAAAGGTGATAGGACTCTCACCAGATATTTCATGGATTTCAAGAAAACATATGAAGAACTCAACATGCTACTTCCGTTCAGTATTGATGTGACTGTCCAACAAACTCAGCAGGAGAAGATGGTTGTTATGAGTTTTTAGCTGGTCTTCTGTCTGAGTTTGAAATTGCTAAATCTCAGATTCTTTCTAGTTCAGAGATTTCTTCTCTACAAGATGCTTTTAGTAGGGTTCTTCGTACAGAAAGTTCACCTATTGTTCAAACTACTCAGCCTAACAGTGCTTTTGTTAGCTGTCTAACACCTTTGAGTTAGGAAAACAACAATACAGAAGTGGTGGTGGTAATTATGACAAGAATATTGGAACTCGTGGACAGGAGTCAGGGGAATTAGTGTGCCACTATTATCATAAGCCAAGTCATATCAAGCGAGATTGTCGGAGGTTTCAGTATACTCAGTATGCTCATATTGCATCTACTTCTGAGACCTCTGAAAAGCCTGTTTTGCTATCTGCAAATGAATATGCTAGATTGACTCAGCTTCAAGAAGTAATGAAGCCTCAATCCAGTTTTGTACCTACAGAGTCAGGTAAACTTAATACATGTCTTGTTTCCTCCTCTTCAAAATGGGTCATTGATTCTGGTGCTACAGATCACATGACAGGTAATTCTAGCTTATTCTCTACCTTTCAGTTATATAAATCTACCTCTCTTGTTACTTTAGCTGATGGTTCCACATCTTGTGTTACTGGATCTGGAACAATTAATCCCACACCATCACTCACTTTATCATTTATTCTTAATCTACCTCAATTATCCTTCAATTTGCTTTCTATCAGTAAACTCACTCGGAGTCTTAATTGTTGTGCCTTATTCTTTTTTGATTATTGTTTATTTCAGGATCTTATGACGAAGAAGATTATTGGTAAGAGACATAAGTCTGGTTTATTTCAGGATTTTATGACGAAGAAGATTATTGGTAAGAGACATAAGTCTGGAGGTTTCTACATCTTTGATATGCAAATATCAAAGTGTGTAGCTTGTACTGGAGTTGTCACTCCTATTGAAGCACATTGCTGATTGGGTCATCGTTCTTTTCTTGTTCTTAAGAAAAATTTTCCTCAGTTTTCTAGCATGTCCTCTTTAGATTGTGAGTCCTGTCAGTTTGCCAAACACCATCGTCTCAATTCAAGTTCGAGAGTTAATAAACGAGCTAATGCTCCTTTTGAGTTAGTACATTCTGATGTTTGGGGTCCTTGTCCAGTTACATCTAAAACTAAGCTTAGATATTTTGTTACTTTTGTTGATGATTATTCTCGAATAACATGGTTATATTTGATGAAAAATCGATCAGAATTGTTCTCTCATTTTTCTGCTTTTTATGCTGATATTCAAACTCAATTTGGTGTGCCTATACAAATTTTAAAAACTGATAATGCTAAGGAATACCTGTCATAAACTTTTTAAAATTATATGATTTTACATGGTATTCTTCATCAAACATCTTGTGTGGATACACCTTCTCAAAATGGTGATGCTGAAAGAAAGAATAGACATCTTCTTGAAACTGCTAGAGCATTATTATTTCAGATGTAGGTTTCAAAATATTTTTGGGCTGATGTTGTTTTTACAGCTTATTTTTTGATCAATCGGATGCCTTCCTCGGTCCTGTCTGGTGCAATTCCTTTTCATGTTCTTTTACCTAATAAAACATTGTTTCTTATTGAACCTAGGATATTTGGTTGTACTTGCTTTGTTTAGGATGTCCGCCCTCAGGTTACAATACTTGATCCAAAATCTTAGAAGTGTATTTTTCTTGGATATTCCTGAGTGCAAAAGGGATATAGATGTTATTGTCCAAGTCTTAGCAGGTATCTTTTGTCTGTTGATGTTACGTTTTTGGAACATACACCATTTTCTTCTTCTTCAGGTCCTCTTGGTTAGGGGGAGGAGGATGATTTGCTAGTCTATACAATTATTCCTCCTCATTCCACTCCTGTTAAGCCTCCTATCATACAAGCATATTCTCGTCGGACATAACCACCTATTACTATTGTTGCACCTATTCTTGATCCTCTTGCTCCATGTCCTAATGAGCTAGTTTCTTTGTCATCAGATCTGGTTCCTAGTGATGATCTTCCCATCGCTCTCTGTAAAGGTAAACGTACATAAACTTATCTAGTTTTTTCTTTTGTTTCCTATAATCATTTGTCATCATCTTCTTCTTTTTTTATTGCATCTCTCGATTCTGTTTTTGTTCCTAAAATTGTTCATAAAGCTTTAGCTCATTCTGACTGGCATAATGCCATGATTGAGGAGATGAATGCTTTGGATGTTAATGGTACTTGGACCTTGGAAACTTTACCTGCAAGAAAACAGACTATTGGGTGTAAATGGGTGTTTACAGTAAAAGTAAATCCTGATGGATCTGTTGCTAGATTGAAAACTCGACTTGTTGCTAAAGGATATGCTCATACATATGGAGTGGATTATGTTGACGCATTTTCTCCTGTTGTTAAACTTACTTCTATCAGGCTCTTTATTTCTATGGTAGCTACTCATCATTGGCCTTTACATCAGTTAAATATAAAAAATTCCTTTCTTCATGGCGACCTTTAGAAAGAAGTCTATATGGAGCAACCATTTGGTTTTGTTGCTCAGGGGGAGTATGGGAAAGTATATTGTCTACGTAAATCCTTGTATGGTTTAAAACAAAGTCCCCGTGCCTAGTTTGGCAAGTTTAGTCAGGTTGTTGAGAAGTTTGACATGCAGAAGAGTAAGTTAGATCATTCTGTTTTCTATAAAAGATATGATGATAGCATCATTTTATTAGTCGTCTATGTGGACGACATTGTAATCACTGGTAGTAACACTACAGGGATTTCATCTCCGAAATCCTTTCTCCATACTCAGCTTCATACTAAAGATTTGGGAATGCTGAGATATTTTTTGGGAGTTGAAGTGACCAGGAGTAAGAAAGGAATCTTCTTATCTCAAAGGAAGTATGTGCTAGACTTACTATCTGAAACAGGATAATTGGGGGCTAAACCATTTAGTACTCCAATGGTTCCTAACTTGCAACTTACAAAAGATGGTGAATTGTTTAAGGATTCTGAGAGATACAGAAGATTGGTTGGGAAATTGAATTATCTCACTGTGACACGACCAGATATTGCATTTTCAATTAGTGTGGTTAGTCAATATATATCATCTCTAACTGTCGATCATTGGAAGGTAGTATAACAAATTTTGGGTTATTTAAAAGGAACTCCTGGATGTGGCATTATGTATGGCAATCAGTGGCATTATGTATGGCAATCATTGTCATACTAGGATTGAGTGTTTTTCAAATGCTGATTGGGCAGGATGTAAGGAAGATCAGAGATCCACTTCAGGATATTGTGTATTTGTTGGAGGAAATTTGGTGGCATGGAAAAGCAAGAAACAAAATCTAGTTTCTCGATCAAGTGCAGAATCTGAATACAGGACCATGACACAGTTTGTTTGTGAACTAATGTGGGTTTATCAGCTTCTCAGTGAAGTGGGTCTCAAGGTTTCAATGCCAGCCAAATTATGGTGTGACAACCAAGTCGCAATACATATTGCATCTAATCTAGTCTTTCATGAGCGAACCAAACACATTAAGATTGACTGCCATTTTGTTCGTGAAAAGATTCAGCAAAGCTTGATTTCTATAGGACATGTGAAGACTGGAGAACAATTAGAAGATATCTTCACAAAGACACTTAATAGGATTCAGATTGATTACCTTTGTAACAAGTTGGGCATGATTAACATTTATGCTCTAGTTTAAGGGAGAGTGTTACAACTGTGTATATTTAGAATAGGAAGTAAATATATAGACTGATTTACAACTGTATATATTTAGAATAGAAAGTAAATATGTAGGCTGATTATAAGGGCTGATTGTAGGAGATTTTCCTTCCTAAATTAGGTCTCCTATACTTGTATATATATCCTTATATTCGATGAATAACATAATAAGAAATTCATATTTATGTGTTCTTATACTCTTATTACAATTCTCTTGTTTCCTCAAGCAAAATTTTGCTGGTTTAAATAATTGACAGAAACAAAAATGCAATTGATAACTAATAATAAGTTTTAGTGCTGTAAGGATCCACAAGTTTTTCTTGTGATGAAGATTCATACCTTTTCAGTTTCATTTTTTCTTATCCCTTCCCCGAACCCTCCACTCTGCAAGCCAAAAAAAATGTAGCTGCATGGTTTTCACCGACAAGTATATTATCAAAGAAAAACTAGATCAAAGATCAGTGAATCAGCAGTACCTTATCACTTGGATAGTTTGACTTGAGGAGAACAACAAAGTTTGCCCCATTATTTTTTATCCAACATACACCTGTCCAGATCACAAATTGAACACCCAAGAAACTTCTTTGCTGCAGGTTGATATCTACAAGCTTTTTTTTTTTAAAGGGAGAGTTAAGAGGAGTTAGTCCAGAACACTGTCTGAGGATGTTATATAGGATGAATCGATGAGATTATTGAAAGAATTAATCAATCATGAAAACTTGGTTGTACTAAGTACCTGAAATGATTCTCTTCCTGTCGACATTTCTCTGAAATAAGTCTGACATGCACCAGCAACAAGTTTGGATCTTTCCGGCAATAAGTCTGATGGAGGAGCCTATGAACAACGAGGAAAACTCATTATCAGGTGAAGTGACATTTATATACTGGAGAAGGACAAGGCAACTATGACCTCAAGGTCATTCAGTTTTAGCAACTATGACCTCAAGGTCATTCAGTTTTGGCAACTATGACCTCAAGGTCATTCAGTTTTCATTAAGAAGGTCTAAAACAGTAAGGAAGCAAGAAACTCACCAACCATTCCCCAAGAGATGATTTTGACACACCCCAATGAAGAACAATAACACCTTTTGCATTAATAGCTACCAATATGTGATTGTCACTCCTAATGACTCTGGTCAGGACCTGTGGACATCAAGGAGCATCCAAATACTGGAATTATTGTTCCTTTTTGAGAGAATTTGACATGAACAACTGGATATATGTACCCCTAATACATCAAATATAAGAAAGTAACACTGGGGTTCATATCATAAGAGAGTACAAATCGTCCAACTATTAAGTGGAGCTAATATCCATCTATCTATTACTAGGAAGCATGTACAATCATCTATATTGTTTTCAAAAAGTTCACGTGTTTTACATATATTTTGCACTAATGATATGAATGCTCTTTCTTAATAAAAATGCATTAAAATGTGAACTTCATAACAAGGTAAATTCAAAAATATGATCATGCCACATCAAGAACGAATATATCTCCTATATTACAGCAAATGGCAATTGAATCCCCCATCACCAGAACTCTTCCCTCAAAATAATGCAAAATCTCTCATTCAAAGAATACTGACCACTATCTCATAGTTATTAACATGATGACTCTGTCTTGACACCACTTTATCTCCACGAGTAGTTCTCTCTACTAGATCCATTAAAGCTGAAAATGGCATATTGGTGTTTCTTCCATGGCCCACAGAATGTTTATGCAACCACTGATCCACGTCATGCCTTCTACAAGAAGTTGATGGTACACACCTAGATTGCTCCCTAATATCAGTTAGTGTTTTAGTGCTCGCAGACATGCAACTACTCTGTATGTCATTCAAAGAAGTTCCTTTAGTCAGCTGACTTTGGAGCTCCCTCAAAGCGTCATCATAATCTTGCTGCAAAAATATACAGCATGAAAAATAGTGAAAACAATGCATCGAAAAGTAAAATAAAGGCAATGCACAAGATGCTAACGTGACAGACATTTGTGGAAGAAAATAAAGAATCATGGCCTCAATATAAGAAGCACATAATTTATATAATTGTGCAAACGTTACATTTCTTATGCTATCTAGCATCTGCCTCCACAAAACGAATACAAGAAATAAAAATTAAAACTAGATAGAAATGCTATAAGATTAGTAAAAGTTAAAACAGATAATATGTGACAGATTAATTCCTCAGCTCTACTTAGGTTAGTAAATCACAAACACCAAGAAATATCTCCAAAAATGGGTTGTCTTTAAAAGAATAACAATGCTGTGATTCTCTTGTTAGTGTTTGATACTTAGCCAAGTGTAAATTAGGTGCTCAAATGAGACATGGCAAATAAAAAGAAGCACCTTCTTTTGTTCTGGAGTGCTTGTTGGTTTGCCCTTGCTTTCCCAGATAAGATATGCCTTGTTTCGTATCATATCATCTGATATAGGTGTACGAATAGTATGTTCATCATGTTCAGGTAGATCAATTCGGAAATTTCCGTTTTTCAGTTTCATCCTGGAAAACAAATTAAAAAAAGTTCACCACAATTCAGAGAAAATCAAAACCATACTTGCAGAAAGCAAAAGCTGAAGGAAATAACCAACCATCTATTCGAGTTGCCATCTTTAAGAACAAATTCAATAGCATGAAGCTTAGGATCCCGCAACTCAATGTTAACTATATATAATTCTCCACTCTACAATTCAGAGAAAAGAGTTCATCAACTAGAGGCTGAAAAATGATGTTCTTATGTATCCCAATGAACTATAAAGAACCCAATAGATGATGAGGGTAGACCTTTGTAAACGGTGTTTGTAATGCACCTTGCTTATAAGATGTTGTTCCTGAAGATTGACCACAAGGGATATACCAATTTCTGTAAAGAAAAATAATTCTCAATGATTATGTGCTTGAAAGCAATCAAAAGCAGACAAAAAAAGAATTTAAGATAAAAAATAAGGACTTCCAATTGCGGCTTTACAGATTTCCATTAAAGACACAGCCCCAGTGAAGAATCCAAGTCCTTGTACAGTTCTTTAGCTGAAGTTCAATTCTCACATTGCGACCACTCAAAGAGCCTAGCACATGTATCTGTGAAAATCCCGCAGAAAAAAAAATCAATTTTCCTTAGAAAACCAGTGAAGACCAATAAAATTTTAGCGTGACAAATAGAAGGAAAGGCGGCAACCTGTAGTTGCATCCCATCCACGAGCTGGAAATGTTGAAGTCGAGGAGTCGTCCTGGAGGACGCCATAAGAACAACTATTCGCGCATGCACAATTTAATCAAATTTCTTTTCTTTGTAGAGTATTACCATGAATAAATCTTGCCAAAACGAGCCACCACTTAGCTCCATTAACACTCAATTTAGAATCTATTAGTACCGAAAGAAACAAAGAAACGTATAAAAAACGGCATGGCTATGGTTCGTACAGCTTTGTGCATAAATGTTAGTGGCGAAGTGAATTTCCGCCAAATATTAGAATCGGATTCGAACTCCATATGATCGGGCCATGCTTTTGTCAGCGATTCTCAAAGCGGAGAGAAACAGAGACGCCACGCGTGCCACTGAGGAAAAAAAGAAAGAAAGAAAGAAATGATTTTGATTCTGAAACCACCATTGACGTTGAAGAATTGAGCTGAAAGGGAAGTGAAGCTAACAGCATACAACGGCCACTACGCGCGCTTCCAAAATAAAATAGCAAGTAACGGCTACGAATGAGGCGGTGCATTTAGGAATAGGAAATTTATGTGCTTAATTAATAAAAATAATATTACTTAAAAAAATAAAAATAATGCAATTTATTTTATGCATTGAATTTTCACTTTTTATTTTTTTTTAAATTAATTTTTGCAGAAATGAGTATTTTACATATTTGTACAATTCTTTTTTAAATATTATCACAATCTTTAAGTTGATAAGATCGAAATCAAACCCTCCACTTTTATATCTTCTCTTATGGTGTTGTAATTTAACCATTTGATCAAGTTGTAGAAAAAAAAAACTCTCTTTTTTCTAATTTAATTGACATTTAAAGATTATGCAATTAGGTTAAAAAATGTGATTAATAATACTATATTATCCTTATAATAATTACTTTAATTAATTATTAACTTTATATATTTTTAAAAAAATATATTGATTCAATTAATTCTCTAACTTAAATAAGAATGAAATAGAAAAAAGTATAATTAAAATGTATTGATAAACTGAAAATGTCAAATAAATCATAACAAAAATTCTATATTGAGGGAGCAATAATCATGGTCTCCCCGTTTAACAATACTTTTTCACCAGCTTTAGTGCTGCTCAAATTGATAAACTGGTTAATGGATTAAAGACCAAAGGAAAATGTGGATCTCCTTAAAATACATTCATAATTGCAGATTATGTAAAGAGAAGCGATGCCATCAACATAACTAAATGGAACTTCCGACTGAAACAGCTTCAGGAAATGATTTCTTTTATCCCATTGACATCTGTACACAAAATACAATCAAAGTGCATACAAAAATCAAATATGTTGAAATGCAGAGACACTTATCGTTATAAAATTCGTGGTTTTCATGACATGACTGCATGTTTAAGTGTCTGTCTCCGCAACTGTTTCATCTTCCCAAGAGAAGAAATAAAATGAGCAAAAAGATACACATTAGATAAGGCATGCATCGCCATCAAATGTATAATCATTAATAACAGTAGTTATGAAGGTTGATGATGCCTATACAACTAAATGCTCAGTCTTCCACTGTTGTAATACTCAAATTCTTTCCTTGCTGCCATCCACTTCAACTACTGAAAGACAATGGATTTGTAAGACCTCATTGTGTGAGCAGCTTTGAGTCGCATGCTACAATTTTAACCCGACCAACATTCTCCTGAGAATCCTCGTTCTTGAACAGTGCATCCTGTAGAATGAAAGTCCAAACATTGTCGCAGAATCTGTATGTATGCAAATGTCCCTGTGCCACATACAATCAGAGAAGTATCAGCCTCTCTGAACAGAATACTTGTGCAAAACCAACAATATTTCGATTGTCTGATGGACAAGTTGAGGAGATCCAAGTAAAGGATTCCACGGATGTGCAAGAACTGAACAATCTATGCATCTAGTTTCTTAATTAAAGAGAAAAAGGTCAAAAAAAAAAAGTCATATGTTAAATCATATTGAGATATATTTACACATATCCAGAACAGAAAACACTACGAAGCGACTGAATGTCCAAAAACAATAGCCAGCTCATGAACTACAGATCTTTGTTTATTGCTATCTTCCCAGAAAGGAGCTCCAACAAAAAGTTCAAGGCACAGGAATTACACAAAACTCTTTTCTTATTAAGTTTTCAAATTTCTTGGTGATACAAGTAACTCTATCCAACATCTGATCAATAGTGCAGCACTTGCTACAAGATATAACATTGAACACATCCTAAGGGCCAGTAGCTTACTTGACAAATTATGTAATGGGGTAAGATCAGTTAGTAGAATGAAAAAATGGATGCATCCAAAAGTTCATGAAGTGCATGAGAGCTGTACATGGAGAACTGGAAGTGCATGCTCAAGTGCCTTGAAACAAATAGCATCTATTAACTCTACTATGTAGAACAGTCCTGATTAAAAAAGCCGTATGTAGTTGGAATGCTAGCAGTTGAAGCTGCAAGAACTCTTTAACTATTTTGATACATCAAAGTTTCCTAGAATCTGTATATCATTCAATTCAAAATATTCAAAAAATTCAGTGTATTCTATTAATTATGGTTAAAGATGAACCAACTACTCCACAGCTTCAATTGGATAGGCTGCACAAGTGCTTAACATTAATTCAATATTAAATTGCAGAAGTACTGTTCTTTTTCATGTCTCCAAAAAAGAATAAAGTGAAAGACACACAAGCAATCAAACAGTCTTTAGGAAATGATAAACATGGAAATGAATAGCATGCATCTATGTTGTAATCCAATAATAATCAACACTTTGAAATAAAAATATATATATATATATAATAGCAGAATCAAAGAATAGTTCATTCTAGTTGCTGATAAGCCTAATTGAACATCAGACAGTAGAACGCAAAAGTCTGATCAGGCACAATTATAAAAAAGCATTATATCTCTTTATCCTATTGTGCTCATGGGGTAAAACACAGTTTTGCGATTCATACAGAATGCAATTATAAAATAGTCCAAGCATCATTTAAAACTAAGCATGTTTACACGCATTGACACACATGCACATACACAAAGTTGACTAGTGTTTGTGAGCAATACACACAGATAAGAATATACTATAAAGGATCCTCAACTAATACAATAATAAAACTTCACAAGTCAGAATAGTAAAAAATACGCCTCCCCAATTCTACAGTAATTCAAGTTCCAATTGGGTTTGAGACTAAAACTAGAAGTTGGCAAGAATCTTTTTTAGTCTTATTATTGTTTCAAATGAGCACACAACACTGCTATCAAATAGTGCATCAACAACCGGACGCAATTTTTTTTTCTTATCTTCTCTTCAATCTTCAAACATATTATTGTAATATCAACCAGGGAAATTCTTGGTAACTTTGTTTTTGACGTACTTTGTTTTTACTGTAGTTTTATCACCATCAGATTAGAATGTGTTGCATCACCCAACGGTAGTTATCAACAAAATAAAATTTACTTTATAAAAAACAAAGTAATCATAGAAAGCACCATCAATCCATTATCATTACTCAAACTTAAAAATAAGTTACAGTGCGGGATATCAACTGTACATTTTACATAGCTGTATTACCTTGATGGAAACTTTGCTCTTAACTTGTGATTCCAAAGCTTCAGTCATAGACTAAATACAACCCAAATAACAACAATCAGAAATGAAAACCATACCATAAAAAAAATTAAAAATCACACAGCCAACGATACAAGTGCAGTAACATGTAAATACCTTATCAAACTGGACAAGAACCTGAATTGCAAGCTCGGGGCTAAGAGTACCGCTTTGAACCATTTCATCAAGAGTCTCCGTCAAACACATCCCGATCGTTGATCTTCTATATAGCTCAAACGTCGCCATTATAAAGATCTGTTAACACAAACACATACACATACACACAACAAAATCAAAATGTAATTACAGAGAAACAGCAAGAAATGCGTAAAAAGATTGAGACAAGTGTATAAAATTGGAAATGAAAACTGAAATTACTGGTCGGCAGTGGCGACGGTGTACGGATTTCTTGGGTTGTAGTGGTTCCGGTTGGTTTTTAGTTGAACGTTTTTGATCGTTCTGAGTAAGAAATTGTTTGGGCGGAGAGAATTTGGGGCTTTTTATACCCTAGTTTTTGAGGATCGGGGTATATATAGTCGCGATGGATTTGGTGATCATGAATTTACCTTTCTGTCCCTACTGCTGTTTTCTTAAGCGCTTTCTTGTCTCTTTAGGCCCATTTAATTTCTTTTGTGGCCTTTTTTGTCCGCTGTTTGAAACGAGCAGCATACGCTCATGAGGCCCATTATGTTGTCTATACTACTAATTTGAAATTTATTTTTTTTTAAAAACAAATATTTTTTTCATAAAAATCCAAAAAGAAAAAAATAATAAAACAGAAAATTCAGATTTAATTTAAATTTTATTTTGTATATACATTTTTTATTTAATAAAAAAGTTATACACGATAGCTCATTTAGATAAAAATTCAAATTAACATATAATTCAATTTAGTGTGATATTTTTAATAATTAAATTTACAATTATAATATATATTACATTTTTATTAGTAAAATATAAAATAATTAGAATATATCACACACATGGTTGGATATAATTACTTTTTATTTGTGTAATTATGTAACTTATAATAATTTTAACTTATGAGGGTTAAAAGATCAAATAAATAATATAAATTCATTTAAAATTTATTTATATATTATGAATTATTAATATTAAATTTTTATTAATATAACTTTTCAACTTATGTCGGGTTTTATCCGTAGAAATGGATTATTTTTTACCCGTAAGTTTAGTTTTCGGACAATATCAACACCTAATACAGAAGAAACGTCGGTGGTTTCAGAGCTTTCCACGTAAAGGAAGAGCTGCGTATACGTGTAAACCTCCACACAGGCCTTGGTGTAATAAAGAAAAAAATAATAATAATCAAGAAAATTTAATGCCCCCTCAACTTGCAGTCTTCTTCTTTAATTTGCAGTGTTTTTGGTTTAGTAATTAAGAGGAAAGCGTCATGGAAGAGATCAGGCCATCACTATCACCATCACCGCCGCCACCGCAAACCGATGACGGAAAACGAGAAAAATCGGCACTTTCACAGGTGAAGAAGGAGTGCTTATCTTTTGCAGTTTCATTGCAAGAGAGCTTTCGATATATCAAAGCCAAATTTGTCGGTCAGGTATGTATTAATAATGGTTATTGTATAAAATACAAATGAACATACACATGTTTATCATCTATAATATTTTCTTGAACAGGCGAAGAAGATAACAGCAGGAAATGAGAAGGAAGCAACTGCAGCTAATTTACAGGCTTCTAAAATGGAGGTTGAAGCTGCTGATGAAGCTGAAAGTACCAAGAACAAGCTTGACAAATCTCTGTAATTAATCAATGTCCATATATATATATATCTTTCCATACTTAAAATTAATGTTGTAATTTGTAACATAATGCGAATGATTAAATATTTTGCTAATTTCTGATATTACAAATCAAGATTCATATGTTTTTGTTTGGCTTAATTCAAGAATTAGAAGATGGGGGGCCTTCCAAACGAATATAGTCATACATGAGTCCCTGAACACGGCCTGTGGCAATTATTTGCAAGAAAATGGTATTTTCTCCTTCCATTAGCTGAGCACCTGGCACTTGTATGCTATAAAGCCTGTAGAGTCCATGAATTCCATGTCTTGCAATTGTGTTGTCATGTCCGATTACTCCAGTTGTGAATAAAGGAGGATTTGTCTCCGGATCATTGATGCGAACCTTTTAAGACCATATTTTATAGTTTTGTGAATCAGTCTGTGAACTTGCAATTAAGTAACAGGATCTGAAAATGTAAAATTTTACCTGCAATTCAACGTCATTTGCAGTTGCAAGTGCCAATTGCAATGTGTATGTTCCATTAGTATCTGCATTATCGAGTCTGAACTTAATCTGCCATATGGTTCCTTGATACTGATCCTCCTCTATTTTCCTACAATGTGATGAAAAGCTTAGCATCTAGCCCCATCAGAATTCAAAAGAAGGAAGCTGCTGTTTTAGGACGAGGTCCTGATGGTTCAATGTTAAGAAAACATGGGGCGTTGAACAAAACCTGGCTACATGGGCAAAGAACCAATCTTCTCTAAAGTCACCAGTCTCGACAGTGTAAACCAAGTCTTCATCAGGGTATAAATCTGTGTAAATTTCCCATAACCCGTATTGCCTGAACCTGAAAGTAAGGAAAGGAAAAAAATTACATTGGTCTGAGTTAGCCTCTGTCCTCTAGTGTTCCATGGGATATGACCTTAATAAGAATTAGTCCTCTGGAACTGTAAATTTCAGGACCAAACATACGTTTTCAACAAGAGGGAGAGAAAAACCTGTCAGGATGATTTACATAGAGTTTATTGATATACATAGGATCAGGATCTGGAACGTAGAATTCTGCAGCAGAACGATCCGGTATGCCTATTTCCCACAATGTAGGACCATACCTCGGAGGTTCATACACAGCATCACCCAAGTCAATATAGCAACCTGGTTTTTTAAGTACATGTTTATTTCACACATAGAAATAAAAATTGTTACTGCCAGGTCAAAAACACAAAAAGAGAAAAAATAAAATTGTATTATCATGAAAGGTCAGAAAACAGAACCTTCAGTTATAGTAATGACTGTTTCATATCGATAATCCCCGATAAAACCAGGAACCCATGCATATAGATTATAGTCACCGGCGCAGACATTATTGATGAAGAAATAACCATCTTCATTTGCTGTTGTCCAGAACTGGTAACCCTGAGAGTTTCCAATATATATGACATGGTATTAGCAGCTATCTGCATTTCCTTAACAATTATTCTTAAAATGGGTTGTTTTAGTTTCTGAATGACTAAAATAAATGCTTAGATTACATTTTACCTTGTTTTCTATTTGCCATGATCCAACATTTCCTGGTGGTGCTAATCCTACATAAGCACCATTTGCTGGCATATCATCATCACTGGCATACCTGGAAAATCACCAGTCATGAGACATTTAATAATTTTACTTTCCAGATTATTGATATGAAAATCATTAATAACCTTTTACCTGTCTCGAACTAGTAATCTACCACTGACACTACCACGCTTGTCTGATGATGGAAAATCCTCTGAAGCTGGGAAACTATAAGGCCAGCTTTGAACTTCAATTAACATCTGAAACCTAAACCTGTATTAGTTTATATTTGTTGCAAGCCTGTAAAGTTTTTTTTTTTTAACTGTCAATTTCTTTTGGACCTGTAATTTAGCATCTTCCCATAGCAGAAGTGGGTCCTTTTCATCCAACAAAGTGTTCAGATAGATGAAAACAGGGCCAAAAACTTTCTTCCATGGCTCGTCAGTTTTGAGCTTCAGCACCATATCTTCTCCTGAATAATGGGCACTAAGGAACATCTGATTGTATCGTTTTGATCAGTCACCAAAAACAGAAATGATCAAGCTTGAAATTTTTAAGAACAATGATGTAGATTAATTTGTGGGAAAACTCATCACTCACAGCAAGATTGGTCGGACCGACATGTGATGTAAGGTTTTGCTTGAGCGGTCCGCCAGACCGGAATTCATTGCTGGGTGTGATTTGCCAGAATCCAACAGCTGGTTCAGAGCAAATCCAACCATGGACCTGAAGATTTCTGTTCTCACAAGAGTATTGGTACTTATCATCCACCTGCACTTAATTAGGAATCAATTAAAACTGAATGCGATAGATGACTACATATGAGCGTCGGTATAATGATAGCGTAGTAAACATTAGTACCTCTCCTTTAAATTCTGGCTCCACAGGATTGACAAGTAGGACAGCTTCAGGGAAATCTAAGGGCTTGCCTCTTGGCGATAACCTGTCTTCTGGCAGTGGCATGTATCTTTGCCTGTTATCTGCTACTGCCATATAACGAAACCTACTCGCTCAACAAGAAATAAAAAATTTAGATGAAAGCAATTGTTGAAGCTGAAACTGTTTGAAGGAGGTTTCAACTTTCAAGTTCTCTAACCAGGCAAAAAAAATTTCAGGTTTTACTTTTCTTGCTGCTTACTTGTCTTTCCTGAGCTTGAATACAATCCTGTTTTGAGGGAGGTTGAAAGCAGGCCATTCTTTCAAGTGCTTGTAGATAGCATAGGAATAAAAACCTGAGGAGTTTTGAAGCATCACAAACCTAAAAAATCATTGTTATTTTCCAGATTAATAAATCCCATTGCTACTTGCAGAAACATCCGACGAAAGTACAAGCAAATTTATCACTTTATACCTCTTGTCTATGTTCAAAGGAGCAAGCTTGCCTTCAAGTGAGGGATCCCATATTCTTGTGAACGAGATTTCTACTTGCTCCTCGTTTGCCACTATAACTCTAAAATCTGTTCCCTTTGTCCTGAATTGCAGCATAAAACTAATTAATAACATTTTCTCTACTCTAAAATGTCGAATTTGATATCAGTAAAGCAAGAACTCTCCATACACATCGATTATTCCCGTTGTTCCTGGACTTCCTTCCTTGCTCCATACAAGATCCCAGTACCTATAAGATCCATCAAAAAGCGTTCAGTTTCTGATACTCCAAAAAAACATAGCGCACAGCATTTTCCAGCGATAGCCGAAATAGTTTCAAATAAAAGAAGACTGTTAGATGTTTGAAATGCAATAGTACCCTCTATTAGATTCATCATTACGAACTTCAAGCAAATTGCTGATTCCATTGTATCGTATTCCAGTTACATTTCCTCTAGGTTTTGATATCGTGACCTGGAGAATGCCATTATCTATCACCACCTGCATGACAGAGTTCCTGTAAGATATCATTTTTTCATGGAGACAAATATAGGTACTACAACGGTAAAAATTGAGGAGCAATCTATCCATATTATAAAATCGTAACAGATACAAATAAGTAGTATCTGCAAATCATAATTACGTGACGATCTTGGATAGACAATTTAACTCGTTGGCTTGCCATGGCATTATATAGTATTGGTACAGAGGCAGCTAGCTAATAGAAAACTGCTAGCTAGATATATATAATCTTATCAAACCATGGCAACTCTAAGTAGGCAACTCTTAGAGACTTGAAAGAATTGGTTTTGGTTTGCTTGGTTTTTACTTGAACTAGTGGCCAAGCTTTCTTTATATAATGGCTCGTGTATTTGCAAAATCTCTACTCAGTCGTCACTAAATAACAGTAAAAAAAATTTTCTACTTCTGAAAGCCAAGTCATATCCTTCATAAAGCCACTGACAAAGTGGACGCTTAATTTTGCTTCTTCAACAACCAAATGGAACAATGGTTATGAAAATTCTTCAAGTCCTCTAGATAAAACATAAGTCTCACATGGTAGGAGTCCACAGAAAAGTATGAATAATATATGGCCATATATGGTTATGTCCTACTTAACCATTTGTTCTAAATAATTTCATTATATCACAGAATTTTAATGATAAAAACAAATAGATAGGTCATGAGTTTATACCCTTATATAGTGTTTTTTTCCCCTCCATTTCTAGTAGGTGAGGCTATAATAGAAGTGAGTACAATCTTAGCAAGGTGAGAACAAAAGAAGAATTGAATTTTTTCTATAATCACATTCACAGGTGACGTCATTAAAAATGTTGATATTATAATCTCAGCCATGTGCCTGATGTTAAGTCATTAACAATGTGTGAGATTATTCCCTTTCTTCCAAAAAAATTGCACTATTCAACAACTATGGAGAAACTGAAATGATAATGAGCTTACTCAACAACTATTCTATACTGTTCTGAAGGGATAAGATCAGCAGCAGATTTTATTCTGACATTCGAGTAAAACTTAGCTTGTGTTTATTTAGTTTGAAATTGGAAGGCAATTTTGAAGGTCGTAATTTTTTTTTTAAATTCTATATAAATTTTACTTAATTACTAACTTGAAATGTCCTTGAATAAAAGCAGCCATTAGACTGGAATGTCTTTGAAGAAAAGCAGCCACTGGACCATTTTTTTCACTGAAGTTATAAATTAATTTTGTAATAAGAAACAACAAATGTTGTATAGCAGCCAAGCCAACATTACATGACACGGAAAGATATTACACAACCAAATTATAAGTATACTTATATATATCATTCCATATTTCTTTCAGGAATCACAAACTGGAGGCCCTTCTAAGCGAATGTAGTCATACATGATGCCTTGGGTAGGGAGTGTGCTAATTGTTTGTGTCAGGAAAATGGTATTAACCCCTTCCACAAGCTGATTGCCTGGGACATCTACACTGTAAAGCCGGTAGAGGCCATGAATTCCATGTCTTGCTATTGTGTTATCATGTCCGATTTCTCCAGTCGAAAATTGGGGAGGATCTGCTTTTGCATCATTCATCCGAACCTTGAAAAACAGAACAAGGTGAGAGCAATCAAAAAACAACATTGGCATTGTACTGGTGGCACAACTCAACTCATTCTCTTCAGAGAACTTCGAAAATACCAATAAAGTAAAATAAAGGACATAAAAATGTTTCGTTCGTAGATCCATACTTGCAATTCTGCAACATTGGCAGTTGCTAGCGCCAATTGCAGCTTATAAGTTCCAATTTCATCTAAATTGTCAAGTTCAAACTTTATTTGCCATGTAGTTCCTTCGTACGTACCATCTTCTTTTTTCCTGAAAATGCAATCAACATCAACCTCCTATTGCATATAAAAAATTTTCTGATAAACACAACCCAATTTTGGAAGATTTTGCACCTGTTCACTTGAGCAAAAAACCAATCTTTCTTGTAATCACTAACACCAACGATGTAAACCAAATCCTCATCAGGGTACAGATCTGCATACCTTTCCCATAACCCATATTGCCTAAACCTGAACATCTCAAAAAAAAAAAAAAAAAAAGAAGAAGAAAATCATAAATTAGATGATTTTGAACACCAGTTCTGGTGTCCAGTTAGTGTTCAAAATATACTTTAATCTCAACAAGGAGGTACAAACCTGTCAGGATGATTAATGTAAAGTTTGTTGATATACTTTGATTTAGGATCAGGAATGTAAAATTCTGCCGCAGTCCGATTGGGAATCCCTATTTCCCACAATGTTGGACCATGTCTTGGAGGCTCATATACAAGATCACCAACGCTGATGTCACAACCTGCTTCGCATGTTATTTTAAACATGAGATTGCTGATAGTGCAAAATTGAGAATGGTATTTAGATAAAGTAAACAAAATAATTAAAATTTATCATTAACCTGCTGTTATGTCAATGACATAATCATTACGGTAATCCCCAATGAAGCCAGGAACCCATGCATAAAGATTATAATCTCCAGAACGTATATTGTTGATGCAGAAGTAGCCATCTGCATCTGCATTGGTCCAGAATTGGTAACCCTGAAATAAAATTTAGATCATAATCTAATTTACGGATGATTGCATAGTGCTAATATTTTGGACTATATATTCGCTTAAGGAAGATTACAGGATAAAAAATTAAATATATAGGAACAGGGTCACCTTGCATTCTGTTTGCCATGATCCAACATCTCCTGGGGGTGCTAATCCAACATAAGCACCAGTTGCTGGCATGCACTCATTGCAAACATACCTAGACAGCCCACATAATTAATCAATATCTGTTGATTTAAGTGACAAGAAACTTGTATCTCTTTATCTCAAGTTCAAATCTTATTTATGTCCCCCTTATGTAGCCTAACGGTCAAGGTGTGTGACATATAAAGATTGAGGATGCAAGTTAAAATCCTCACTTACCCTACGCTCTTCCCTCAAAGAAACATATTTAAGGTCAGGACCCAAATGACTTTTTTTATAATCAGGACCCAAATGGATACCGGAAACCAGGATCAAATGAAAAAAAAAAAAAATCATAAATAGTTACCTATCACGGACTTGTAATCTACCACTAACTGTACCCCGTTGATCAGAATGTGGAAAATCCTCTGAAGCTGGGAAGCTGTAAGGCCAACTTTGAACTTCTTTCAACATCTAAAAAATTAAAGTTGTGTTTAAGCTTATAAGATTAAATCACAGTCCATTTTAATGACTACTTTTAAAGAAGGTTAATGTAATTAATTGTATTGTTTAAACTGAACCTGCTCTTTAGCATCATCCCATAGTGAAAGGGCATCATCTTCCTCCTCCACAGAGTTAACGTACATAAAAACTGGTCCGAAAACTTTCTTCCATGGCTCGCCTGGTTTGAGTTTCAACACCAGGTCTTCTCCAGCATAATGAGCACTTAAAAACATCTAGTTTTGTATACATTTTGAAGAATGATTACATCATTTTGATATTATAAGGAAAAGGAGATGACAATTTAGTCCGCCTGATAACTACACCTCATTATCTTGGAATACAAGTAAATAGTTGTAAAGCCGGAAATGAAAGAACAACTTACTGCAAGAGTATAGGGGCCAACATGAGAAGTAAGGTTCTGTTTGAGCGGTCCACCAGACCGGAACTCACTGCTGGGTGTGATTTGCCAGAAGCCAACAGGCGGATCAAAGCATATCCAACCATGAACCTTAAGATCTTTGTTCTCTAATGAATATTCATACTTATCATCCACCTACATATTTACACAACTTAATATCACATTAAAACATCATAAGGCACAACAATACAGTCCTCTCCTGGCCCAACAAGTTTAATTAACATCTGGTTTCGTGTTATCATTCTATGAGTTCTCAGGTATTGTAATAAACTGCACGTACTCCTACTAACAATGGACTGTCCCCGTTGCAATTAGTGCATCTACAGGTAAGTGTATCTGGGTAGTAATCATGGATGTAGACCCTTGGACAAATTAATTATGGAGTGGTTACTTCTCTGAGCTCCAGCATTTGGGTTAAATGTGTGATTAAATTTATCGTCAATTACCTCTCCTCTGAATTCAGGCTCCACAGGATCAACAAGCAAGACTGCTTCCGGAAAGTCTAGTGGTTGGCCTCTTTCCGGCAAGCGGTCATCAGGAAGGGGCATGAATCTCTGCCTGTTGTCTGCTATGGCCATATAGTGAAATCTACATCACCAAAAACGTACTTACCCATTAACTTGGTAACTGTATGAAAATGAACAGTCTAGCAACTCGGTAAACTATGGAAATGAACAATCTAACAACTGTTACGAAAATTAAACCACAAGTGGATGCAATTAATAACTTTACTTGTCTTTTCTAAGCTTGAAGACAATTCTGGTTTGTGGGAGGTTGAAAGGAGGCCACTCCCCCAGGTGTTCGAAAATAGCATAGGAGTAAAATCCAGATGAGTTCCGGAGCATTATAAACCTGAAAAGTTCATTATCAATTCTTTCATGAATTATTGCCATATATATCAATAGCCTGAACATTAACATGGACCTTAAAGACAAGTTGAGTCATATGAACACCGAATTTACCAAAAAAAAAAAAAAAGACAAATTGAGTCAAAGGTTGTAAAAAAAAACTCTTTTTTTACTTTAGAATTTAGAATCCATGTGGAGCTTATAGAATTGAAATGTAAAATTGAACAAAATTTTATTTAGTTGGAATCTAATAAACTTTAAATACAGGTGGTTTAAACCTCTCTATATATATTAGTAGTGTCAAAATAAATATATTTATTGAAAGTTGTATATATAAAACTACAATAATATATAACTAAAAATAGTGCAATTGAGTGAAACTGCAAAATCATAAAATAGTATGAATTTACTTGTTTTGAAACATGTTTTTTCACTTGATTTTTTCATTTAAAATCGTGATTTGAATACGATTTTATTTGATTAAGATTTAGTAATCGTTTGAATTTGTTTAAGCAATTTTAACTTATAAGATGATAAAATTGTACGAATTAATCTGCGATTTTGATAATAATGGTTTTTGACTATCATGGTTGAGGCATTCACCTTTTATCTAAATTTAGAGAAACAAGTTTGCCTTCAAGAGAAGGATCCCATGTTCTTGTGAATGAGAGCTCTACTTCGTCTTCATTTTCCACTATGACTCTGAAACTTGTGCCTTCAAACCTGCGAATTTGATATTATATATATTTCAGTGCATGTACGAACAAAAGAAACAAAAGAGACATATATAACAGTAGACAATACACATACACATCGAATGTTCCTGTAGTCCCTGTGCTTCCTGCTGCACTCCAAACAAGGTCCCAGAACCTATAAATTCCATTCAAATACAGAGCAAAACCTTGTCACTAATTCATAGAAAAATATTTTACCATTACTCATACTTATAACATCAAGTACACTTACCCTCTATTAACTTCATCATCTAGCACTTCAAGCAAATTGTCCACGTTATTGTACTTTATTCCTGTGACGATTCCTCCTGGATTTGATAACGTGACTTGAAGTATCCCGTTATCTAGCACAACCTGGACATACAATACAAATAGTCACTCACATGTGCACCATATTTATTTAATTTTTTTATAGCTTGTTGAGTTGCTAGCCAGTAACTAAACGCAAAAACAGGATTTATCTGCAAAATGCAAAAAGCAAGTTATAATTACATAATGATCTTCAATGAACAACTTCACTCCTGGGGTCGACATGAGCTTGCCTTCTTAACAAACCATGCAATTTTCAGAGGCATATATATAGATCTTTTGCTTGGGTTTTAGCTTGAAACATGAATTATTTGTTGGTGAATCCCTTCTACGTGAGGGCCCACATGTAAATAACTATCAAAAATGAAAATACACTTAGGTATGAAGTACTTGGTAGCCAAGGGCTTAGCCACCAAGCAAAAGAGAAAGGTGGCCATACTTTGCCTGTAAATAGCTAGGCAAGCTTGCATGGGAAGCTCATGAGAGAAAAGAGAGGAGAGCCAAGAACAGCTAAAGAAGATTGCTTTGATGAGTCGTGTGCGACTAAGTTTAATTGCTTTGAAGGAAAAATTGTAAAATATTTTGTTGAGTGTTTTATTTTTTTTCCATTAAGAATGAGTGATAAAATTGTAAAGAAATTATTTTGAATTTTTGTGAAATACTAAATGTCACTATTTTGATGAGATTTCTATTGTTGTATAGTATAGATTTAGCTCAACTATTCTTTATCTATTTTACTAGTAAAAGGAAATTTTAAATTTTGTTTTAGAACGTAACCTGATGAACCACAATAAAATTTATTAATGTCATTTTATTTAATTATTTTCTACAATATTTTTATTGAGTGTATGATTAATAATTTTAGATCCTCCAACATTATTTAATATTAAGTGTACAATGGCTAAGATAATACACAATCTTTGATGTATTTGCGTAAGAATTTTTCTACATTTTTTGTTTTGATGGTCTGTTTAACTTTGTCGTCACCATTGTTTAGTGATATTTAGATAACAATTATCAGCCTTCCAAGTTAGGTATAACGTGAAAGAGAAGGAAAAACTAAAAATATATCCACAAAAGATTTAGGTGTCATATCCTGTCTATGCATGTTTAACAATAATGACGAGCTTGTCAAAATCAGAAAAAAAAAATTTTAGCAATTTCAGGTGCATTACAGTTAATAGTTAGATTTATAATATAAATATTGTCTTTTTTTTTTTATTATTAGTTGGGCATAAAACACTTAAATTACATCATCCATTCAACAGTTAAGTGTAGTATTTTAATGTATGAATAATATAAAAATTGTGAAGTAAAACACTTTTTTTAGGACAAAATGAAAGAATAGAAAAAATATATACAAAAAAAAAAAACAATATAGCTAATATTTTGTCACTAAAGTAAACTAAAAAATTTCACTTTATTTCTCGCAAAGAATACAGCTAAATCCCTGTGTTCTGCCAATGAATGTTATATTTGATTTGATTTCATTTTTCCTTAAATTTTAAGCTGAAGAAGATCCTGTCGACAAAATAATTATATGAATGTTATTTATAATAATATTCTTCTAATTTTCTATGGAAATCGAACCAAGTCACATCTTCTTGATAGTTGTTGAAGATGGAGGGCCTTCTAAGCGAATATAGTCATACATGATACCCTGGAAAGGGCTAACGTGGTTAGCCTGTGTCAGGAAAATTGTATTGTTCCCTTCCAGAAGCTGAGTTCCAGGTACATCAACATTGAACAGCCTGTAAAGCCCATGAATGCCATGTCTCGCAATTGTGTTGTCCTTGCCAATTTTTCCAGTTGAAAATAGAGAAGAATTTGGATTTTGATCATTAACTCGAACCTTCAAGAAAATTTCTTTTAGTTTTCTGAAAAATTCGACATCACAACTACAAAATAACTAAAGGATGTTGTATCTTGATGGATTAGTAACCTGCAATTCAGCAACATTTGCAGTTGCAAGTGCCAATCGTAGTTCATATGTCCCATTCTGATCAACTTCCTCAAGCTCGAACTGAATTTGCCATGTGGTTCCTTGATAGGTATTATCACTATTTTTCCTGCACCAAAATGGAAGTGATTTGACTATGTAGCTGATAATACATTGTTAAGACAACTGGGGACTAAAGTTTAAGGTACAAGCCATCAATTCCTGAAGAAGTTTACCTGGTAACTTGAGCAAAAAACCAATCTTTTGTATAGTCACTAGTGCCAACAGCGAAGACTAAATCTTCGTCAGGGTATAATTCTGAATATCTTTCCCATAATCCATATTGCCTAAATCTGCAAGCAGGAAAAGCATAAGAAGTTTTCATGCTAGACCGCTTTTGTAACGAAAAGAAAAAAGAAAAGCAAACATGTCTCCTGATTATAATTGCAAGAAGAAACAGAGCTAACCTGTCAGTATGATTGAGATAAAGCTTGTTGATATAATTTGGATTAGGATCTGGAACATAAAATTCTGCTGCAGAACGATCAGCTATACCTATTTCCCACAATGTAGTGCCATTTCTTGGAGGCTCATATACAAGATCACCAACAATAATGGAACTGCCTGCTTTTTAACATTTCAGAACTAATAAAATCAAGATTCAAAACCCAATAAAAAAAAAGCACCATCAAAAGTATGAGAACATAATGCAGAACCTGGGGTTATGTTAATGACAATGTCATTCTTGTAGTCTCCAATAAAACCTGGAACCCATGCATAAATATTGTAGTCACCAGGCCTTACATTAATGATTGTGAAAGAACCATCTTCATCTGTTTCTGTCCAGAACTGGTAGCCCTGACAATAAGTAGAAACTAGTTTGTTATGCTCCAGTACTAGTAGATTGAAATGCAATACAAATTACAAAATTTTAGGCACCTTCGGTTCAATTTGCCAGGAACCCACGTCTCCAACAGGCGCTAGCCCTACATAAGCTCCATCTGCAGGTATGTACTCATCGCTGACACAGCTATACAAGTGAAAAAAAAAATGATTATGGCAAGGCCAAGGTCAAAAAATCTAAACACAAATACAAGGAATAGAAGCACACCTGTCCGTGACTAGTAACCTGCCACAGACAGTGCCTCTTTGATCCGACGATGGAAAATCTTCGGAAGCAGGAAAGTCATAGGGCCAGCTTTGAACTTCATTGATCATCTAGATTAAATTTTATATATAAACATTAAAAATCCTTCAAAAATTAAACTAGATAGGTACTTAAATTAATTTTACTTTGTTTCATATAGTATGTGAGAAAATGAAGAAAACCTGATGTTTAGCATCCTCCCAAAGTGAAAGTGGGTCGGCTTTAGTGGTTTGCAAAGAATTAACATAGATGAAAACTGGGCCATATACTTTCTTCCATGGCTCATTGGGTCCAAAGTTCATAATCATGTCCGCTCCAGCATAATGAGTACTGTGAAATACCTACCAAGTTTTTTTTTTTTTTTTAAAAATTGAAACTAGTTAACACAATAATTTTATAAACTAATTTCATAAAATGAGTAAATTAATATTGCTACATTTTTCCACTAAGTAGGTTTAAATTGTAATTTATGCAATCGAGTTAAATTGATTGTTGAAAATTTTTACTTTTTGCCATTATGGTTCTAATCCATTTGAACTAAATTAATATATATTCTAATTGATTTTATATATCGATAATATGTATAATAAATAAAATAAAATAATCTTTTTTAGGTGGAGGGAAGAAGATTTGAATCTTTCACCTCAATAAAAAATTGACCATGTGGCTGAAACTACTAAATTTGTTCAAAATGGAATTGTTTCTAAAACTTGAAACCATGACCTTTGACCATCTTTACCACTTGAACCAAGTGATGGGTGGTAAATAAAACAACTTGGTTAATTCATGTTAATATGATATTACTAAAAAGACTCTGACCCAATTCTATCTTTAATATATATTATTAAAAATATGTAAATAGTATTAGTATCTGTTGGTATAAATAGTATAAAAAAGGCAACAGGGCTTTGTCCTTTTATAGTTTCATTGGACTTCATCTTTAAAATGGTCACAATTTATATGGTCATCCAATACCAAAATTATTAAATAAAAAATATATAAAAACAGTAATCATACCCTTTGTTAGAGGTATATTTCAAATTTAGTTCACTCATATAATCTTTGACAAATCTATAATCTATAATATATATAATATATATGTATTACGAAAATTTTTTCACTTATTATTATATATAAATTAGATAATTTAATTATTTATTAATAAAAATAAAATATAATTAATTAAAATATAATTTTAATTTGATTAAAAGTTTATTTCTATTTTAATTAGGTTAAAAATTATATTTCCTATTTTAATTAGATCAACTTCTTTTATTATCTCTAATAAAATAAAATTAAATATAATTTTAATTTAATTGAAAATATATTTTATATTCTAATTAGGTTAACTTCAATTTTATCTTTAATAAAATTAATTAACACATAATTCTAATTTAATGGAAAGTATGTTTCCTATTTTAATTATGTTAATTTCTATTTTATCTCTAAAAAAATTAAATTAATTAAAATTTTAGTGATAATTTTATTAAAAACATATATTTTTCTATTTTAATTAGGTCTACTTATATTTTATCTAATATAATTCAAATTAGACAACAAAATTTTATAAGTCTTATTATATTAAATTTAATAAGTAAATAATTAAAATAAAAATAAATAAATTTTATGAAAATAGGAAAAAGTATATAATTTTTTTAAAGTAGATATTTTTATAAAATTAAAAAAGAGTTAAAATTAAATTAATTAATATTTATAACTTAATTATTAGTTGAATGTAAAAAAATTACATCAAATTAATTTTTGTGTAAATAAAAATATTAATATTAAAATTATTGAAGAAATAAAGTGTCATAATTCAAATAAAAAATTTACTAAAATTGTAATAAATTATAAGTTTAATAGGGTTGTAATATTTGAATTGTTATATAAAAAATATAATTTTTATTAACAAATAACTAATAATTTTTTTTATTATCTTGATTAATTATTATCATAATATTTTTTTATATGACATCTGTTATAGAGTTAAAAAAAATTAATTGTAAGAAATATTGAAGTAATATGATATAATTATTTAAATAAATATTTATAAAAATTTTAATGAATTATAATTATATTAAGTTAATATTAAATTGTTATATAAATAAATAACACTGTTATTATTTTAAACATTTTATTTACTACTTCTACTTCTACTAATAATAATATATTTAATTATTTATTTACTATATATTACGAGTCAAATAATTTTTTTGTTTACGTGTAAAATATGTGTTTGTTTACTAATATATATATAAATGTACGAAATGAGATAGGCAAAATTACAAAAAAGTCCTAACTTATTATTATATTTATTATATAAAAATTGAATAATTTAATCATTTACTAATAAAAATTAAATTAATTTAATTTAATTTAAATATAATTTTAATTTTATTGAAAATTTATTTTCTATTTTAACTAGGTTAACTTCTATTTTATCTCTAATAAAAATTAAATTAACTAAAATATAATTATAATTTCATTGAAATTATATTTTCTATTTTAATTAGGTTAACTTATATCTTATTTCTAACAAAAATTCTAATTAAACTGAAAATATATTTTCTATTCTCATTAGTTTAATTAACTTCTATTTTGTATCTAATAAAAATTAATTTAATTCAAATACAATTCAAATATATTGAAAGTATATTTTTTATTTTAATTATGTTAATTTCTATTTTATCTCTAGCAAAATTAGATTAATTAAACTTTTAGTAGTAATTTTGTTAAAAATATTTTTTTCTATTTAATTAGGTCTACTTCTATTTTATCTAATATAAATCAAATTAGATAACACAATTTTATAAGTCTCATTATATTAAATTTAATAAGTAAATAATTAAAATAAAAATGATTAAATTTTATGAAAATAAAAAAAGTATATAATTTGTTTTAAAAGTAGATATATTTATAATTTTTTTTAAAAATAAAGTATATAATTTGTTTGAAGTATATTTTTTGTAAGAAAATTAATGTAATTATTGTTTCTAGATATTTTTATAAAATTTAACAAAAAAGAGTTAAAATTAAATTGATCAATATTTATCACTTAATTATTAGTTGAACTTAAAAATTTATATTAAATTAATTTTTGAGTAAATAAAAGTATTAATATTAAAAATATTGAAGAAATAAAGTTTCATAACTCAAATAATAATTTTACTAAAATTGTAATAAATTATACATTTAATGAGCTATAATATTTAATTTGTTATATAAAGAATATAATGTTTATTATTTTTTATTTTTAAATAATTAATAATTTTTTATTATTTTATGATTAATTATGTCCATAATATTTTTTTATATGAAATTAGTTCTAGAATTGAGAAATATTAATTATAAAAAATATTGAAAGAATATTATATAATTATTTAAATAAAAAATTTATAAAAGTTATAATGAAGCATAACTATATTAAGTTAATATCAAATTGCTATATAAATAAATAACATTGTTATTATTTTTAAAATTTTTATTTAATATTAATAATAATATATTTAATTATTTATTTACGAATTTAATAAATTTTTTATTCACATATAAAATACATGGTTATAATATATAGCCACAAGAAAATAATAAAATTAAAGGTGGTGCAAAAAGGGATACTAGAAACAAGAAATATATTTATTTGGATGAAAACCAAGAGATAGATTTAAATTTGTAGATCTTTTATATCTATTTAAATTTTATAACATGGAAAATTTGTCAAGGTTTAAAATTGAATTTATAATTTAATCTTATAAAAAGTTACTGTTATTTGATTATATATTTTTTTAATCATAGTTTGTGGAAAAAAAAAAGGAAAAAAAAGGTTGGTGTAGCTTACCGAGAGAGTAGTTGGGCCGACGTGGGAGGTGAGAAACTGCTTCAAGGGTCCACCGGATTTGAACTCAGAACTGGGGGTAATTAGCCAGAAACCAACGGGTGGGTCAGTTGAAATCCACCCGTGAACTCCACTTTTCCTGCTTTCACATGAGTATTGGTATTTGTCATCTACCTATTTTCACATTTCACAACAACGCAATAATTATTGGTTCACGGACACAGGAATTTTTTGTAATAACCCTTTTGTCCATTTTCCATCAAAGACAACCCAAAATGTGCAAAAAGAATACGAAGTTTAAGCTAAATGCATATTTACGGACTCAAACTAGATTTAGTTTAAAATGGTAAGTCAAAATAAATAGAACGCATACCTCTCCTTTAAATTCAGGTTCAACAGGATTGACAAGCCACACTGCCTCAGGGTAAGCCAGAGGTTGGCCTCTGCCCTTTAGTCTATCATCTGGCAGTGGCATATATCTTTGTCTGTCGTCCGCTATGCCCATGTAGTGAAACCTGGTGTGTTAATTTTTCCAATTTCATGCATCAAAATTCAAATAAATTCAATTGCATGCATCAAAATTCACATAATTCTGAATTAAAATAATTATTCAGAATTGAATTTTTGCTCATGTGACGTTGGCCCATGATGACCCCATCTAAAATGTTGAAAAATTGTTGGTTAGTTAAAATAACACCAGCAGGTTTTGTCTTCTGTTACCTACTTGGTTGGTTGTTTGTCAATTAACTGATCAGTAGTGCATATATGTCACTTTCTTGGCCACTAGTAATTTTTTTTTACCAAACAAGTAATATTTTTATTTTTTAACCAAAGATGTTAATATGTTAGAAGGGAGGAGGGATTGATGGGGTTTAAACCCACACCATGACACTATTTTGATGAGTGTCCAAACACCAAGATCAAGATATCTTGGTACAAAACATAATATTGTAAAAGAAAAGAGGGAAAAAAGACAGAAGCTATATCTACTTGTCTTTTCTAAGCTTGAAAGCAATCCTTGTATTGTCAAGGTCGAAAGCAGGCCATTCCTTCATGTGCTCATAAATGGCATAAGTGTAGAATCCTGACGACCCACGAAGCATTACAAACCTGTAAAGTTAAAGAAACAAAATGAAAAGAAAAGGACTTTTATCAATTTTTCAATAGTGTTGTCTAACCTAATGTGTTTAGTTTGATTTTTTTTTATATTACATGATTTGACATTTTTTTTAAAAACTTTATTTTTATAATACATAGTAAATTTTGATAATTTAAAAAAAATACTAAATTAAGTGATACAAAAATTGTTCACGGTGTTTTGACCTGACGGTCAATACTTTTATAGGCATATACGAGGATCTGATATTATTTATCCTTCCATCAAAAATTTTAATAGACAAAAAAATCATAGAAATTTTTAGTATAAAAATATTGAATTGAATATAATTTTTCATTTTTTTTGCTACTATTGTTTTAGCTATGAATATATATATATATATATATATATATATATATATATGTTCAATTGCGAAATTTGACCTTTTATCTATATTCATTGGAACAAGCTTCCCCTTGAGGGAGGAATTCCATGTTCTTGAGAATGAGAGTTCCATTTGGTCCTCATTTTGTACTACTATAGTAAAATTTGTTCCTTCCATCCTGCAAAAGGTTAGTTTATAATTTCAATAGGAAAAATAAATCGAAAAATTCAATATATTATGCATATATATTTCCTTAAATAGTAATAAATATTACATATAGTTATATACCTTTCCAAAGAATGGAATTTAATTAATGCTTTCTAATTATATAAGCATGCAAGCTAATAATTTCTTGAACTAGGAAATATGCTTCCATAGATGTTACCTTATATTATGAGAAAGAATCCTGAATAAGCATACCTGTCAAAGTTACCCTTTTTTCTAGTTGTTTCTTCATCACTCCATACAAGATCCCAATACCTTCAAATTCCGTATAGTAATTAACCATTAATTCATTATATAAAAAAAATCAATCATTAATTCATATGATTCTAGCTGTTATAGATATATATATTCTATCAAAAATTATATATATATTTTTAATTTAATATGTACTATATCTTGTAATTTTGTAAATTTTAATTATTTTAAAATTTAAATCGGATGAATTTATAAAAAAGTAAAACACTCTAACTTATCTCTCTATAAAGATGACTCCACGTTAGAATTTTATTTAAAATTATTTAAATTTTTGATCGTTTAGATTAATATTTATTGATAGTTATACGTATATCTGTAATTATAGAATTATTGGCCACCCTATAGGACCAGCAGCCTCTTCTTGTCATAATTACAAAAGTAGAAACTAAAATTTTGTGATCACCTCATCACATTCTCAATTGCCTTTCGCAACACAGCTAAAAAATCCTTTTTCAACAACAGCAACAACAACCATAACGACAATATTGTCCCGGAAATAGTGGGAAAGTTCCTTCTTTTTCATTATAGGCCAGACAGCCAGAAATCAACATTTTTCTAACAATAGCATCGAGAAGGTTCTCAATAGTAGATTTTTACATTATGATTATTTTAATTAATAAGACTACATAAAATTTAAAATTTAAAATTTTACAATCTTAAAAAATAATATTATTGAAGTTATACGGGTGACTTTTTATTTAAATTAACAGTATCTAAAATTTATTAGATTCTTATTAATTTAATTGTATATGAATAGAACTATAAACATAATAAAAGTTTCTGAATTCAAAATATCACTTAAAAAAAACATCTCTTCCAATTGATCTAATACTTGTTTTTAAATCAACAGTGAAAACAACTTCCCATGTCAAGAAAATGGTCATTTGTTATTACCGGGAAAATAATATTCACTGTTTCTAACTCTCTATTTCCCAACTAATTTCTAACTAGCTATATTTGAGTGTTTCTTTATGCCAAATACACTTACAAACAGATAACACAAATTAATAGAAAGCATTTTTTATCAATGAAGCGTACCCTCTATCTCTTTCATCGTTAAGAACTTCAAGCAAATTGGCCACGCCGTTGTACTGTACTCCGGTGATCAATCCCTCCGGAAACGATAGAGTGACCTGAAGGAAACCGTTATCCAGCACCACCTACGCATGCAGAAACCAACTCTTCATATATATATATATTTTGAAGAAAAAGACTTTACAGGAAAAAAAAATGATGTGTTATTACATATCTATCTTGAAATTGCAGTGTAACAGGCGGTGGAGTTTCTTGATGGCCATAAAAATCTGAAGTTGAATTCTGATGCTGCTGCAGTGAAGCTGTCAGTTTAGATACAAACAAAGAGAAGAAGAACAATAAGATGATTAAGAATTTGTTTGAATCCATGCCAGATAAATTTATATATCTGTATCTTTTCTTGTCTCTTCGCAGCACCATCCTATGTATATATATATATATGATCTTCAGATGACTTGCGTTGGTGCTTGTATTAATTTGTTATTATTCATTTTGCTAAAAAGGAAAGGAAATCTAGCTATTTGTGTAATCTATATTAATATCTGCAAGGAATGGATGTGGGCTTGTCATCAAGCTTTATATATGCTTATATCTCGCCTACCTATTTCCTTAAGAGTCATGCATAGAGTGAAATATGTATAGGGACCGGAAAAATGCATACAACATTTATATCATTTCCCCGGATGAGATTTAAACCGATCGATTTAGACCGAGGTCTGAAATCTCAAAATTTTATGTTTAAAAGTCTACATTTGTGATGTCCCACGTTCATAGTTAAGTTTAAAATATTTTTTTCCCATGACTACTAACAAATGATATTTTTCCTAAAAAAGCATGAATTTGGTTCGGGATAAATTGAATAGTACAGTAAAATTATTTAAAGTTTATCATTTTATTGTTATATTTTAAAATAATAGCGTCTGACTATTTTTTTAATGATTTTAAAAATGTATTTTTTACATTAATATGATACGTTTTAAAAAATTATTAAGGACCGAAAATAAAATTATCTATTATTATTATAAGAATTGGATGAATGAGGGAATTGAAATTAATATACGTTTATTTGGAATCATTTATAAACTCTAAAATTGTTTTTATATTTTTATCTAGCTAGTGAACCGTGATAATTAAGCATTCGTAGCTTAAATATTTGGCCATTAACTACCATTGAGGGATTCACTTGTGCAAATACATCCATATACATAGAGAAAAACAAATCATGCATTTATATATGCCTGTAAAAGATTTTTATCCTGTTGCAACAACTCTTTGGTGTATGAGATAACATTGCTTTCTATAAACAATCGGAAATAGAAATTCTTTTCTTCTGTCTTTTAATTATCAAGCCAATAGAATAATAAAATTGTTATATAACTAGCTACCGATGCCTTCATAGTAGGGAAGGGTAAAATGTAAAAAAATATCACACTTTACCTTTGTTTCAATTTAGTTATCAAATTTTAATTTGTATTTTTTTAAATATTGAATTTTTATTTAATTTTATAGCACTCACTTAAAATTTTTTTAATACCTAAAGAATTTAAAATTATTATTTTAATATAAAAGTAAAAAATTTTCACAAATAAATCCATATTTTCTATATATTTATAGAAAATAAGGAAGAATATGAAAATCATTTTGATTCCATCTAGAATGAGTAGACTTATTCTAAATGGTATTAGAACCAAGGAGAAGGTAAATTCTTAAACTTTTTTGTGATTTCCATACTAAATTAAAAAAATAAAAAAATAGAGGAATTAAAATAGTTTTAAAGAAAAATTTTAAGGACTAAATTTTTTTTGCAATAATTTTTTTAAAAAAAAATTGAAATTAGGTTAAAAAAATTGAAATTTTATACTCAAACTGAAAAAAGTGTAAAATTGAGTAAAACCATTACATTCAACCCTAGTAGAGATAGTCCACTTAAAAATAAAATAAAATAAAATAAAAACTTTTGCCAACTCATGTTAGATATTTATTATATATAATATTAATACAAATAAAATAGAGAAAAATTTCTCAAAAATGAGAATTAAGAACCAAAAATATACCAAGGATGCCGAATTCTCAAAATGAACAAAGATGAATTAAGATCTGCATTTTCAATTCATTACATTTATCAAGTAAATGGATTTTGAGAAACTATACTAGTGAGAAGTCAACTAATTAAATGTATTTTTTTTCAAAGGAAATGATAATTAATAATGTACCTTTCGAAGAAAAATGGGTTCCGACTTCCGACAATAATGCACAAAAAAAAAAAAAAAAAAAACAGATCAAGAAAGGGTATTGAAATAAATTAACTTTTTTTCAGCTCTAATTTTTTTTAATTCTTATTTAGTTAATTCAGTGAAATATTTCGCATTGCTTTGCAAAGGAGTAATGAGACACCAACTTGAACTTTTGTGTAAAATAATTTATTGCCCTCCTCTAATTGTAAAATTAGATATCCATTTTGTTCATTTGCTCCCCATAATTGCCATTTCAAATATTTTTAATGTTGCAATATTTATGAATTTCCTGATTTTTAGAGTTGAAAAGTTTCCAAAACAAACCCAATTTTTTAAAAAAGAAAACAATTTTTTTTCGAAATAAAAAAAAAAAAGAAATCTTTTGCAATATGACGTGCTAAAATAAAAAGAAATCTTATACGTTATAATGTGCTAAAATAAGTATAATTGATAAATTTTTGTCATTAAATTCTTGAGATTTCATTGACATGTTTATAATTATAATGATTAAAATGATTTTACATACAATTAATTAATAACATTTGCTTTTTTCTTAAAGTGATTTATATTAATATGTGTGCATGATGCACTGCAGTATAACAAGCACATTATCCGATAGATCAAAAATAGCAAATCAGTTTAATTTCTGGTTCTAATGGTTTATATTGATAGCTTTAATTATCCAAAATAAATAAATAAATAAATAAAAACTTTCACGAGCTACCACCATCGTATGATTAAAACCAGCTGAACTGAGCTTTAACCATAACTAAACCCTTCCACTCCAACCATCTCATTGAAACTAAATGTGCAAATTCCAGCCACTACTAATCTATATTGCTCTCTTCTTCCACTTATAAGAACCCTTTCTACTCAACTCTTCAAGGCAACCCCCGGCAAATACCTCTTCTTTACGTACTTTTGTGCGCATTTGTAATCTAAAACAGCAAAGCAGGGAGTGTATACGAATTCAGATGGACGTACCAGGACACTTTTCTTTGGCTCTTGTCATCTTTTTCTTTTTCTTCACTCCAAATCCATGTCTTGCCCAAAAGATGAATGTTATTGATCGTTGTTGGAGACAAAACCTTAATTGGCGAAGAAGCCGCCAGCAACTGGCCACATGCTCTGTTGGGTTTGCGGGGAAGATGACTAACAACATTGGAAAAGGTGTTACTCACTATAAAGTTACTGATCCTAGCGATGATCCATTAAACCCTAAGCCCGGAACTCTGAGATATGGAGCAACTCTGATTGATGGGAAAGCGTGGATAACTTTTAAAAGGAACATGAATATCGAACTTGCTAAACCCCTTCTCATTAGTAGTTTTACTACCCTTGATGGCCGAGGTGTTGACGTTCACATTACCGGCAACGCTTGCCTCCTTGTCTACAAGGTGGCCTTTTTGCTTCTTTGTCTTTTTCTGTCCATAATCAGAATATATTAGAGGGTAACTACATAAAAGAGACGATTAGTTTTTAAAATATAAATAAGTGGTCACAAAACACTAGCTTACAAAAACTAGGATTTAGCATCACCACTAGGACATAATGTTCACCCGGCGAGCTTGGATGGCTTGGCCGAGCGTAAGTAGGCATGGGACTTTCATAGTTAGAAATTTGATTTGAGTGGTGGAATCTAAGTTGTTTTAACATATGCAATTCTAGACGTAATGATAAGAATTAAAATATATTTTAAATTTCATCAAATGTTTTTTTTTTTTTTGCCACCATTATGAAAGGGGATTTGATTCCAATTAAGATAAAATATCTAATGACACATTAACTATCAAGCCAATAATGTAGGACCAAAATTCATCAAATTGAGTCTCAAAAGAAATTAGTTTTTAATTTTACTATATTTTAAATTCTTAAGGCATCAAATTGAACTGAACGTACAAAAAAAATGCAAGTAAAGTTATGATGTTTAATTATCACGTCGGCTAGATATAGGTAACACTACATAAGATAGTGAACAGGCCTAATTTATTCTGTGAATATATAGTAACTTATGCAATTGTAATCATTTGCCTTTTAATATTTTAGGACAGCACTTTGGTGAGTGTATAGGGTATGTGATTGTTCACCAAAAGTTCTACATTTGTTTGCAAAATTCAGGCAACAGATGTGATCATCCATGGTTTAAGGATCCACCATTGTAAGGCAGTAGGACCTAGCTCAGTGAGGGGACCAAATGGACAAATGATGCCACTAGGCCAAATGGATGGGGATGCAATCAGGTTAGTCACAGCATCAAGAGTTTGGATAGACCACAATACACTTTATGCATGCCAGGATGGTCTCCTTGATGTCACTCGTGGATCTACTGATGTTACCATCTCTAACAACTGGCTTAAAGACCAAGATAAAGTTATGCTTCTCGGACATGATGATGGGTACGTTAGGGACAGGAACATGAGGGTGACTGTTGTCTTCAATCATTTTGGTCCCAATTGCAACCAGAGGATGCCAAGGTGGTAACATTAAACTAAATGGTTTTTAATTGGCCCAAGTTTATATATATTATTAATGTCTTTAACAAATTTATTATTTTCACATGAATAAATTTCAGAATTCGCTATGGATATGCTCATGTTGCCAACAACCTCTACCAAGGATGGCAGCAATATGCAATTGGGGGAAGCATGAATCCTAGCATTAAGAGTGAGGCTAACTACTTTATTGCACCAAAATCAGGAAACAAAGAGGTACGCTCAATAATTTTTATCGTTAATATTCTTTAAATAATTGAATATTTTCAATGTATTCTATCTTCATATGAATCAAATTATTAATCTATTGATATCTTAAAAGGAGTTATATTCTATTTTAGTATTCTTTAATAAAATCTTATGTACATGAGAAAGCATTAAAAAAAATAGTAATGTATAATTTTTTTTGTTCCCCTTTAAGCAGGTAACTTGGAGAAAGGGAATCACCAAAAAATGCAAGCCCTGGAATTTCTATTCTGTAGGGGATGTTTTTGAAAATGGAGCTTCATTCGTCCAAAGCCATTTAGAGAGGGCAAAACCTAAATATAACAATCAACAAAGGTTTCGTGTTGAAAATGCCAGGTCTGTCAGGTCATTAACGAGCTCATCTGGTGCCTTAAAGTGCCGGAGAACAATCAGATGTTGATGAGTCAAGAAACCAGGAGGAGAATAAAATGAACAGCAGACACAAAGCTTGCTTATTGATATCAAATAATTACATAAATTACTAATTTGTATCTCCATTAATTACATAGTATACAATTATTTTCATAAATAATTAAATTTGGCCTATATATGCCATTTTCATGTGTAGAGCGGTAAGAGTTTATAAATGAAAGTCGTAGTCTTTTATGTGAAATTTTTTCTCTTCTGCGGTTTATGGATATTGTTGTGACTTCACATCTACTTTATCATCAAATCTCCCTACAGCATTCCCTCTTTTATTCATAATTTTTTTTTATCTACTTCACACATAATACACTTAATCATAATATGTGTAATATTTATGCAATATTTATAACACTAAATTAAGATACTTGTAAAGTTGAATTGGACAAGCTAGTAAAAAAATAGTAAAGTGATAATTTTTCTTAAACAGTATTTTGAAATATAGAGTTTGATTCCTACATTCGTTGATTTAAAAGAATATAATTATTTTCTGTTGTATAATCTATCAAAATGGATAATAAATTATTATTTGTAATACTGGGTAGGTCACATTGATGGGGAGAATCAAGAAAATGAATTATCCTTTTATGTATTACCAGATACATGAACACTTACAAATATAAAATGTAAACTAACCTCTGTATAAATAATATATGTATATATAAAACATAAGCTTAAATTTTATTGTTTCTTTGAAGTAGAAGCAGAAGGTCCTTCTAAACGAATGTAATCATACATAATCCCCTGAAAAGGGCTACTACTTCTTGGTTGCGTCAAAAAGATTGTGTTAGCTCCTTGAACAAGTCGACCACCTGCTACACCTACACTGTATAGCCAGTAAAGTCCATGAATTCCATGTCTTGCAATTGAATTGTCCTTGCCTATCACTCCACTTGAGAATATAATATTCGATTTCGGATCATTAATTCGAACCTTGATTTTAACAAAAATTCAAATTTGTTTTAGTATATATTGGAACAATAAGCTCATTATATGCAAAATGTATATGAAGTTATTTATATATACACACACGCATGCACACACCTGCAATTCAGCAATGGTTGCTGATGCAATTGCCACACGCAGCTTATAAATGGCACTGTTATCAACACTGTCTAGTGTGAACTTGATTTGCCATGTAGTTCTCTGGTACGTATTGTCAGCCTTTTTCCTGTTAAGGCAGATTAATAGTAGAGAGAGACTTTAGTAGAGCAGGCCCAGTTCTGAGTAAACTTAACCTGAGCGAAAAAAAAAAATCGCACCTGTTAACCTGAGCGAAGAACCAATCTTTTCTATAGTCACTGACACCAACAGTATAAACTAAGTCTCCATCAGGATATAGTTCTGCATATCTGTCCCACAGTCCATATTGCCTAAACCTGACAATAAGACGCATGAATCCAATATGATTAGTGCCGGCTAGCTTGATGGTTAGCCCCCCCTAAATATTGAACCTGATTTCTTTGTGGCTGACCTGTCAGGATGATTTACATAGAGTTTATTGATGTACACAGGATTTGGATCAGGAACATAAAACTCTGCAGCTGAACGATCAGGAATTCCTATTTCCCATAAAGTTGGGCCATCTCTTGGAGGCTTGTACACAAGATCACCCATATCAACATCACAACCTATGCATTTATCAACACACATAATGTGTTACGAAGATGTTCTGTAATGGACAAAAGAAGTTATTTTCAGAATGAAAATTGGCAAATACCTGGGGTAACGTTAATGACAACATCATACCGGTAATCACCAATAAAACCAGGAACCCATGCATAAAGATTATAGTCACCAGTACGTATATTATTAATTGAAAAATAACCATTTTCATCTGCTTGAATCCAGAATTGATAGTCCTGTAAGCACATGCAATGTAATTAATATCCATATCTGAGAGAATATAGAATTGGCAAGTTTAAGGCAGAAGATGAACACCTTGCATTCCCTCTGCCATGATCCAACATCTCCTGGTGGTGCCAATCCAACATAAGCTCCATTTGCTGATATGTAATCATCACTAACAAAACTAGGCATTGTGTGATCATATATGAACTCATTAATTTATAGTATAATCAAACAATAGAAGATCAACCAAAAAGAAGAAAACAAAAAGTTCCCATCTAAATTCAAGACAGGGAAATGTTATTCTCAATTTCCATTCCATTTTCATAGAAACCAAACAATCAATTAGTAAGGATAGATTTGCAAGCCATGGCTACCTGTCTTTGACAAGTAGTCTACCACTCACATCCCCTCTTTGTTCTGACTTCTGAAAATCTTCTGAAGCGGGGAAAAAATAGGGCCAGCTTTGAACTTCAATTTCCATCTGCAACATATCACATTAATCAGTCTGAAGTACTCTTATTTTTTACAAGATTATATAGTTCTCGTTCATTAAAAGTAAAATCTGACATGATTTTTTGTCTTGATATTATAGTATTGTATAACCTGTTCTTTAGCATCGTGCCAAAGAAAGAGAGGATCATCTCCAACCATCACAGAATTGACATACATAAAAACAGGACCAAATACTTTCTTCCAAGCTTCTCCTGCAGCAAATTTTGGCACTAAATCTTCCCCAGTATAATGAGCACTGAGAAACACCTGATTAATAAATTAACACGTTAATTTTGACTTAACCCACAAAACTTATTTAATATCGTGAAAGGAAAAGATGAATAATTAAGCAAGGTTTTGTTCATAAATGAAAAGGAGGCTAATTAAAAATTAACTAAGCACTTACTGAAAGGGTGGTAGGGCCAACATGGGAGGTCAAGTTCTGTTTAAGAGGTCCACCAGTTCGAAATTCGTTGCTAGGTGTGATTTGCCAGAACCCCACAGGTGGGTCCATGCAAATCCAACCATGAACTCTAATGTCTTTGTTCTCACATGAATATTGATACTTGTCATCCACCTGTAAAAAATTACCATGTTTTAACTTGTATGATCAACTAAAAAAACAAGTTAATTAAAGGAACGTTTTTCCTAAGCATATTTGTTGTTTCAAGTAGCAACAAGTTTAAATTTTCTTAAATAAGTTCTCAAAAGTCGAGGGTTAAGAATTAGGTGCTGGGCAAAATATACCTCTCCTTTGAACTCAGACTCGACAGGATTGACCAGAAAGACTGCCTCTGGATAGGCCAGGGCTTGGCCTCTTGGTGGCAAACGGTCATCAGGTAAAGGCATATATCTTTGTCTATTGTCCGCAACTGCCATGTAGTGAAACCTGTATAAATTTATGTCCAATATCCATATCAAATGGACCCACATTTTAGTTTTAATTACTATCAACAATTAATACGATAATTAAACCCAAACAAAGAAAGAGAAAAGTTTGCATTAATTACTTGTCTTTTCTAAGCTTGAATGCAATTCTGGTCTCTGCAAGGTTGAAACCAGGCCACTCCTTCAAATGCTCAAATATGGCATACGAGTAGAATCCTGGCGAGCCACGAATCATTACAAACCTGCAGAATTGCACTGGATTCATCAAAATAGAGCATCTTTAATCGGTTTTGTGCACACAACATTAATCCACATCCATATGTATTATATGTAAAGTTACCTTTTGTCTACGTTTAAGGGAATGAGCTTGTCCTCTAAGGAGGAATCCCATGATCGTGCGAATGATAGCTCCACTTGTTCTTCTGTTTCCACGACAACCTTAAAACTTGTTCCTTTGATCCTGCATAATCACATCTTCATGATTCATCTTTAGCTTGAAGCATTTCAGATTTTAATGAATAAACAATCTTGATTAAATTTGAATATTTTTAAGCAAAAGAGGACAATTTATTAAGTAACTAAAAGCTGAGAAGAAGGAACATAGTGCATACACGTCAAAAATTCCACTTGTTCCTGTTGTTGCTGGAGAGCTCCAAACCAGGTCCCAGTACCTACATTTTACAAATATAGAATCAAATTAAATTACAAATTTAAGGATTAGTTAAAGAATTGATTAAAGAATTCGTCTATACCCTCTATTAGATTCATCATTAAGAACTTCAAGCAAGTTGTCAATGCCATTATATTGTATTCCAGTGACAATTCCTTCTGGATTCGAAAGAGTAACTTGCAGGATTCCATTATCCATCATCACCTACCATGGCAATAAACGAAAATTATACATGCATTTTTGCTTGTAATGTTATCATCTACACAAACATATATAAAGATCCAAGGACTTTAACACCCAGCAAACGTAATTTACATGGTTATCTTGAATATTGAGTTGCACTCCTCGTAGTGGCATGTTAAGGCCCTTATCAGTTCCTCTCTGTTGTCAGCTCTGGTGATTATTGATAGAAGCTAGCAAAAGTTTAACTTACATTGAGGACAAATTTTGAGCAGATAATATGAAAATATATATACATGGTCGTATAAAGGAAATTACAAGGATGTGTTGGCTTTTAGCTTTTCTTAAAATGGGGGTAAAGCATTCTTTTCACTAACTTTGTTCTTTGAAGATGATCTCTTTACTTGGTCGTCACTCGCCATTACTACAGTTTGGTGGACAATAAAAATGCGTACAAGACGGGCCATTTATTTCAGCCAAGAATTTAATTTCTTGGACCTAAACAACATGGCTGGATATCTTAAATCAGTTTCTTTTAGCTGATGATTAATACTACAAAGTTAGAATTTTTCAGGCTCTTGGCTACTTTCGGCTGTTAAATTATATGCTAAAGACTCGACCTTGTTGGTGCGACGGCTTACTTTATAATATATCAAAGGGTATTAATAGTTTGGTAGAGACCAAACTGTTATTAGAACACCCACTAGTTATTTGTGTTATCCTTCTCTTTTTCATAAAATTAAACTTGACTCGCACATTAAGTAATTGAACAAGCTGCCATATGAGATTGACAAAAATAGACATTCAATTGGATACCTCATGACATATGTAATGTGTTTTGCTTGTGGAGTTTGGCATAAGAAACCAATAATTTGTTTTCATTCAATTGCAAATCCAATCTATAGCAGCAATGAAGAATGATGAGGACGTTAATAGAAATTGGAAATTGCTTTTATTCAATAACAAATCCAGTATTATTATTATGCTAAATACATCATATATGCATACCTCCATGTATAGCTCTTCCTTTCATTATAATTTCACTGATATACAACAAACTACTCATCCTATAATAGAGAATCATAACTATTTATGTGGGAATATACACAATACAAACCATGATGAACTTTTGTTTGTTGATCATGAAGATGGAGGACCTTCGAGACGAATGTAGTCATACATAAGGCCCTGGAAAGGACTAGCGCATCTTGGTTGTGTCAAGAAAATGGTGTTCTCCCCTTCAACTAACCGAGCGCCTGGTATATTCACATTGTACAGCCAATAGAGCCCATGTATCCCATGTCTTGCAATTGAATTGTCTCTCCCTATTAGCCCGGTTGTAAATAAAGGACGTGCGGAATTTGGGTCATTGACGCGAATCTTCAAAAAAGCATCAAAGAAACGTTTGGAACAAAATTTAACCAAAATGGATTCACTTATAAATACTATAGAATCCAGTAAGTTCGTATTCAGTCATGAAGAGCTACTACCTGTAGTTCTGCCAGAGTTGCAGATGCAAGGGCTACACGCAATTTATATGTACTCTTTTGATCAACTTTGTCAAGTTTGAACTTGATTTGCCACGTAGTGCCTACATGTGTACCATCATCTTTCCTCCTGAAATAAACAGAAACTTATGGGATAAGACAAATTTCTAATAACTGTTTGATCTATAGTCGACTAAAAGAGGACCAAAAAATGACAAACAAAACAGTAGCATCACAAGTGCCAAAGTTCCCCAACACCATGTGTTTTAGCATGGCCATTTCCACAATGCGCAGGAGACAGAGTTGTGGTGCGAATTTTACTATCAGTTTTGTCTTTCAAAATTCATCATTTTAAATCACTTCTGTTTGTGGCATCTAAATTCATCAAGCACACAACTATATATATGCATCAAATCTCAATTATGATCTAAAAAAGGACTGAAAAATTTCATCCCACCAAGCTAAAGTTGAAAGAAATGCACCTCACAACCTGTGCAAAGAACCAATCTTTGCTATAATTACTGAGACCAACTGTGTAGACCAAGTCTGCATCAGGATATAAATGCACATATCTGCTCCACAACCCATACTGCCTAAACCTGCCAGTACAAAGGAACAATCAAAGCATCATTCTGGAAAACCAGTTTTGTTGTTACAGATACTTATAAGAGCCCAAAGAATAGGCCCTAGTTACATAGGGTTTCCATTCAAGTATTAACACAACTAAAGTATCTTATTGGATAATGTGAATGCATATGTTGCAATCATGTGATGGTATTTTTCAGTCAATCCAGAAACAAAATCCAATAAAATGCGTCTGTCCATCTTATTATTTACTAATTATATGCTTATAAAGAATGTTTATAAGGAGAGCCAACCTGTCAGGATGATCAACAAATAATTTATTGACATGCATTGATTCTGGATCAGGAACATAAAATTCTGCAGCGGAACGATCAGGGATGCCTATTTCCCACAGCGTGGGTCCATCTCTTGGAGGCTCATATACAAGGTCACCAACATCAATATTACAACCTGCATAGGATGTTATTTGAAACCTATAAAATATTCATCATCTATTGTAACTGATTTAAAAAGATACAATGATAGCTGAAGAAAAAAACCTGAGAATATGGTAATGACAGCTTTACATCGGTAATCTCCAATATATCCAGGGGCCCATGCATAAAGATTATAGTCCCCAGTAAGGACATTGTTAATAGAGAAATAGCCATTCTCATCTGCAGTGGTCCAAAATTGGTAGTCCTATTGAGAAGAAACAAGCAACAATGTGAAGTCAACAAGTCTTTGCTCATGAACAAGGAAATCCTAAACCAGATAGAGAAGATAATTGAATAACCTTGCATTCTCTCTGCCATGATCCAACATCACCTGGCGGGGCCAACCCTACATAAGCTCCTACCGCGAACATATAGTCCCCACTCAGATACCTTAGCATTAAAGGAATAAAATGTATTATATCTATGCCAAAGGAACAATGGGAAATAGAAATAATCATTTATACCTATATTGAACCAACCACTCAGAGGTCTTACACAACTCAACCCAGACTCATGGGTGTAGCTATCTATATCAAAAGGAAGTGCTAAAATTTCATGTTGGCAGTCAGCTATAGTGAAATTCTAGCTTACAAAACTGGAGAACCAATCTTAAAATATTCCAAAGGCAATTTAGTTATATAGGTTTTAAGAGATAAATAAAAGTAAATCCACAGATTTAATAAGGAAAACAAAAAAATTCAACTGAAGTCCTTAATTTATGTAGGTCTAAAATTTTTAGAGCCTTGAAAAATCCCCAATGTTTCCAACTATAAATTCAAATGTGGTCTAATTTTTCACTCAAAACCATAAGAAAATTCATGGGGATTCGAGCTCAACTTATTTGAAATTTTTTAACCTTAATCCAAACACTACATATTAGAGTAATAACACTAATGAAAATAGCAGAAAATATATAATCAATCCTTCACCACTTGAGGGCCTTTATATCAAAAAGTTTCTCAAATATATCCAATATGCTTGTGCCATGCTCCTTTCAACATTTAAGTTTCTTGTCCATCAAATGTATCATTATGCTCATGACTATACATTAGGCATATAGAAAGCTTACCTATCTTTGACCAGTAGTCTACCACAAATATTCCCTCGTTGTTCTGACTTTTGAAAATCCTTGGAGGCTGGGAAACTGTATGGCCAACTCTGGACTTCAGCCATCATCTGTAGATTAACTTAGATAAGTTATTGTCCATCAAAGGCAACTATGCACTTGTTTTATCAATTAATAAAAACATGAACTTGCAATCACTTTTGTGGTAAACCTTCATTTTGGCATCTTCCCACAGAAAACGAGGGTCATAACCAGGTGGTGCAGAATTAAGATATATAAAGACTGGGCCAAAAACTTTCTTCCAATGCTCTCCAGAGTTAAACCTTGGAACAAGGTCTTTTCCAGCATAGTGTGAACTATGGAACATCTAATCAAACCATATGCATTGAAAAATGTGGTCAAACACTTAAGGTCAATAATAACAAGTAAGTTGTGATGAAGACATAAACGTGCAAGGCGCCAGCAAGATAATTATTGCTCACAACTACATCCAAAATCAGTCACCTACAGCAAGGGTGGTGGGGCCAACATGTGAGGTCAGGTTCTGTTTGAGGGGACCACCAGTTCGGAATTCATTGCTTGGTGTAATTTGCCAAAATCCCACAGGTGGATTGAAGCATATCCACCCATGGACCTTATTATCTTTGTTCTCACATGAATATTGGTACTTGTCATCTACCTGCATAAAACTATCACATGAAAATTCATAGGATTCTCATTTGCATTTCATGAAATCAAAGAATTAAACACCTGAAGTTCTCATCAAAATGTTTTGACAGGCTCCAGTGAAACTCAAACATTGATTGATCAGGTGGGAACAGATCAGTGATATCAAAATTATTGTTATAACTCAAATGAATTTGGTAAAGTCAAAAATATGAAAAAAAAAAAAAAAAACTAATGAAGTTGTAGGATTACCTCTCCTCTAATCTCTGGGTTCTTAGGATTAGCAAGTAGGACAGCTTCTGGATAGCCCAATGTTTGACATCTTCCTGGCATACGATCATCAGGTAGGGGCATCCATCTTTGCCTATTATCTGCTACGGCCATGTACTGAAATCTGTCCGATCAAACAAAGAAACCCCACAGTGCAGTAGCATTTTTCATAAGGGTTAAGGCTCTTGAACTCACCTTTTTCATTAATCATAATAAAAAATACATATGACCAGCAGTAGAATGATAGATTAAGACACTGTCTCCTCAGAAATACAACAAAAATTCTTCAATTTCTAATGATAGTTATATGTTATAAATAACCTCTTCTTTACCCATGCAATATCTTGGACATGCCAGCATATATTATAAAATGTTGAGAATTTGCTTACTTGTCTTTTCTGAGTTTGAAAGTAATCCTGGTTTCACCAAGTTCAAAGCCTGGCCACTCGCTCAAGTGCTCATAAATGGCATAAGAGTAAAAGCCTGAAGATCCACGGAGCAATATAAACCTAGAGGAAAATGGAAATCACATCTAAATCTTTTAGCAAAAAATCTCATCATAACACAAATATATTTGGTATATATTCACATAAAATCTGAGGAAAGACCTTTTATCTATGTTTAGTGGAATGTACTTTCCCTCTAGAGAGGCATTCCACATTCTTGTAAATGAGAGCTCGACCTGCTCCTCATTTTCCACAATTACCCTAAATTCTGTTCCACTTATCCTGCATGGCAACCAGTTGTTCATTCACACATCAGAAAAAGCATTAGCTTTTTTTCAGGCAACAGCATAAGCATAATAAAGAAATTAAATAATTCCTCAATTTTTCACAATTGGAGTGAAGTCTAAACCTAAAATTGGCATATATCAGATAATGTCTTTCAATTGATTCAAAAGCATAAAAGATAAAAATATGCACAAATTTAATCTTCTAGAACATTGTACCAAAACAACAAAGTTGAAGACAGTAATGAACTTATATTTCATTGGCCCAATCTCCTTTTAGTCTGATGAAAAAAAAAAAAATACATGTATCTGAATTTTCTACCTCGTCATGTGATAAATATTCTGTGGATAATTTAATCACTTGGCACAAGAAAGAGAGGACAAAAAAAAAAAAAGCAATCAATTCTAAATGTAATGTTAGAAGAAGCAAATGAAAAGGGCATACACATCAAATATTCCCTTGCCTCCTATTGGATTCCAGAAAAGATCCCAATACCTACACAATTAAAGAAACAGTCAATTTACAGAATGTGATATGACATTAAGATCCATCAATTGTTTGTGTAGAATAGTTTAAAAAGGGAAAATTAAGATCTAAGAAGCATCAGCGATTAAGCAGACAACAGCCAATTACATGGCCAAAAATTGTAATTCTCAATCATTTGGCTCAGTTACATCAATGCAGTTGGTTTTTACATCTGCACGTCAACAAATGTCATCTGGAAGATTCAAGCTAGGGAAGGTATTGATAACCAAGGCACTGAAAAACCCGGAGCTTAGAAGAGGGGGCAGTGCTGCCACCTACTATGTAGCCCCAGAGCTATTGGACCAGAACTTGGAAAAAAAATATGAATTTGAAAAGCAGAGAAACTGAAGTATTTGTAACAACACGTACCCTCTATTTGATTCACGATTAAGAACTTCAAGCAAATTGTCGATGCCACTATATCGTATGCCAGTAACAATACCCTCAGGTTTTGATAAAGTGATTTGAACTATGCCATTATCTATCACCACCTACAGAAGGCACAGAACTAAACTAAAATATTGTTTGTAAATACAACCTAAATATAACAAACAGTTGCTATTCTTCCTGCAAGTGAAATCCAGACCAGCAATATTTACTCCGCCACGTATCATAATACCAACAGAATTAGCAACAGATAAATAATAATAATAATAAAAAAAAAGGTGGAAGCATCAAAACAAAAGCTTTTTGCATTAAAAAGAAAAAATTGAATTACGTGACGATCTTGTATATGCAATCGAACAGCAGGATAAGTCATGGTGCCGTAGTTATTATTTCTCACAGCTTGGTTACCATAATGAAAATGCCAATCTTGGTTCTGTACATCTGAAAAAAAGAAAAGCACTGCTGTTGTATAAAACCTGGAAGAAACTTGTACAAATAATCTCAGTTCTTGCTTCGGTTGCTTTAGTAACAGAAAAAAAAAAAATTCCCTTTTCTTCTTTAGTGTTTTTTGCATATATATTTAGATGAAAAAAAATTACTTACTGATTGATAACTCTAATCTCAAAATGAGAAATGTACTTTTTCGCAAAAAGTTATATGTGCGTTGAATTCAATTCAACGGGTTAATTACTAACTGGTGCCGTCTCAATTCCTGAATTTAATAGATCTGCAGCCTATTTTGTTCCTTTAATTTCCTAAAAATAGAAATAATTATTGTCCCCGTGATACCAATAACAGAAAGAATTAGCCTGAGGATCATGATAAGCAGTTAGGATCTGTCGTCAGGTTTAAACGTCGAGTATGGTACACATAACTAAGATTAAGAAAAAGAGTGAGCGAGAGACTCGAAATTGAAGCGATTGAGAATTCAGGGAAAAATGAAGAAGAAGAAGGGGAAGGAAAGAGTTGCCTACTTGCGGGCACAGGAATATGAGAACTCGAAGAAGGATGAGAGTAGCAATCGCCTAGATAACGGAAGATACTTTTCAGCGTTTTCCTCATATCTGAGCGGCGGCACAGGCAGTGGCGGCAGAGAAAGTTTCAACTGAAACTGTTCAAAATGGAAGTACTTATCTTTGCCAAAGAGCAAAAGCAAATCATGATCGTGTTGTTGGCTAAGACACTTGTGACAACGCCTCAATAAATTCCTGTGCAAGGATGGCGGATCCCTTGAACAGAATTATCAATTTTCTTATTGCTTTGGCATCAATTTTCAAAGCTATTTACATGGGGATTTCTGGCTACTTCTACTAACGAATTTTCAAAACCTTTGATAAAATAACAACAATAATTGAAAACTATAGTTAAATAATATTCTCTTTAAGTTGGCCCAACCTACTATGGGCTCTGGCCCTCATCCATGATTGGATTCAAATGAAAATATAACAATGACAGTAAATTCACACAAAGTAGAATTGGGAGACCATTCATTTCATGAAACCAACTTTACTAAAAGCCTATTTTCACATAAAATGCCGAAGCTCATCTCCAATGAGGAGGATACTCAAGCTGCCATGACAATGCACCACCGTCAGTTCACAATCCAAATGACTTTTTAACAGTAACAACAGTATGCCCTTACACATATCCAGAAAATTGGAATAAGTAGCCCAGGGGATGTGATTTACATATAAAGCCCCAACTCTGTACCACCTTTTCGCCTGCTACTGCACTGGATTATTCTCTGTTTTCCTCTGGAAAAAAAATGATCCTAGTATAACAGCAATGCCTGTAATTGCAATGGTGAATATAAGCTTTCTCCGTGAATAATCTGGCAGCTGCCTCCTTGGAGCACCTTGTGGTCTTTCAGCTGCCCTCACATCCCTTCAGACATTCAAAATAAATTAGGCTCGTTGAAAGATGAAAATATCTAGAATTGCTGTGAGACAGCCAATCAATGCAAAAGGAACATAACACTCCACTCAGAGTATTTTTCGAGATACTCATGCATAAAAAACATAAAAAGCCAATCCTATAATGATAAATCACACTCCAATCAGACAGCACATCATCCATCAATTCCCCATGACTCAACTTAAGCCCTTGCACTTCTAAAAGTTAACGAACATTTTCCTCAAGCTCAAATAATTTAAGTTCATAAAACTTCTAAATATTAGAGCATTATATACCGTTTCCTACTTATTTATTCATATAACATATAATTCCTAGCAATTAATACCCAAATTATGCAAGAACCTAAAAGCAGAATGAGTTTAAATCACAAAAATCATAAACTCATGGATGAAACAATAATTATGACATAAAGGAGCCATTTCATTAGTTCTTGCAACAACTAATAAACCACACATTGATCTCCATATGGCCAACCTTAATGAGTTATTAACATCCTCTCAATTTAAATATCCAAAGTCGTGCAAAATTCAAGGACAATATTGCAGATTTCTAAAAGAGAACAAAATTACAATTACACTCTAAATTCAACAGGCACTTCCCTTAATTTCAAGCTGCATCGCACAAAATCAACTACTTAAAAAATTATCATGAAAGTTTAGCATGCAGACTCCTCAGCTAAAAATTAAAAAGGCTAATCAAAGATGTAGGAAGAAGCTCCAAACACACTCCAAATGTCTCTGTAATTGGCGATTATGAAGTTGGTGTACATACCTGGAAGATTCCGCAATATAATTTGACACACCAGTGCATCTACTTTCATGGTTGTATCTTTCCCGCAATCTAATGTATTTATTGCACAGATGACAAAGTTCTGTCCGGTTCCCACATACCTCCTGGAATTTCAAAAATAAGGGGCAAAAAGTCCACGTAACACTGGTGCTTAAGCATATAACTGAAACCCATCTAGTGATTTTAATTATAAATGCTCCTACCTGATGCTCAGCTAGATCAATTGCAGGCAAGGGAAACTCACAGAATTCACATGTGACAATCCTTTGAGGACAATTTTCGCCTTTATGGATTGCTAATACTTCACGCTCCATTGTCTCACTGCAGAGTGAACAGGCCACCTGCTCAAATATACAAAGTCAAGATGATACAGAATACCCAGAGTAACTTCACCACAAAAGATAGTCAGAAAACCTTAACCATAATGCAGCATGTTTTGGTTTGTCTTTTCACCATACATATAAAAACAGATAAGGACAATAAAAATTGAAATCTTAGTCCAGAAAACCTTAACCATGATGCAGTATGTTTTGGTTTTTCTTTTCACCATACATATAAAAACAGCCAAGGACAATAAAAGTTGAAATCTTAACTTCATCACCCACAGAAAAAGAAAAGAAAAAAAGATTTCAGAAAAAATACCCTCAATAAAAAAATCCAAAACAAACATGCAGGTTGAAGAGTCCATCACTCACCAATCCAATATTAAGTAGGTGAGAAATTTAAAGCATGGAATCCACATTATCTATCATTTTCCAGAATAAGTCTCCTTCCACCCCAAAAGCAAAAGTGTAAGAACTTAATTGACCTGGGACACCAAAAGTATTGCCTCACCAACCATAAACACCAATTTTGGCACTTTATCCTATGTCCGACCCCTACCTTATTCCCCTTCTATCACTTGTACTATATTACTGATAAACGATGATCCCAGTTTTCTACATTATTTTATGCCACCCCCCATCCCCTAACAACAAAAAGCTTCTTAGCAAAAGAGCAGACTAAAAAATCTATTCAGCTGAAATAGGCAGAAAATAACTCTTTTCTTCAAAACACACTACATAATTTCTACGCTGAATAAAATAGCTTTAAATAAACCAACATACTGGAGCATGAGTGTTCGAGAAGTGTTCGTCGTAATGCTTTTTTGGGACCATATCACCACAAACTTTACATTTTTCAAGATTTCGAGAACAATGTGCAGAATGCAAATCGAAGTTCGTAGAAGGGATAGCTCTCTCACTGGAAACACAAAAACAAACTATCAATCAGCTGAGTGGTTATGTTTAACTAACAAGCACCTAATTAACTGGAACATTTTATAAAATAATTATATGACTGACATCAACAATTTCAAGATGAGAAGTACATCCAACACGTATCATTTAGGGGAAAAAAGATGAGAATCCAAAATATATAACAAGGTCCATTACGAATACCAAATAATTCCATGAACGATGAAAGACAAATACACTTTCTGTAAAATCTCTGACTCTGTAAACACAGATTTTAAAATATCTAGAAACATATGTTCCACATATGAGGTAGGCACAAAAGGTAAATTGATCAACATATCACCTCCATTAGAATCGTTAGGATCCTAATCATAACCTTAAGGGACTTGAAGCCAGCATCAAATTTATGAGACTTTAGTCTCTCCTAGTGCAGCAGTTAGGTTTCCCGAGTTTAATTATCCCAAATTTCATATTAATTGGCCTAGAATTCCTGAATTCAGATGCATCAAGTTTCAAGAATTCACTAAACCCTCTGGTTTCATTCAATTCAAAGATGCAAAAACACCAACTAAAATGCGATCAGATCAACCAACTGTTACATAGAATTCAAATAATCAAAATAAATAATTTATCTAGAAAAAAACAGCAACAACAAATCTTGATCCTAATTTTAAGAGTAAGATGGCAGAACCCAGACTACAATTTTTACACCAAATAAAATTACTGAACAAAAATTACCAGTGATTGCACATAATTGTGCTTTCCTCCGATGCAACTGCCATATCGCGATGCAAAAACCAACGTTTCCTATTCTCAAACAAAAAAAACAGGAAACAATTAGGGAAAAATTCGACCATCAGCAGATATTAATCATCATTAAAACAGCGAAATCGCGTGCAATACATCTACCTAAAAATAAAATTATTTCGATTTTGGAGATTTGCTGCTCTTGAGATGTTAATTTTTCACTCAAAATTGCTTTGAGAATTTTGCGATTTGCAGTCTCGACTACGATGACGAAAACAACACAGAGAAAAATTGATCACTCGCCTTCAACTAACTTTAGATGGCAGGACTTTAGGACATTTGGGTCCACGTCAGTGATTTTTACCCAAATAAATAGATAATTAATTACTCCTCCGTCTACGCACCTTCGTAGAGTCGTGTGTTAGGCCTAATTTAAGCCCACCGTGGAGCTCTGGTAAGATATCAACAGCCCATGCTTTAGCCCAGTTGAGCTTTCTGCAAACACCATTGCTGTTGATCTTCACTAAGTATTGTAAAAACAAAAACGTCAATTTTGTTAGTTCAACTGCTAAGTACGGTGCTCTCTCTTCTTATTTCCGTTCTCTTGGATAATATATATTAGACCAATATGAAAAAATGCATCCTAAAATTGACTGCACTACAACGACAGTTTTTCCCTTTCAAATTACCAACAATAATAATATTTTTAAAGAGAAATTACTACTTAATTACTTTTTTACTAGGGAGATAAAAATAATTTTAATTGATGTGGTAACTAACTAAAATTACATTTATTGTATAAAAACTAAAAGACAATTTTTTAGGATTTTTGTAAGTAAATTCAGGTTAAATTTTAGTAACTCCTACTTAATAGGTTGTGTTTGCGTGAGCATTAGTATAATGCATTTATCTTATCTTACTTAAATTATTAAAAAAATTATAGATGAAAATTTAAAATTAAATAGGTGCATGCTTGTTTATTTGTAAATTTTATTCTTTTTAAGTCAGTAGTTATTTAAAAACAAAAAAAATTGAGCTAGCACCAAGTAGGAGGAGTTGAATAGGGGTTAATTTTAAACTCAATGATATGAGATTTTTTTTTTTTTTTTAACATGAATTATATGACAATATTTCATGATTTGATAAAGTAGTCATTTTAGTATTGAAAGTGAGAGCACCACAAGCCATTACTTTTTTGGCGAAGTGATATGAAAGTTAGAATATTCGCTCAACAGACAAAAATTCATTATGCATTACAGTATCAATCATTTCAATGGAAATTCAAAGTTATGCTTGAATTCTGTAATCACCGTGATATAATATTTGAATGTAATGGTTCTAAATTTAATTTCTTTTTAACACTACTTGGTCATTTTTTCTTTTATCAGGTATCTGGTATTTAATAGTATAAAAATTTTGATTATTTTGAAGTTCCTATCGAAAACTTATAAAATGAACAAAATTTTTATAATATTTAATTACTGTAACATAAAATTTGAAATTTTATTCAAGAAAATCTAAATTTTTTATTACTTAAATCAATAGCTGCTGAAAATATATATATTTTTTTCAATGAAAATTCCTTAGCTTTCTATTTATAACTTAGATACAAAAACATTATTTATACAAAAACAAAAACTACACAGAACCATGAAGTCTGTAAAAAAAAAAAAAAGGTACAACAACGTGAAGCTACAGATGAACTACATATATAGTATCCTCGTACACCCAAACAATCATCTCCAACATTGTACAACCGAATTCACATTCCAAAAATATTTGTTGGCAATGTTGGGCAGCTAAGGAGCCAATAGCCTAAAAGCCGTTTTTGCCGTGATGATAAGGATACTGCTGGGAATGTGGCGGCAGCAAGCACGGCTTTTATATATCAAATTGAAATTAAGTATAGCATAATTTAATCGAATGATTTTTTTTTTTAAAAAAAAAAGCCCAGTTGGATTTTTTTTTTCCTCTAAGGCAACAATATTCATGTCGCTAACTCCTACTTTTTTCTTTATGCATATGATTTTTTTTTTTTTTTGTTTTATTGCTTTTTTGTGGGCAGAAAACAAATGGGATTTCAAAAGCTTAATACTTGTATAATATACTATTTTAGGAAGTATCATATAATAAATAAGGATGTTGCGCTATCTAGACAGGTTATATCTGCTGATTTGGACACACCCACCTACCAATTCCCGTTGGCTTAATTGGCAAGTTTGTCCATTTTTAAGTTCAATTTGTGTTTACATGCTTTTTTTAAATCATAGTGACAGGTATTATAGAACAGTCCACTAATAAAGGTTCTATAGGTCTTCCATCACCACGTTCTAGGTTATGATTAACAAAATGGTTATATATATATATATGAGCAAAAATTACCACTGCTTTTTTGATATTATACCTCACACTATAAACCTGAACATAATATCGCAAAACTAAATAATTAAAATGGATTAGTGAGGAAATAGTCAATCAAGTGAAATTTTTTTTTAAGGATATTTTGAGATGTAAAATTTGATTTCTATCGTTATTGATTTAAAAGAGAAAAAACTACTTCTATTATGCAGTCCATCAATTTTAAAGTCATATGACCTCTCAATTTATAAAAAAATGCAACACATATGACACATATAATCAGGTCTCATAACAACTTCTTTTTAAAATGCATTATAAAATGCAGGATTGTAAAAATATATTTAACTACTTTAAGAAAGAAAAATAAAATTTTATATAGCAAATTTTAAGTTTTTTTTTGGCATAATATATATGTAGATGTTTATATTTGCATAAATTTATTACTTTACCTTATATACTTTCAATTTTATTTAATTAACAACTTATTTATAACTTATTATATAAACACCTTTATTTGTATGAATTTAACATTTTGGCCCATGTACTTATATAAATTTGTCACTTTGTTACTATATGTGAATGTTGATGTATCATTTCACGTGTCTTGTCAACAGTGCACACATATAGTTATATAATAGGTTATAAACAAGTTAAAGTGTTGATTTGATAAAATTAAATGTGTATAGGAGATAAAAGTGACAAATTCATATAAACATAAGATAACTGTGAGTGTATTATTAATGCCAAAGTTACCTAATTAGGTCATAAAAACAAAATGTATGTTTGCATTTTATTAAATGGACACACCAATTTAATGTATCAAGCGTGTCAAATAAGCTTTCACTTGCAAGTTGCAACCAAATATATGTAGTGCAATAAAATGGTAGTTGAATGTTTAATTTCTTGACACAACGACAAAGTTTGTTGAGCATGGTTAACCGCTTAAAGGGGTGAATTGTGGTGAAGCCGTGTCAAAAAATAAATCATAGGTTCTCCTCCTAATCCTAATTAAGGAAATAGCTATGTTAATAACAAAATATAATCTTACATATACATGCACATTAAATTATTCGATAAAAGATTAACATATATGTTTTATTAATTATATATGTGTCGACTATTGAATATTAGGCCAAATCAAAATTGATTTGGTTGTAGACTTTAAACTTCCATATCAAATAATAAATAATAACAGTTGAGATTAATGGACAAGAGTTATTTTTATTTAAATAATATTTTAAATTTAAGTTATAGTATATATGAAGGTGAGAATTTTGTATATTTGTTTGGTGTTGAGTAACGACTAAATTAAACTAAAATTCAATAAACTTTCAATATCATAGTTTAAACTACTACTAATAACAATAATAATAATAATAATACAAAAGAAGCACAGAAAAATGAAGTATGCTAAACAATTTCCTTAAGTAAAGAAACCTCAGTTCCACATCTCTATGGAATAAATTAAGTAATCGAAGTGTTTAATAAAGATTATCTTGGTCTACGCACTAATATCATTTGGCTGATGATTGACACTTGTCCAAGCTTTTTAATTGAAGGTACGAAGGTGATGTTATTTTATTCAGTGCCCTTGATTACCGGCTGCTTTGTAATTATAAAAAGAACCAATATCAATTTAATAATTTTTATTCCAATTACTACTCTTCATTTCTTCAACCTTATTGGTCGTTTCATTTTTATTCACGTGGGCATGGTCATTTCAATCAGGGAAACGCCAAGCCGTAGACAAGGTGCTGTTGCCTGTTCACACTGAGATAGATATATGGATCTCCAACAATAACTGACTGATTGAAAAATGCTTGTTAATTTTACTGTCGGATAAAAACACCAACCAAGGCGTGAGAGATAGCAGCGCCCTCGTTTGGGTGATACCAAAGATGTGGAACTTCACGTGCATGTCCTAAATCTTGACAACTGCTGGCTGGGCTCCCATGCGTTTGGAGTATAGAAAGATTATCATTTAGGCTCAATGTAAATGTTAGAAAGAATATTTTATATTCTGGTAATTCTGGGTTTGATGAGAAAAATTCTAGAATTGTGTTTTGTGCTTATAGATATATGCTCATTATCCACAGCTGCATGCTTTTTTGCAGGTTCTATGTAATCTCTTTGGTATCTTCAGCCATTGATTTGACTAAGGTGGCTTTAATTTGTGGGGATTAATTAGTGATATAGATTCAAAGTGCAATTATATGAAAACCTTAGGTTGGAATATAATATATATTTAATATAGTTCCGCATTATTTATTTAGTATAATTTTAGTTACATTTTATGGTTATTTGGATTTTTATAAATAAAATATATTTTATTAATAATTACCATTAAATATGATAAAATATTTTTTAATAATAGTGATTAAAATAAAATAAAAATAACTATAAATCAGAATAATCATAGAATTTTCTCTTGTTTCGGTGCATTCTATGGACAATATATAATCAGAATAATAATTGGAATGGAATGCAAATATTTCAGGTTTTTATCACTAATTCGACAAGACCATAAGAGATAGAAGATAACAAATCTAGGCAGCATCAAATTCAAGTGCTTTTTCTATCAAAAATTCAAGTGCTTTATAATAATAGAGAATTGAAGGAGACACGAATAAATCCTTCACATCTAACTTTATCTAATAAGTTCCATATTGCTTGGGTCAGATAGTCAAATTCTTATGAGTATAGTGGAGAATGCTTCTCCTTTTCCCCAGTTTATAATTAAATCAACAAAAGAAAATCTTAAAAAAACAAAACTAGATTGGATATACTAATAAATTGAGTCATAAATTTAGATTTGAATTAAATTTTTTATTTAAGCTCCCTTCCACAAAATTTGAATTAAATTTTTTATTTAAGCTCCTTTTATTTGTAGAAAACATTATTCTAAAAATATTTTTTACTATTTTTCAGTGTTTAAATTACCAAAGTAAATAAGTTAAAGGAAAATAAATTGTTAATCAAAGAAAATTAATTTCAAGGGAAAATGATTTCCTATTCTAATGGTGGAAATTCATTTTTTAATACTTTTTCCAATGTTTTTTTCTATTCATTTATTGTTTTGTCTTTTATTTTTTAATGTTTTTCCCCTTATTTATTATTTTTTAGTATTGAAGACAAATATTGAAAAATATATTTTTTTAAAATATTCTAAAAAATATTTTACAAAGATAAAATATTTTTCACAAATAAATAGAATTTTAGTATATAAATTTATCTTAATAAGAATTCATATGAATTTATAAAAAATTTAAAAAGTAAACTAATAAAAATTTAAAATAATCTCTAACTATTTATTATTTTGAAATACAACAATTTTAAATTAATTATTTACATCCAACTGTAAAATTAAACCCTTTAAAAAAAAGTTACTTGCACTTGGTGGATGCATGAATTTTATATTTTTCTGCTTTTTTTCATTACTGACGCATCAGTAATATTAACAAAACAATATATATTATATTTTGTCATTTTAAATCATTTATTCAGACGCATCTGATCACCACATTACTAGGGCAGCTGGTTCTCTGGCAGATTGTAGAACCTGGGATTGGCATGCTCTGGAGTTCTTGTGGGATTTGTTAGCCATTGATTATTCAAGTTAATGAAATGAGTTCTATTTTATCAAAAAAAAAAAAAAAACATTTATTCAGAAAACGTTATTTATATTTATATTTTTTTTATAGGTATTTGTATTTATAAATATTTATAAATAAGAAATAATACCAATGACACAGGTCATGGAAGTAAAAAAAAAAAAAAAACTTTACTATCAAAGTTCAGTTCGAGTATTCAGGATTATTCGAAATTAAAGTGGATACAGGTCATGTGCAGTGCAGATGAGTGATGGTTCATATATAAATTGGAACTTGAATTGTCAGAGAAAATCATAAAGACTAAACAATTTAAAGGATCACATACCTGATCTTTATATACCTAGCTATTGTCAAAAAAAAAAAAAAAAAAAAAAAATGTTAAACATATCAGGTTACTAATTACTTGACAACTTCAAACAATTGTAAGTTGAAAATTTTCTTGCAGGCATGGTCCATTAATATTTCCTGATCTGGAAACCTTAAAAGCAAGAAAAGGAAATATCTTTTCTGATTTGCCTTTGCTTTTTTTTTTTTCTTTCTTCACTTTAACTCCGTTCTCCACGTGGCATAACCTCCGTAACAAAAAATAAAAAGCAGATTATAGGATCAATTAGTGGTTCATAGTAGCATTTTAGACCGTGCAATGCCAATCATATATTAATATAATATACAAAAATCTATTTAAATAAATTACTTCTAGTTTTAAGAATAAAAAAAATGTATGTATAAAGTTTTTTTTTTTAATCACGAGAGGGGAGGGGTGTATGTATAAATATAAAAAGTATATGCTAACATCATTTTGATTGAGATGCAACAAACCCTCTCCTTTGATGCCAAAAGCTTTCGAGCTGTTAAAATGGAATTTTTTTTCCCTAGATCATAGTCCAAAATAGACCACAAAATACATTTACATAGATTTAAAATTTTTAAATTGGAAATTTTTTATCTCTATTAGTTTTACATGAAGCAGTACTTGTATATTTCATAAAATTTATGAAAAAAATTTAAGCATCTGTACTCATACACATAACCATAAACTTTGTCTGGATAAATTTTTTACATTTTGCAATCTTTCATATCAAGCAGAAGCTACTAAAATCAATTAAGTTATCAATTTAGTTTATCTACACATGGAAAACATTATGTTCATCACAATAAAAAATATTTTTTTAACATGATATTTCGTACAAACATAAAATTATAATTTAAAATAGATAGGATTTAAAAAAAGAAAGAATAGAATTTAAAATTAGCAAGTTGAGAGTAAAAGAAAGACACATAATTGTTATTGAACTTTGAAAGTGCTTTTGAAACCTCAATAGTGTTAAATAATAGTAGTAATAGTTGCCAAAACCAGGTCCTGACCTTAGAGCTAGTCGTCAAATATTTGACAATGACAGCCTGCTGTCACTTTAGCCTTTACTCCAAAAAAAAAAAAAAAGAAAACCTTGGCCAATATACAATACGAAACATCACTTCCACTTCTCTGGCAATGCTTCCACTTCCCCACGCAAAAACAGAACAAACGTTTTCTTTTTTATTTAAAAAAATACGTAAAAATAAAATAATAAAAGTATATATATAAAAAATAATTCCAAAAATAGAAACTCCGGTATACGAGTCTTCATATACACACGCGTCAACGATCTATACGGTAGACGGCGCTTTGATCAGAAAAAAATAAATTCTTATTGGACAACGTTCCTTTTCATTTTTTTTTTCAAAAAAGAAGCAACAGCTGCCGGTTTTCATTAGAGGTTTTGTGGTTTCCTGGAATACCCTTTCCATATATAGGTCGTTGGCTGATATACCATATATATATATATATATTATCGATTAAACTAACAAACCAAACCAAACCTAAACTTTTTTTTTTTTGAAATCTCTCCAAAACTACGTCTCTGAAACCTCTCCGATTGCTTCTTTTCTCCAGGTAAGTATTTTTTTTCCCAATATATATGTGATTTTTTTTTTTTTTTGAGATTTTGATGAAATCGATTTGTGTGTAGTGTAGAGTGAGAGTGAACGCAGAGAAGAGGAGGAATGGGGAGAGGGAAAATAGTGATAAGGAGAATAGACAATTCGACGAGTAGGCAAGTTACTTTCTCGAAGAGAAGAAACGGACTGTTGAAGAAAGCGAAGGAGCTCGCGATCCTTTGCGATGCTGAAGTCGGAGTTGTAATTTTCTCTAGCACTGGCAGGCTCTACGATTTCTCCAGCTCCAGGTACCTGTCTATCTAGCTACCGTTGATCATTAATTTTTTAAGTAATTTTTTCGTGATTAATTAATTTTCGAGATCGATCTTGCTTCTTCTCCTTCGTCTTCGTCGTTCTCCTTTCGTCAACTGCTTCTCTTCTGTCTCATGAGTTCGTTTGCCTTGACAATGATTTTGTTTGGATTTTTAGTGGTTTGATTTGTTTAAAAATGCACTTGCTGTAAATTTTGTGATTTTATGGTGAAATTTTAGGCTATGATTTGATGCAAAAGTTTGTGCATGGATGTTTATGTTGTTAATTCAAGTGCAATTTATTTATTTTTTTCATTAAAAAAAATTAATTAGATATAGTTGCTTTTCCTGTTTCTTAAAAAATAATATTCTGAGTAGAAAAAAAGTTTCGGAATGTAAAGCATTTTTTTTAGATAATTGTAGGAGTAAGGTACGAGATGATTATTATTATAATCGCTCATGTTCTTTTTAGAACATGTAATTTTACATAAATAGAAGATCTGCACTTTGCTGAACATTAATTAGAATTTAGAGATATCGATTATAAATCTCAGCAAGTGGCCGCACACTAGAGCTAGTTCTTCAGCTAATAACGTGCAGTACATCACAGTGAATTAGGATATGAAACTGCATGTATATGAGTTATTAGGAAATCAAAGACTACATTTGCAGCTTTAAAATGACATTTTTTTACTAAATAAGAGCTTTTAACTCAACTCCAACTGAATGCTATCAGAAATAGTCTAAGTGGGGGCACTAGTATTTAAGATTGATGAATGAAATGATAATTTGGAGTTCACTAGAAGAGTGTCGTGTGTTATTCGGGACGCTCTTATTAATTTCTAGTGATCGTAGAGGGTGTTTATATATGTATATATAAAGGAGGTGACTATAATTGTGCTGGTTGGCATAATCTTGCGACAACCCACGATTAATCAGGTGGATGAATTTATTTTGCGTTCAGTCGATGACACACGATTAATCAGACGAGGTGTATGAATTTATTCGGAGTTTAGTTGATGACAATGGCATAGTAGAAGATACCTTTAGTACTTCAATTAAGACGAGGTGGATGAATTCATTTGGAGTTCAGTTGATGACAACGGCATAGAAGAAGACATCTTTGGTACTTCAATCAACAGTAGCAAGTATAGTGGCTATGGTATCAATTGTTTTGACAAATTACCAAGGTGAAGGAAAATCACCATAGGCCTATACTCCCGTATTAAATCTACGATGCAGATTGCTGTATAGGTGAAAATTTGATTTCCTTTAACGCTGTAGAAATTTCTGCTACTGTATATATATATCTTTAGATTGCCGCAAATGATAGTCTTACCGCTATCCACAATAAGGAGAATACACATACTGAAAGAAAACAGTATTTTCCAAAACTCTAAGCCCTGTTACACTTTAATATCCCAAAATAGATAAGAACATTTAAACATTTTACCACTTCATTTTTTTGAGTGATATCTTGATTCATTTTTTTTAAGCTCTGGAAAGCTTAGAACGCGATTTTAGGATTGTATTTGAGCTAGATAATGGACCGACGGAATTTGAGGTGGTGCAATTATTTGATTTAATTTCTTTTTTATTTGTTAAATACTGTTTATGAACTTATATTTTTTATAAACTTATTTTTGAACCTAATAAAATTAAAAAGTACACTAACTTAACTTTTTAAGATAAATTTACCACAGATACAATTATAAAAAATATAAAGAATAATTATCATGTACTACAAATTAGAAAACTTATTTTGCTATTATATAAGTTATAAATTAAATAGTAGATCTTTCGAATCCTACCTCTCCTACCTCATTATAGTGCCGCATTCCAACTTAAATGCGTTAAACTTAGTGTTGTCATTTAATTAGAACACCATCTAAAAATTACAATAATCAAAGTAGTGATTTAAAATTTAAAAGGATATATTTCATAGGTCTTCCCTTCCATATATGAAGAAGGAAATGATATCTTATATCTGAAATTCCCAAAAAATAGATTTGAAAATTAGGATATAAACTGAAGAATCATAGTAAGAAATAAACTAACGCTTGCCTCATTGCTTTACAATTTCATAAATGCATTTAAAGCTAAATTCTTTTGGAAATTTAATTACTATTAATTGCAAGTGATCAAGTTGTTTTGCACAGTGTTGATTTAAGTTGTAATAACATTGGAGATAATTTTACATTGTGATATTCTAAGTTCAATATAGTAGTCCTACTTTAGAATGTATGGAAACTTCAATTGATAATCTTTTCAAGTGTCAAAAGTATTTTCATATGAGAAACTCAATGAAATTCCTCAAAATGTTTAGAGACCACTTATAAATTTGAAAATTTAAAAATACATTTTCAATTTTAAAACACAATTTGCAACTTTAAAAAATACGTTTTCAATTTTAAAAAATTCTCTACTTTTCTTAACTAATAAAATAATTTATAATTATATTATTATTTGATAATAATTTTCTCATATTTATTTATATCCTTCTATACATTTCTAATGTTTATGTATTTTCATCACATTTTGACCTCTATCATTTTATTATTTACGTCTTCGTATTTCCCATTTCAATATTTTTCTTTTGGTAAAATTTAGGTTCATATTTCCCTTTTCTATGTTTCCTTACTAAAAAATAAATTTGAAATTAAATAATAATCATAATAATAATAACTGCGATCAAATTTATCATAGTTATCTGTTGGAAAAAATTTACATTAATGTCTCGTGTCGGCCAAATCATTGCGACTTTAGTGGGATATTCCAAATAGTTAATTAAAGTTAGTACAGTGCTTGCTTACTTCACATGAGAGCTTCATGTTTTCTTGTTGGTAACTACTTGTGATGAACTCAACTCCATATGTGTGTGTCTGCACTAATACTTTTGAAGTTCATAGAGTTATTAATATAGTATTAGAGCAATAATTTGTAAGTTAAAAACAATTAATTTTATATTATATAAAATCAACCCATTATAGGTTCATATATATGTATATAAATCAACACTTTTGAGGCACATGAACTTATTAATATGATATCAGAGCAGTAATTTTTAGCTCATAATTAAGATTTAAATTTAGACACAGTTTATTTTCAACTTTATTTAAATTATTGGATGGGACTCATTTATAATTTTATTTGAGTCATTAGGTGAACCCTTTTATATTTAACAAGTGTAGTTAGTTCATATTCATTTAGACTTAGAGAGAGACTGTTAAAGAAAAATTTCATACTAAAACTGTAAAATAATCTTATATTTTGATATAGATTAGATCTTTAACACAAATCAATTGAAGTGAAGTTGGCGGACTTATCAACATGGCATCAAATAGAGGCATATTTCTCTGGGTGAGTGGAAAGGGGTGGGCTTGCTTCTTGTGCCACGTGATTATGTACTCACCTTAGGAATTAAAAAAAAAAAAAAAGCATTTTTTTCCACTGGCCCAGTCAGGATTTTTTTTTTTTTTTTTGAGAAAACCAAATTCAGGATATTAATGAAAGGGAAAATCGTCCACTTGATATAATCGAAACCAAATTCACCCCATTACGGAGCCATTTTATACAATTGTTTAATAAGTGGAGCACAGTTGCTTGTCTCAGCAAAGATGCAATATCCAATGATCGATAATCTCTGGTAGGATAAGCTCAAAAACAAAAATATCGAGTAGGATAAGGAACATGAACCTGCCTCTTTCGCTTTTAAAAATAGCAAGGATCTTCCCAAAAGAGGAAACTATTAAAGTATGTACAAACACACACCACTTCGAAAGTCATGACGTTAACTTTTATGCCAAGTTTAGCAATAATAGTGATTATTGCACGTCGGTGCCAAGGATTTTATTGCTTCCTCGTCATTGATTGGCAAGAAATAGACACGCAATGATGACAAGTTGCTTATTTGGTAACTTGTTGGTTGTGGACTAAGTTTATAGGCAAATTTATTCTCCAATTAGACAAACTGTTGTTCTATATTGATAAAAGTTGATATAGAAAAATTTCATAAATAGTTTAAATAGTAAAAGTATATATATTGAAATATAGAGAGTAAGTTTCGAATTTGTTTCCTACTCTTTTTATAGTAAAAAATTAAATTAGTTAAACTTAAAAGTGTAATTGAGATTAAAGAAATTTTTAAAAATATAAATTGTAAATTAAAAAATAATTTAGAATATATTTTATAAAAATTATGATTTTATTTTATTAATATATTTTTAAAATATTTTTTACAATAAAAAATTATATATTATATATTTAAAATTAAATTATTAAACATTAAAATTAAAAGCTGGTTTGTAAACTTCATGAGTCGAGTTTTATATAATTTGAACTTAACTCATTTATTAAATGAATTTTAATATATAAATTTAAATAAATTTTTATCGAACTAAACATTGAATTGTTTGGAGCAATTCGGATTATTTACACCTTTACTTAAACTCTAAACAATTGAAAAAAAAAAAGTTGTATAGAAAAAAAAAAAACCAAATAATAACGTAGTTTATGGTAATTATCAGGAGGTATTGCTCAGAACCCAAAATGTTAATTATCCACAGCACTCCGTTGTCTCGATGCTAACCTAGAGAAGTGCATGCATGCACGAGGTTCATGCATGTCTAAATTCAAAGCTACTGTTTTCGAGATAAATAAATCTTCCTTGAAAGATCTGGAGACTGTTTACCATATGTACAAATAGAATCAAAGGATAAATATATAAAAGTACCCCAGTTATATACTTTTTCACTTACTTTTTTTTTTTTTTGATATTTTAGATGTTTGTAATTTTATTTTTAACACTTTTATGCATTTTTTACGAATTAAATCCATAACCATTTAAATACAATGAAAATTATTTCTTAACATCCTAATATTATATCAAGTGATCTTAATATTATTTAACTATAACTTTTAATGATAAAATTATGAGAGTTTTCATAGATCTAAGTATTTAGAAATTTTTAAAAAATATTTATATATTTATTAAGCATACATTTCTATTTTATTATGATTTCAATGTTATTGGTTCAATGCTAAATCATTTATAAATAATTTTACCATCAAACATTTTTATTATTGTACTATTAAAATTTTACTATTACGCATTTATATTATTATAGTATTAAGTTATAAATATTTAATATATTACAAAATAAACAAAGAGCCCTATATATATATATATATATATATATTAGTTAGTATAATATTACATATAAAAAAAACAAACCATAAGCTCTTAAAAAATCACAGACTAATTACAAAACCTTCCAACTACAAGGCACCTTTTTTTTTCCCTAAAATAAAAATATAGCCAGCAACCAAGGCCGAGTATTGTAGAATGTGATAACAGGATAGCGACATTGTGCGTGAAGTTTGTCTCTACCCTTTTGTTGACATTCTATCCCTTTTGTCCTTCCTGAACTTTGCATTTGATGGATTTGTCATGTCTTTGCATCTTATCCTGTGATTTTGGTTGAATGCAGCAACAAACAATCTCCATAGATGCCACTCATGAGAATTGAGAAGAATATTTAATGGTTATTCAAGGTGGACCACCATGATATATATATATATATACATAGACAGAGACAAAGGAATATTTTAGCATATGTTATCTGAGATTTTAAATCACTGTGTAGTTTCTTTAAATGACGATACAAAATATAAGATATAAAGGCAAAAATTGCATGAAGACATGTCAGTAACTAAAATTCATATGAATTTTGAAATTCTGTCTTTGTTAACCTAATGTTTATTTATTGTGCGATCTTTTTTAATGTTTGGGGGAAGGGGGGAGAGGGATGTTTCTTCAAATTCTTTTCGAATGCAGTGGGAGTTAAGTGCATTTCCTAACCTCTTTCTTCAAATTCAAGCAAAAATCAATCTTGAAGCTCTACAAAAAGAAAATTTTTAAGCTTCATGATGGGTTACAGATAGTTTTATCATCAAACCAACTTGGTCGCTCCATAATACCAAAAAAGCTTGCAGTCACAGATCACTAACACTACAAACATAACGTTAACAGTTGTTCATTTAATAGATTTTCAAGGCAAAGGGACAGTGAACCAGATTGGTATAATGACTTTCAAATGATGACAATTAAAAAAGTGCTAATTCATGTTCTCATTCTTCAAACCCATAGCGATATGGAACAAGCCTTTTCTCAATAATGGTTGAAAAACTGATAAGTAGGCACAAATGGTGCATCTGCAAGTAAATTATAGCAGAAAATTAGAGGACCATAGCCAACATGATATGGAACAAAACCCTCGTTATACCTTAGTTTTTTAAACTGACCTCTAGAAGACTTACCAGACTAGTACAAGTAACTCATTTCAAAACCTTCCAATGTCATTATTGTTGGTTTATGCTGGTTCTTAACCTATTTATCCAATGGAATTCTCACAGATATGACATAAAAATATAACTGTTCACAATTTTTACTGCCATTGGGTTATCCTTCACATAGGCACAAACAACTATAGAGCATAGACACAAAAAAAATAATATTTGTAAACAGTATAGAAAACAGGACAACAATTTAATTTATAAACATTAAAAATATAGAGATCGATTTATAAATTTTAAAAAAATTATGTAGATTAATCTAAAAATAAAAATAAGGTCCAATCAGAAATCTACTTATAATTAGTGATATTCATTATCACTAAAAATTTCTAAAACAGAAAAAATAATATAAAAATCTTCTATATCAATTTTTAACATGAAAAATAATTTATTGTCACTCCATTCACAATGTTCATTAGCAATTTTATATATCAATTTATAAAATCTTCTAATTATTTGCATTATCATTCATAATATTTTTAGTGGCATCTTCTAATTTGTGTGGAAATAGAAACATGAAGACATTAAAAATACAGGATTATGTAATTAAATATTAGAAATATATATAAATATGAATTTCTATAATTAAAAATTTTATTTATTACTATTAATTAATAATATAATTATAAATTATTTTATCTAGCTAAGAAGAAAAATACACAATTCCTTTTAAATTTATTTTCATTCTTATCTAGAAAAGAATTAAAAAAATGTCTTTTTCAAATTAGAAATGGGTTTTCTTGTTTTTCATATTTGCGGAAAGCCGTAAACAATTTCGATACATTTTCAAGGAGTTTCTTATTTTGACATAGAAAATATTTCCAACACAAAAAAACTTAATAGCTAAAATTTTCGTACATCATAGATAAATAGTAATTGTTATAATTAGGCATTTGAATAATATAAATATAGTGACAATAAAACGAATGGTCAAGTTCATGACATGTGCATTTTGAGATTCATGTAATTATGTAAGGAAAAAAATTAACAGCAAAAGTGTAAATGAGCCGCGACACTCATGATATTAACTTAATGTTACCGAAGGAGTAAAGTTTAAGAGTATCTCCAACTCACTCTTTATTTAACATAAATTTTTTATCATAAAGAGTGATGGTAAAAAATAAAACTTCAAACTCACTCTCTAAATTTAAATAATAGATTAGAGAGTAAATTTGACTCTTTACAAAATTCATTGTCCACACAAAATGGTTAATTAATACACCTTTATTTTTCATACATATCATCATTTTCTATTGACTTCTTTTATTATCTAAATTTTTTTCCTTTTTCTTACCACAATATTCAAAAATTAAAATTAAATGCTTTTAGGATTAAAAAAATGAAGAATGAAATATAAAAAATGTATTGGACTTAAATAAAATTATTTGCTCTTTATATTGAAAAATTCATTAACATGCTCTTTATTACCTAAAATATACTATTTATTTAAAAGGGAACCATTGGAGACATTCTAACCTAATTTCATTGATAAAGAAACCAAATTTCAGTGTTATAAACTATAGAAAACCCCAACTCTAATTCAAGTTTTTACAACTTTACTATTTTATATTTTATAATTATTATACTTATTCGAATATGTTTGAAATTAAATTTTAAAATTGTAAAAAACAATTCATAATCAGGTAAAGTTGGTTTAGTATTTCAATTATTTTAAGCCAATTCGAGCCTAACAAATGAAGTTCAAGTGGAAATTAAGTTTCAATTCTTTAAGTCAAGTTGATCTCAAATCTTTCAACAAATTCTAACAAGTTGAGTTTGATCTCCGCAATTGAGCTCAAATTGAAGTAAAACTTCTCATTTTTAAACCTAATGGAGTTCGAATTTGATAAGATTTATTGTTGCAACTCAATCATCTCTTATTATTTATTACGTAGGGTTAATTAGGAAATTTGTGACCAAGTGCAAAGATTAACCTACTTCCTTGTTCAAGGAAAATTGATTAAATTAAATTAATGCAATTAATGCAAAGATTCATCATTATCTCATAGTTCTTTATACTTAGTCTACCATTTAAGTATTATTTCAATGACTTTTATTAGCAAGATAAAAATAGTGTGAAAAGATTATTCTCTTTAAGGATGAACTTTGATGAGAGAGACTCCTCATCAGGTAACCAGACTCTATCAACATTCGAAGATAAAAATTCAAATAATATAATTAAATTAATGTGAAAAGATATTCGCATGAGCATAAAATCATGAATTATTTTTTCTATACTTTAATGACTAAAGTGATGTACTGTAATACCATGAATTATTTTTGCCATATTTTAATGACTAAAACGATGCATTAATATTAGCTCTTTATGGTAATAAATTTTTTTTGTAAACTAAAATAAAAAAAAAAAAAAACAATATCAAGAGATGAAAAAAATAAAAAAAGACAATCCCCAACACAACAAAGATCAACAAATCGTAGGGACTATGGTGAATAACCGCTTTGATGTTTTGAAAATTCTAGAAAACTCCTCAAAAGCATATAAGTACTGTCTACAAATTTAAAAATTAAAAAACATATTTCTAATTTAGAAAATACATTTCTTTATTTTTTCCCTTTTTTCTTAACTAAACAAAATAATTTATAATTATACCATTAACTGATAATAATAGATAAATCTTTCAAAATTAATTATTTATATATATTTATAAATTTTTAATATTTATTAATATACCTCTACATTTTTAATATTTACATATTTTTATTTCTTATATTTTTCAAAAATATCATAAAAATTTCCCCACTTTCCTATTTCTATTTCCGTGCTACATAGTGTAAGGATTGAGGTTAACGATCAGTTGCAATTCAATTCATATTTTAATAGTAAAATTTAAATTATTCATAATAATTGAAACATAGAATTAATTATTGAACATAATAGTAACCATTCATTGTAAATTACATCATAAAGCTTATTGAAAATAAGTAATTGTAACTCTACAATTCTTCATAAGAATTTCAAGTGACAAAACATGTAAACATCTTAAGAACAATGTTCAAAATATTAAGAAATATACCCTTCCCCACTTGCTCTCCTTTCTTGTGGTGAGGAATAAACAATTTCATTTGGCTAAAAAAAAAAAATCCACAAATATGATTGTATTTAGGAGAAAATATAGAAAACCACTTTGTGATTTTAAAGTTTCGCAATTTTAAATGTGTTTTCCTTTTTTGATAAATTAGGTCTTGTATTTGTCGTCGTTTGACGATTTTAGTATATACGGCTAACACCATCAAACGCATTTAACAACGTTATCCTCGTATATTAAAAAGTCGTTAAATGGCAATAAACATAAGACTCAAATTATAAAAAAATGAAACACATATTTAAAATTGTAAAACTTTGAAACCACATAATGAGTACTTTTCCCATGTAACACTTTTAACCATTCTTTCCACCTTATATCACATGATTTTCCATTGCATCATAAGCACATCTTTAGTAGAATTTTTCATTTTTGATAGTATTAACTTAGGTACCATCTTAAGTCATGTGTTTTTTAAAGTCTTGACATAACCTAGGAAGCATTGTCGTCGTGCAAGCGTCATTCATAATTTCGAAGACCCAGACTTAAAAATGAATACAAAGTAATAAATTACCTAACAACACATAACAATTCCTAATAATTATTCATATTTTAAAAGTAACAGTAAAATTCAAATCATCCATGACAATAAAAAAATCCAATTAATCATAAAACAATATTATCACCATTAATCATGTAATTACTCATTACATCAAAACAATTGTTGAAAACAAGTAATTGTAATTCTATTGTAATTCTAATATAAATGTCTCTAAACACATTATTCTCTCTACACTAAATCACATGATTCTCCTAACACATTATAAGCACATTTTTTGTAGAAGTTTTCATTTTTAATAGTATTATCTTACGAAACATCTCAATTTATATGTTTTTGAAAGGTTTCACATACCTTGAGAAGCATTTCCCTCATACTTAGGTTCAGGGCTTAACTCGCATCTCTCGCGATATAGCTTTAGGCATCTCTTTGTAGAGGCTTTTACCCTTAACTAGTATAATATATATTAGCAATACTACTCCTCTCCCAGCGCCACATATTTGACCAATATAGAAAATGAATAAGGGCCTACTTCTTAAAGCTCACTTCACTTATTCAATTTCAATTCGCTTCGTTCCCTTCACTCTGCTTCCTTGCTTCACTTATTAAAGGCTTCGAAGGTTATAACACGTTTACTCCTACCCTTCCCTCCTAAACCCCAAACTTAACACAAACGTAATTCCATACTTTCAAATGTATAGCAAGAACTATAAGGCTTTACTACTTCAAAGGTGTCATAAAGCCTAGGATGCCATTACAACCTCTTTTTCATACCAAAAATTAAATATAAGAAAAATAATGACAATAAAGCATGTCGCCACTACTGCGTCTCTTTACAAATATTTTCTTATTTATCCAAGTGATAAATCACTTCTCAAAATCCAATAAACATTATAAACATGTAAAAACTATAGTTTAGCATAATTTATGTATATTACAATACAACAATTGCAATGAATTATTTTTGTACCATTTTTCATTTTTACTTGATGTATATTTACGGTAATATTTTTAATGGATGTATGTTTATCTTTTAATTATTAATATGATACTCCTACTATGTTAAATGTTGCAACATTTATCAAATCCACGAAAACTCTATGCCAAAACACTTGCGTCCTATCGTAGGTGGTGATTTAGTGGTAATGGGCAACAACCTTATTACAGATTCCATTAAGAACAATAGACTTTCACTTGGATTTGGCCTTTCCTCCTCTAAGAGCTAGATACCCAGTCATCTCACTTGATAAATGTCCAAACTCAGTAGTCACAATTTTACTACTCCAGGTGTAAAGCAAATTGAACTTAATGGAACTTCATTTCCTGTTAAAAAAGAGAATAGCAACTCCCATACTTGACAATCTACCTAGCTTATTCGATAGAGTAAGGAGTTCTTTTATTTAAATCACACCTACACGAGTATCAAAGGACCTATTAACTAGTCTATTAATCATACTGTGTCAAGTAACTTACCTCATTGCATATCTTTATACGAACTTTAACTTCTTTAAAGCTCCTTTTGTATGTATGTATATATATATATATACATAAAAAAAAGGTGGGAAAGCATGAGTTGTTTGATTTTTTCCACTATTAAATCAAAGATAGATATTCACATATTTAAATCACTTCTAATAAAAAGGTACCCTTAAGCGCATACAACTTTTAAAAGTTAAAAGTTGCATTTAAAAGTAAAAGTGGTTCCGTGGTAGCCTCTAGTTTGATTAGGGAAACCACAGAAAATAAATCTATTACAACAGGTTATAAATTCAGTCAAGAGGAAGCAACTTATAACAACATAACTGCTCATGGTTATTTTGATCAATTGATCTTCCAATATGTTAGTTTCAACAACTCTCATTCTTTACACTTCTTCTTAGCAAAGTTTAGACTTTTCCCAAGTATCTAATTAACCATATCTGCTTTTTGTGTAAGGGCAATAGGAAAATGAATTAGCATAACTAGTCTTGAACGCCAAGAGACTATTTTAATGTGCATTTCAATAAGGTAAGAATTTTAAAAGATACATAAAAGCTTTATGACAAAGAAAACAACCAAGAATATTCAATAGGAGCCTTATTGAAAGAGAGGCAAGAAGTATTTTACCTATATCAAAGGCAAGACAGATACTTTAGATGGGGATAACCCCACATCCAACCCTTGTTATCTTATCTTCCAAGCTTTTGATAGTTATATAAATTTCCCATTTATATCCTAAGCCTTTGAAGACAAATTCCACTCAAACAAAAGTTTTCCCCCATGTTCATTTGTTTCCACCACAATACAAGTTCCATGAAAATTTCCACCACAACAAAGGTTTTATAGAGGTATGTACTTTTCCGACACATACTAACCAACTTCTACCTAATACAAAAAATCTCATCCACTAAAATTATTTATAAAAAAAAAAGTTCTTCAACATATATTATCTAACACAATCTTTATGTGTCAAAACACGACAATTTTTACAATTTTTTTTTATTTATATAGACTAATCTTTACTTATTTTCAAGAACAATAAATATAGAAAGTAAAATATTCAAAGAAAATTTTTTGATCAACCTATTTTATTTGTTGATGATATATATATATTATATTATTATTATTATTATTAACTATACACACATCATATGTTCTATGTAATAACTTTAAGAATTTGCTATATATCCATATTGTGTTATGACAGCCTATGCCATTTTATCCTTATCCATAGCTATATCATTTCCATAAAAATAATTGGCTTTTGCTAAAGCTCATCTTCCCCCACTTACAACATTTTCCATTTTGAATCCTTTCCCCACTTTCACTTTTCTAACTTTTCTATACCATTGGATTTGGAAATGTAAATCTCATCCACTTTCACTCTTCTAAAACTTATATTCCATTTAGCTAAAGCTCATTTAATAAACGAGTTAAACTCAAATTATACCAAACTCAATTGGCGAACAAACTCAAATAAAAGTTCACGAGCCAATCCGTAATATTTAAAAGAATTTGTTTTTAAATACATAATATATAAATTCTTATTGAAAAAATATTTTAAAAAATATATTATTATAATAAAATCATACTTTTTATTAAATATATTATAATTCATCTAACAAATTTATTTTCAATTTTTAATGTATAATTTCAATTTATAGTCTACATTTTTTCAAATTTTCTACGCTTGTTTAGGTTCATTTAGACTCATTTAAACTCACGAATAATTCAGAAACATCGAGTGCCGTAATCAACTTCGCTCAATTATAAAAAAACCAAATCCGAACTAGCCAAAGCCTGGCTTGGCTCATTACAACTAATTCAAAATATTGAAATACATATCTTTTTACACAAGGCTCGGCTCGTTTTGCTATTTCTTCTTCTCAAAGCTCCATAAACCTAAGTGTGTTTCACAAGACTTGCAACACATGACAAATTTTCTTTAGGTTTGTACTAATGACCAAGTTCCTCCTTCTGTGTATCTCTTTTAAGTTTCATTTTGGGATATCTTTCCCTCTTCACATTGTCTAACATATGCAAGGACTCTTCTACTTTGGTGCATTTATAGAGACATGTATTTCAATATTTTGCAAGATTGATAAAGCTCTAAAACTTCTAAGGTCCTAACAAAGGACGATCTATAAGAGCATGGTGCAGCTAAAACAGTGGTGGAGAAGTTGAAGTCACATTACCTAAAACATATACAGCCCTCTCTATGTTGATAAAATGCAATTCTCCAATCTACTACTTGGATATCCACTAGAACTTGTGGTTGGCTTGTTCAAAGCCCACCTATTTCTCCATTTGACATTTTGTTTAGACATTTACTCACCTTAGGAAATATCGTGGAAATTTATAGCATGCTATAGAAGGACGAAACATGCAGAATCAAACTAGGTGAGTGCAGAAAGGGTTGTTTGGGTTACAATTCGTTACTTACCTATCTAGGAAACTTCAAGACCAAAGTCTGAGGATACCTCAGACTTGCTCTATACAAGCAATTTTAAGCTCACTAAATGTCATTTTATACAGTTTTACTGCTTTGGTGAGATGAATGCGTTCGACTGTTGATACCACTAACAGTGGCTTGTAAAAACTTATTCATAGACCTCTAGACATACAAAATGCTATCTACATAATACTCTAATACCCTAAAACCAGCGCTGCACTTTAACATTAATTCTCCCACTTGAGCAATCCTCATACGATAAATCAAACCCACAACTGTAAAGTACTGTTGGGGAAGTCATCAGAGGTAGGCTAGAGCTTTAAGACAGGGCACAATCTCAGAATAGTACACTACAGACTGGTTTGATTGCAGCAAAGTCTTTTAAGCGGTAAAACTTGTGTCCATTGTTAAGTAGTTTTCAATTTATTCTTCCAACAAAAGAGCAAAACCCAATAATTCAATGATTTTATATTCTAGTTTCCCTTGACACTGTCTCAGAGTACACGAACCGTTCGATAATTCAAACACCTACACATTTTGTCTCAAAACTTCTACTTCTGTCTTTCAAGGATTAACTTGCTTCTCTTGATAAAGTCCATTGGCAGCAGAACATGACTCAAAACTCCTTAACATTTTACAAGTCCTGACAAAATTATTTTTGTGCATACCAACAATCCCCACAAAAAAAAAAACCCACTTTTTCCTTCCCAGGAAACTAGCCGAGGGGGGTTTCCTGAATGATCTGTAGGCTTAAGCAATTTTGCTAAGCTTGAATAATCTCAATGCCAACGACAATTGAAGTCCTGAAATTTTTTTTGGCATGCCTTAAAATTACTGAATTTTGGTAAAATGAATGCATTGGAAAAAGTAAAGAAAGCAAATTATAGAAGATTACCATTTTACCTTATCCCTCAATGTTGGGATGTGAAGGTTAAAAAAAAAAAATAGAACTTACACTGAAAGAGAAGCATAGAAGAGGAAAATTGCAACAAAGTAGTAAGATTCAATCAGTTCAGCTCTCATACTACATTTCAGTTCCTGCAACAGAGCGAACTTTAATTTAAACAACAAATGATCAAAATCTGTTTGTCAAAGTAAATATAGACAACCAATCAATGGCAATTCAGATATAGTAGGTGTCCATAGTTACAGCTCCAACTGATGTGCACCATTTACAATGCATCAATCAGAAACAGCTCACAAATTAAATCAGGAATGTGTTGTCAAATCATATCCATCTTTTTTATACAAATTATTCATGCAGTGACCAGTGACATCTCATTCTTCAATGTTATTATAGACTGCTCATAGCAAGTACAGCATTCATCTCTGATGACATTTGAATATGCTGTTACAGCATAAAATCAATAATTGAAAGATACAACAAAGCAAAAGAGGAAAACAATCAGACGGGAAACCCAATCTCTGAGGTGAAGGTATACTCATTCCTCTATTTTCTATTATCCATTTACAATTTATACAATTTATGCATGACAAAACATCAAATTTCACCACACTCGTTCTTGATGGCAACGTACAACTCTGGTCCTTTTGAGTCTGGGTCCTTCCCACATATTGCCATAAATAACACATTAGACATCAACATGCTAAACTTTCTTGCTGTCCCAATGCAAATTTTTCACTAGAAGCAACGTACACAGCAATATTTTACTTCTCTTAACTCCATGCAAGAAAGATATTTATATCTACTAATCTAATTACCATCTGAATGTGCAAAAGAAACTTCACATTTCATGGTACTATGAAGAACAATAGCAAACTCATCAAAGCCTTGTTCATTTACTGAAACAAGTTCATATATATTGTTGACCCACTAAAGATATGAGCAAAAGACTTGGGACTGGTGATGTAGATATAGAGTTATTTAGACAAGCAGAGTTAGTATAAAGCATATCTGAACACTAGAAAACAGTGTACCCATCATGGTTATCATGGAGTTGAATACTCTGTCATGACACTTACAACCTTATGTGCACAGATCTCATGCCCTGCTTATCTGTTGTGGTGCCTAATATATCAGTAGTTGCACTTGAATTCTGAATTAAGCATATGGTCTCAATCATGAGATAATCCAAAATTAGACATGAGGGGTTAAATTATAATCCACAACCACATAAATCAAGAAGGTGGGAGAAAAATCAGACTCCAAAAAGTTATTGTTCTTCAATTTAGTGTGTAACCAGGGAAACCAGAAGAGGCTGATATATTGCTAAATTCTGCATTTTTGTTAGTTCTGGCAAAGAGAGGCAGCAATGCTGAGGCAACAACTACTAAATTTACAAGAAAATCATCGGTATGGCTTTTCTCTTTCCAAATTTATTTGTGATGTTCCAAGTCATGAAGAATTAATGGACATAGAGAATATGAGAAATTGAATCCTTTTGGTGGGTTAAAGCATACTATTATTTATAGCCACATCACTATTATTCATAACCACACACCTCCACATGTTTACACCTGAGGCAGTGACCCATCTTGCCAACCCATCTCCCAAGAGAAGAACGGGCAGAGGGGAGAGGAAGGGAGGGAGAATCTAACATCCAAAAATGTTGATCCTCCATCAACTAAGTTTCTCTATATGATTCTTTTAAAGACACAGACTATATGCACTTCTAATTTGTTTCATATGGAAGTTTTAGGTTCTAATCCTGTCCCTTGCATGGATAATTAGGTTATGAACTGTATTTAATTAGTTAAGTAATTAGATAGGACTCAAATTCAAGGACACATACATACAGGCAAAGCATCTTTAACATACCAGAACAGAAGAGATTCTATGGTCTACTATAAGCACTTGACATGATAATACAAAAATTGCTACAATTTGTACCATAGTATTTAAGGTTTTTAGGACAAGCACATTCAAGCAATCAAAATTAGCTGCAGCCTGCATGATAATTGACATCAACACTCTGAAGCATGACTCAAATCAGTTGCTTCAGAAAATTATTACGGTGCAAACAAACACATACACACATAAATATAATCCTTCCCTACAGTTTGCTGGTTTTATAGAGCCCTCAGGTACTAGTTTTAGAAATATATATATATGTATATATATTTATATTGTAGATGAGTCATTTGTTAAGAAAGATTAAAACATAACATCAAGTGCAATCAATGAGAGGGAACATAATAATTTCATTGAATATAAAAGGCAGATTCATAAAATTAACCAAAGATTAACATTCTAAATATTAACAATTACAGTATTGAATTCAAATATTCATAACAGAGAATTGTAGAAAGTATACGCAGAATTTACAGTGTCTAATATTAGGAATTGACAAAGAATCCATCAGAGCATAAAAGAAAACATTCAGCACACATTACTAATATCAATAGCCGCATACCCAAGCAACTGTTGCAATTAAAAAGAAACAGCTAACAAAATTGAGAAACTAATTTCCATGCAACATAGCAGGCAAATGATGGGTGAAGAGCTTTCTGGCTTAAGTGTTAAGGATTTACAAAATTTGGAGAGTCGACTGGAAATGAGCCTCCGGGGAGTTCGTATGAAGAAGGTTTGAATCTTAATGTTCAGAACTCAAATTTTCAAATACTTACATGTTAAGGAAATGCATGCCCCTGAAATTAATGTCTTTCTTCTTCAGGACCAAATTTTGATGGATGAAATACAAGAATTAAACAGAAAGGTAAACATTTGAAACATTGCCCACCAGTTTAAGTTTCAGAGTTTCAAATTCAGTAGCTAAACATTCATTGTGTTCTTGCAGGGGAGCCTCATTCACCAAGAAAATGTAGAACTCTATAAGAAGGTAAACCTAATTCGCCAAGAAAACACGGAATTGCATAAGAAGGTAGAGGTTTGGATAAGTAATGCAATCTTCAATTGTCCTTGGAAAGTATAAATCAAATCATCGAAGTGCCCATGGAAAAAAGAGAAATATTTGCATTCAATCTCATTCAAAATGTGCATATCCCAGGTTTATGGAACAGGAAACATAAATGCAGTAAACAGAAATTACCTTAGCATAAATGGTCTAGGCATTGGAGAGGAATCAAATGTACCCATCAATCTTCAGCTTAGCCAGCCACAGCAAGTGAATTATGACACACCAGCAAGAACTACAAAGACAGGGTATGGCTTCCTATTGACAGCAAATATTTTGTTTTTAATCCATTAATTGTTTCGTCATCATTTTGACAGCAAACCCCTTTGTTTTTTGGTAAGTGCAGCAGACTGCAATTGCAATGACGAAGAAGATGCATCTACTCCAAATGGGTGTTTCATAAAATTAGTAGTTCATAAAACTTACAATTATGCTTCTCTTAATGTGGTATGCATGCCACTGACCATTCAACAAACAGACTTTGGTTGACATTAAGTGAGAAAACTTTAGCATGTGTGTGATAACTGATAACCAAGGAAACCAGCAGCTTATGTAAAAAGAATATTAAGTTTTAATAAAGAGAGAATGAAATTGCACTCCACATGCAACACATTATTTTACATGATTGTATACTTAAAATGAACAGGCACCATTGCATTATGGATGATTCACACCCATATGCATCAAGTCATATGGTAGAATAGAACATGTCAAAACACCAACACAAAAATACTTCAAGAAAATAGAAATGATCATGCCAACATAATCACAAAATGCTCGAGGAAAACAACAGTTTTCTAAATTTTCTTTCTGTTTTCAGAGCGCTATAATAATTACCTTCTCACAGACACTGGTCACTACCTTTCAAACTTGAATTGCTGCCATGATCAGTCTCTGCCATAACAATAGTCCCCAGAATGGCCTACATAATAATATCATCATTCTTTACACACACAGACACACACACAGAGAGAAACAACATACTGGCACAAAATGCTAAAATCAAAAGAACAGAGACACAACAAAAATGTCAAGTACAACCAACAAACAACAAATCATAAAATGCAGCACAAGAAAGCATGACTGGATTGATAAAACCTAGGATAAGTTCAGTGTTATTATTCTTTTCATTACAATTTGAAGGTTTTATTAGCAGACAGATCATGAGATAGGAAAATCAAAAAGATTTCAATTAATATTAACATTTTTTTTTTATTATTATACCAATGCTCTGACGGAAGATCACCTTATTCAAAGCAAAGGCTGAAGAATCTTCACGTACGGCTTCAGGACAAAGAAAATTCCGATTTTTGGGTTCCAATGGCTACTATAAACAAAACTTAACAGATGGGAAGCAACAAGTGGAATACAAAGAACATCTAAGGCTTCACAAAAAGCATCAATTGTTCAATTTCAGAATCTAAAGGATGTAATCTATCATGGAATACAGCTATACAAATCTTCTCCAAACAAGCAAGACTCAGTAACAGTGCCAAGTTCAGGATTCAGGAACCATTTGAGAATAGCAGTTCAGAGAAGGATATCATATTACTAAGCATTCACTATTGACTCCACTAGCAGGGCAAGCAAATTTAAGCACCATCACAGAGTACGTGTTGTAAAATGTTTCACATTTTTTTGCATTTCCCAACCGCAAATGATCATTTCTGTTTTCATGAATGGAAATTTCATTCAAATACACTCCTTAACAGACAATGTTCTTGATCAGAAATTAAGAAGTGAAGCTCTGGTAATTCATAGACAGTTTTCAGAATTGAAAAGACCTCATTATTTAAAATGGCTCTTTCTCAAAAATGGAAGAATACCATCAAGAACAATTTCCTTTATGTTAAAACAGTATTGAAGGCATAAAAAGACTAAAAAAATGTATTAAATAACTAGATCAGAAATGGAAACAGTGCCACTGAACCAACCACTCTTACTGTGAATACCTAAAAATAATTCAACAGAATCTAAATCAACTAGAAACCAAAAAATTAAATTGAATTTATAATATATTATAAACAACTAAAAGGATACTCAGTAATAAAACATAACTAAATAAGTTAATTAACAATTATTATAAATAATAAAACACACATTCATGCTTGAATATAATTAGCAAGTCTCTAATACCTTCTTCTGTAAATGAAAAGACAATGTCAAAGTCAAATTAAGTCAATATTTCCAAAAGCCTCATATACACTATGGTTTGAAGAGAGAACCATTAAATATTAGGGTGTATACTATATGTTCCATGATGCACAAAAACAAATACACAAAAAGCATTTTGTAGGAAATGAAATGATGAGAAAATGCATAAATATTAAAAATATCTAAAAATATTATTATTTAAGTTAAGCTCAATATTAAATATTATTAAATATAACAACTAATATAAAAAATAATAATTAAACTTTATTAAAATAAAAAAGTCTACAATTTCAAAAAAAATAATTAATACTCAATAAAAGACTAGAGTAGAAAACATAAAATAGTATATGTCAGTTCAATAACAAGTAATCATAATAGTTAGTTCAAATAAAATAGCAATAATAATAGCAAGTAAAATGATAGTTGAAGAAAACAAATCCAAAAAAAATCATCAATTAAAAAATAAACAAATAAAATGACTAAACTAAATAGAGGTACGGTGAAAAAGATAAAAAGGCTAAATTCCCAGACAAAATATTGGTGAGATGACTCGCCATTGTAATTTTTTTCTCCTCCTGTAATGGTAGTCTTTTTGTTGGATCACAAATTCATTTCATAAGTAAATCTTAATCAACAAGGACAGACAAAACTATGGTCATTTGTAAGAAGATGAATCTTATTTTGCAAAAAAAAAAAAAAAAAGAAATTGTTCAAGATTTATGGAGTTCAATTTCTAAGAAGGTGAGATTAAGTTGTTTCCTTTTTTTTTTTTTTTTTTGATGTTTATAAGCTTATGTTAATCTTAGTTCAATAAGATAAACGAAGTTTTCCAATTCTTTTTGCATTTGAATTTTAATTTGTTCTTAATTCATCCTAGATTAGTTTTTCCAATTTTTTTGGATTTGGATTTAATTTGTTCCCAATTCATCTGAATTTTGGTTGAAGAATGGTCGTTTGATGTTTGTTGCATTTTTCACTGAATTTTCTTTATTAAACCTCAGCCATAAAAACCTTCAGAAAAATTTTGAAAATCAATCACTGGATGAATTTATTGTTGTCTTTGCCAAGTCCAAGAATTTTTCCCCTTTGGTCCATCATTTAAGTTTAAACCAACCAGCAGCCTATTACTATTAGCTTACGCTTGCTTACCTAACTTAGGAGCAACAATGAAAAGGCATTAAGAGAAACTACAAGAAACTAGTAGATGTTATGCTCTCCTTGACTTTAAAGAAAATCTGGACATGTGACTAATTGCACACTTGTTATATTTGTTTACATAGTTATAACAAACTCTAAGTGCCTATTAGATGTACTCTAGAGAAAAGTTAAGCTTGACTGATTGGCTTCTTGTCAAGAGATCAGTTAGGCATAAAGATGAGTTGGGAAGACAGTTCCTAATTCTTCCTTAATTTCTCCCAACTCATCTTGGTTTTGGTTGAAGAATGGTGGTTTGACGTTTGTTGTGTTCTTTTTAACATAGGAGATGCATTTCCAAGGAGTGAAATACGTTTCCAATTTTGTATATCTACAGAAACAGCCCCAGGACATTTTGGGGACAGTTTTTCAAATTTTCACTTCTGAAATGTTTTAGAAACACAAAACATGATTTAGACAACATTTCCATATATCGAAGGTTAAAGAATGAAAGGAAGTCCAGTAGTTGCAAGCCACTATCCAAATTAATAGAATTAAATCAAATTGTCATTGCCCTCCCACAAATGTACTAGAGGAGCACTTTGGAATTGAACTATAATTTGAGTTTTGTAAAACTAAGATGTGGAGTTTATGCATCACAAGATTCACAAGGGTAGAAGTAGCCATATCAAATATTTTCCTACAATATGCACAGCAATGCAAAAGAAAAAGGAACATAAGAATTGTAGATTCTTAAATTTTTAAAAAAAAATCAATAAAAGAAAGAATGGGGGAACGTGTTAAAAAAGAAATAAAATTTTCAATTTTAATGTGTTTGAGAGGTGAATTATATTTTACATCTCAAATTAGGGTATAATCATTTTACCCTTGTATGAAGAAATGAAGGGGAATCGTTCTCCTTTCATTCCCTTCCCCTTCTAAAAAGTTCTACTAGCCAAATGATAGAGGACCTAATTCCCCCCTTGGATTCTCTTACCTTCTCTTTGATCTCACCTCCATCCCTACATGTTGTTAAATAGACGATCATCTCACCTCTCAATACCCATACATAGTATTAAACAGAAAATAGATGTGAGGATGTTAGCCATAAAATTAAAGCTTGGTGGATGAAGCAATGAAATAGTAAACGATACTAAGAACTCTATGATCAAATAAATTGGAAAGAAAGTTTTGTCACATTGAGATATGGTTCGCTATGATGTGTGATAATGAGCGTTTGGCAACAAAGATGCAGCATGCTTCCAAGAAGAGTGTTAATTGGATGAGAATGTTAAGATGGATGTGCAAACATATGAGAATGGAATGAGTCCTCCATGAGGTGCTTGCTTTCTTTTGAAAACAAATTAGAAGATTGGAAGCTGAAATGGTTTGTTTATGTGAGTCATAGACCTCATGCACCAATTATAAAGCTGGAATGAATTATGGTAGATAAATGGAAGAAATGAATCTAAACTATAATGGGAAAAAAGAAGTGGAACAAAATTATATGTTTTCCATCTCTTAGAAATCATTTTAAGTGGAGAAGAACAATCTATACAGCCAACCTTAATTAAAAGAACTTGATAAAATTATAACAATTAAAAATTAAAAAAAAAAGTCCATTAAGGTTCGGATTTTAAAATTTGTCATTTAGAGTAACCAACAATTATGTGCAACCACTTCATCTTATGAACAACGTTAATATGTAAATTGGCCAAAAGTTTAAAATTTCATATCCTCAGCTAAGGGCCATTTTTGCATTGTTGTTTAATATTCTACTTCTAAAATTTTGAATTTAAAATTTTTTATTGTTTTTGTTTTTTGAATCTATTTTTGGAAAGAGCATGTTTTACTCCGCTTCTCTCAAAGAAAAAAACAAATAAAAAAAACCATTGAATTATAATTTAAAAATATTAAAGAAGGAAATTTGGAAAAGCAATACCAAATTGGGCCAAATCAGTCTATGAAATGAACTTAGATTTCAAGCACAAAATGGAGAAACAATATGTGTAATAGCACACCATCAAAATCCACATCAAGCAAGTTACTATGGAAAGGGAGAAAATTTCAAGGCACCATAAGTGCCACACATGAAAAATTAAAAGTGATTTTAATCAAGAATTTACAAGTGATGATCATGTCAAAACAGCACACCTATGGATATATAATACTGCCAAATACAATTTATAGACCTAAGGCAATACTTGAATTAATACTTTTAACTTCAATGCAATTCAAACCAAGTGACTACATGAAATGGTCAAGGATAACAAATAGATCGCCAATCTTAAATGTTGTCTTAAGTGTGCAAAGTTTCAGTCTTAATAACAAATAAGTTTTATATTACCATGGATTATGTTAAGTGACACAAAACAGCATTGCCAGCACAAAATAATAATTCTTCAAATAAAGATACAAATAAAAGATGCCATGACTTCATATATGAGTGAATGTCTAAGTTAAACGGAAACGTGGACTTGGAAAATGCCAAAATTGATATGGTGATACAATACTTTCTAAAACTATAAGAAACGGAAACATAGAAAAATGTGTAAATATTAAAAATATAAGAATACAAAAATAAGCCTTAACTTACAAATAAATAGAAATTTTATAAATAAATATTAAAAAAATATATTTATTATAATCATTTGATAGTATAATTATAAATTATTTTATTTAGTTAAGAAAACATGAAATCATTTTTGAATTTAATTTCTTTCCTATTTAAGTATGAACTAGAGAAATGTATTTTTTCAATTGGAAATATATTTTATAATTTTTTTAAAATTTGTGGAAACGGCCCTGAAATGTTTCTAAGAAGTTTCCTAAAGTTTCCAAAACTTTTATGACAAAGGAAATCGCCTACTAGTTAAAGTTTCCGTGCATCTTGTGTGTGGGGGGCAATATAGAAGAAGAGGAATGCTACAAAGCACATAATTACTAGAATTGATATTTGATGACTTGCATATGAGAGACAGAATGCAGCAATTAGGATCAATTAACTCAGTAGACATGTCTGACAGGTGTTCAATATTATGGATAAAAGCCGTGCTTACTTTATATTTTATGTGTTCTCCGAGATGAATATGCTCAACTAATTAGGAAATCACAAATAACACAACTTCAAACAATCTCTGCCAGTAAAACCATACATGCTACCACACAGACATCACATCCCCATGGTTGCATTTATGAATACAAAATTTAAATTGAACCCAAATTAAAGTCTATCCAACAAGAAGATCGGTAAAGGTAAAAAAGCGTACTAAACTAATTATACTGTACCAAAAACGGCAAAAGAAAAAGAATATTAAAACAGTTACCTTCAAAAAGTGCCAAACAGCTCCGTTGCGCCTCTAAACTATCTGCTGCTAATAATTCGAACTGTGAAAAAGGATAAAACAAGGTAAAAAAAAAGAAGAACAAGAAAGAGCGCCAACAGATTTTGGAGCAAAAAATAAACATAATCTAATTCTAAGCAAAAATGATCCGTTTCGCAGCCGAGAAAGCTATAGCAATGAAATTGAACAGGATGTAGGGTTTAAAGATGCAATGCATGTACATGATAAAGTTCTAGACTAATTTCATTTTCTCGAACTTTCTCGGAAACCAAACGGATCTTACAGAAACTAAACACTAATACTAAAAACAAAGAAAAATCAGAAAAATGAGAAAAGCTAGAGCGTAATTAACAGATTATAACCGATTCAAAGCGATAACTTACTAAAGATAAACCAGCATTAAGGCGTTAATGCAAAAACTCGAAAATGGCCTATGGAGCAGCGAGTCATCAACAACAAACAACTAATTTTAACAGCCAAACCACAAGTGGAAGAAAATACAGATTGAAATCTGTGAAAAAATCGCTGCAGAATCTAGAAGAACAGGTAATGATCGATCTGCTCTAAGCGAGCAGATAGAAAAACACGATTTTAGAAGCGTTTTTAAAGAGAAGAAAAATGGAAAATATCTGAAACAGAAACAAGGGACTGAAGCCCTTTTTTTTTTATAGTGTGGGGGAGACTATAGGAAGATGCCCCCACTTGATCTATACACGTAATTCGAGTCGTGCTTTTTATGCAGATATTTTCAGTTTTTCGATTTTTTATTATTATTTTTTCTTTTTCTTTTTTTCTTTTTTTTTTAATTTTAAAATGCCGTGATTCGGATTCTCCTAGATGGTAAATAAAATATCGCTTTCTCTGTTTCGGGGACAGCCGCTGTTTCACTGCAGCATGCAGGCTGCAGCTTTGGCGCAGCCGCCGCTGTTCTGTTATTTAAGCTGTTTGTGAAACAATACTTGAAAAGCCGCTGAAAGAGAGAAAAGCCGATCCAAGACTTGGAGCTGAGGCGGTTAGGCAAACTAACTACGGTAGAGAAAAGATGTAATGGTTAGCAAACGGACACGTTTCGCTTTTACAATTAGCCACGTCTTTCGTCGTATAATAATTGCTTGAAAATTTGGTCTTATGTAACGTTTCGCGTTCTCTGGTGTACACGCAGCCTATTTCCTAACCTTTACGTTTGTTTCCTTTTTTAAGTTTTTATTAAATATTAATGGACTACATATTTCTACTAAATGATTATTGAATTTATTTCTTTATTAGCAATTTTTTAATATGCTGATATTCCGGAAAAGAAAGTCTTATTTTTATTTTTAAAAAAATAAAATAAAATAAAGATAGAAGGAATGAGACTAAAATAAATGATAAAAAAGACTCTCGAAAAGAAATAATATTTCAATAAACTCTAACTTAAATGGCTAAATAACTTTCAGTAGCATTTAAAAAAAATCAAGTGGAATTTTACAAGAAAATAAAAGGATTGATTATTAATGCGCTCATGAAGCTTATGAAAATTATTAACTTAATCTTTGTTGTTTTTATATTAGCATTTTAAAATATTAAAGTTTTTCTAATTCAAAGTGTACAATTTAGATTTTTGAGACTCAAAATCTAAATTGAAGTTGTATTTTCTGTTAAAAGGATTAAATGAAATAAAATATTAAATATTGGAAAATGTTTTTAATATAAAAATTAGAGATTAAAATACTGTAATTTTGGTGTTTTTATTTGGAAATTTTTTTAGTATGTATTTATATATTTATATAAATAAAATTAAAAACTATTAAATTAATCTTTATTCAGTAGTCTTGATTTAAATTAAATTATAAATATACAATAATTAATCAATAATTATAGTTAGCTAAATATCAATGTAATATTTATTTAAATAAAATTAAAAACCGTAAAATTCATTTCCATTCAATAGTCATTGATTTAAATTAAAGTGGTAATGTATAAAAATTAATCATAACTATAGTTAAATAAATATCAATTTAATAATTTATATTTAATATATATAATAAATGGACTGTAATAAGAATTTTTTTGTATGCAAGGACTGGAGTGCAAAGTTTATCACACTTTAGGGATTAAGTCTACTGATTCAGAAATATCAAGGATTGCAATGGAAACCATACACGTTCCAACAACCAACTTTGGTCATGTTGTACGGTTTGATTCTTTTTTATTAAATTATTAGCCAAATTACAAGATATTTAAGCAATGTCTTGCGCTGCTGATGTTTGTACCTCAGATATTTTGCAAGACGTGCACAAGAAGGTGATACCTTCATTCTTTTTTTTTTTCTTCTGCATTTGTGTTCCTAACGTTCTCAGCGAAATGCTAATAAGTCTTTCTTTTTTCTAACAAAAAAAAAAAAAATGTTGTGAAATAAAGATTGAATTACTTATTTTGTTATAGAACTAAACTTGAATTTAGTAGTATTTAACTAGAAGAAAAATATTTTATAGTAGAATGATTTTGAGAGAATTTAGAAAGAGTTTGGAGAGAATTTAGAGAACTATAATATTGAAAGAATTTGGAGAGTAATCTATCTTTTCTTCTTCTTAATCTTAACATTCTCATTAATGAATTTCAATCCCTTTATATAGAGATTTTCTTTTCACTATTTGAGTACTATTCTCTCACAAGCAATATATTGTTCATTCACAAGCAATATATTGTTCATTCACATTCATAATACTCCCCCTTGAATAACAATATTTTGCAACTGCCTCGTTAAAACCTTGCTAAATAAAACCCAGTGGGAAAAACTTTAGCTTAAGGAAAAAGAGTACAGTGCATGATATTCTCCCCCTCAAGTTGATATGTATAATCTTCCTTCACATAGTATGTAGATGTCGCATTCCAATATCATGAACGTGCTTTCTAAAGATTGCAGTTGGAAGTGCCTTTGTGAAAAGATCAGCTGAATTCTGGCTAGACTGAATATACTTGATATCTATATGATTGTCTTTTATTAGCTCTTGAGTGTATGAAAAGAATCTTGGAGGTATATGTTTGGTTCTATCACTTTTGATATATCCTTCCCTTAACTGTACAATGCATGCTGCATTATCTTCATATAAAATTATTGGACTTTTGTTGACTGGAAAACCACAAGATTCTTCAATATGATGTGTCATTGATCTAAGCCACACACACTCTCTACTTGCTTCATGTAGTGCAATAATTTCAGAATGATTTGAGGAAGTAGTGACAAGCGTTTGTTTCTGGGAACGCCAAGAAATTGCAGTTCCATTATTTGTGAACACATAGCCTGTTTGAGATTTCGCTTTATGAGGATCAGATAAATGCCCTGCATCTGCATAACCAATCAATTCTTGTTTTGAATTGTTAGAATAAAATAAACCCAAATCAACATTTCCTCGAAGGTATCGAAGTATATGTTTGACCCCTTTCCAATGCCTTTTTGTTGGAGCTGAACTGAACCTCGCTAATAAATTAACTGCAAAAGAAATGTCAGGTCTAGTACAATTAGCAAGATACATTAGAGCTCCAATGGCACTGAGATATGGAAATTCAGGACCAAGAATTTCTTCATTTTCTTCACAGGGTCGAAATGGATCAGTTTCAATATTGAGTGATCTAACGACCATTGAAGTACTTAAAGGATTTGCTTTATCCATATTAAAGCGTTTCAAGATCTTTTCTGTGTAATTTGATTGATGCACAAATATCCCATTGTGCATTTGCTCAATTTGTAAACCAAGGCAATACTTGGTTTTTCCAAGATCTTTCATTTCAAATTCTTCCTTTAAGTATACTGTTGCTTCATGGATCTCATTTTCTGTTCCAATGATATTCAAATCATCAACATATACAGCTATAATCACAAATCCGGATATTGTTTTCTTAATAAAAATGCATGGGCAAACAATATTACTCACATATCCTTTATTAATCAAATAATCGCTTAAACGATTATACCACATGCGCCCAGACTGTTTTAACCCATATAAAGATCTCTGGAGCTTGATCGAATACATTTCTTTGGGTTTTGTACTTAATGCTTCAGGCATTTTAAATCCTTCAGGGATTTTCATATAAATGTCACTATCAAGTGATCCATACAAATAAGCAGTCACAACATCCATAAGACGCATTTCTAATTTCTTAGAAACTACTAGGCTAATCAGATACCTGAACGTAATTGTATCCATAACAGGAGAATACGTTTCATCATAATCAATTCCTGGCCTTTGTGAAAAACCTTGAGCTACAAGTCTAGCTTTGTACCTTATTATTCCATTTTTCTCATTTCTCTTTCGTACAAAGACCCACTTGTATCCTACAGGTTTCACATTTTTAGGCATAGGAATAATTGGCCCAAAAACATTTCGTTTGTTTAGTGAGTCCAATTCAACCTGCATAGCATCTTTCCATTTTATCCAATCATGCCTATTTTGACATTCCATGACTGATTTTGGTTCAGGATCATCTTTGTCATTTATGATTTCACATGCAACAGTATATGATAATGTTTCATGACTTTCTTTATTTTCTATTTCTTCAGGGATATTTTCCTTGTTATCAATATGATTATCTACTCCCTTTCTCTTTCGAGGATTTTTATCCTTAGAACCAATTGGTCTTCCACGCTTCTGGCGTGTTTTAGACTCATGAGTGTCTTTATTCTCAGATTTTATTTCTGGAATTTCAATACGAGCAGGAGCATTGGCTGCTGGTATATATGATTTAGTCACTTTTTTTGTATCAGTAAATGCATCTGGCAATTGATTTGCAATTGCTTGTAAGTGCACAATCTTTTGCACTTCTAATTGACATTGTTTTGTGTGAGGATCCAGATGCAATAATGATGGTTCATTCCATGAAATATCCCTTTTCACTTCTTTCTCCCCTTTTCCTAATGTTGGGAAAACAACCTCATTAAATTGGCAATCAGCAAAACGTGCTGTAAAAACATCATCAGTTAGAGGTTCAAGATATCTAATAATCGAGGGTGTTTCAAACCCAACATAAATTCCCAATCTTCGTTGAGGACCCATTTTTATGCGCTGAGGTGGCGCAATGGGTATATATACTGCACAACCAAAAATTTTGAGATGGAAAATATTTGGCTCTTGACCAAATGCCAATTGTAGTGGGGAGTATTTATGATATGCACTAGGTCTGATGCGAATTAATGAAGCAGCATGTAGGATTGCATGACCCCAAACTGAAATGGGAAGCTTTGTTCTCATTATTAATGGTCTAGCAATAAACTGAAGTCGTTTAATCAATGATTCAGCTAAACCATTTTGAGTATGTACATGGGCAACGGGATGCTCAACAATGATCCCAGTAGACATACAATAATCATTGAATGCTTGAGATGTAAATTCACCAGCATTATCAAGTCTTACCCTCTTGATTGTATAATCAGGGAATTGTGCTCGTAATTTAATAATTTCAGCAAGCAACCTTGCAAATGCAACATTACGAGTTGACAATAGACAAACATGTGACCATCTACTAGATGCATCAATTAATACCATAAAATATCTGAATGGTCCACATGGTGGGTGAATTGGCCCACATATATCACCTTGAATTCTTTCAAGAAACATAGGTGATTCATTTTGAATTTTAGATGGTGAAGGTCTCAAGATTAATTTTCCAAGAGAACAAGCTGTACATGGCATTTCATTTGATTGAGGAATTCTTTGCCCCTTCAAGGGATGCCCATGTGAATTCTCAATTATCCTTCGCATCATTACTGATCCAGGATGACCTAATCTGTCATGCCATAAATTTATTATTGAAGGATCATAAGATTTTTCTTTTACTGCCATATTTGATTCAATTACATGTATATGCATGTAATGCAATCCAGTAGGGAGTTTTGGCAGTCTTTCCAATACTTGCATTTTTCCTGATTCATAAGAAACTATATTTAAATATTTGTTACCATTTATAGTAATAGATTGGGTATCACACCCATTTCGATATATGTCATCAAAACTCAACAAATTTCTTGTTGATTTTGGTGAAAACAAAGCTTCATCAATTATAAACTTTGTTCCATTTGGTAACATAAATTTAGCTTTGCCAATTCCTTCAATCATATCTACAAGACCTGATATTGTTTTTACAACTGCCTTTGTGAGCTTTATTTCAGAGAAATAATCTCTATTTTTCAAGATAGTATGTGTAGTACCACTATCTGGTATGCAGAGATCTCCAATATTGTCTTTATGTTGAGTACAATCCATATTAAACTTCAAAATAGATAAACACAAAATTAATCAATTAAGGTAAAAACATAAAATAATTATAAAGTAGGACATTTTATTTAATTTAAAAATAACATACATAACAATAACATATTCTTCAGAATCAAATAAGTAATAACAATATACTTAAAATTATAGATGTCTCAATTTCCATTGTCAGTAAAATCATCAGTAAAATCAGAAACATCTAAATGAGTTGTATCATTAACATGAGTATGATGCTCATTGAAGTTTATTTCATTTTCTTTGCCTTTCAATGATGCCTTATAAAGTTGGCAAAGATGTGGTGGTGTTCGACAAATTCGTGACCAGTGTCCTTTACTACCACATCTGAAACACACAGTTTCAGACTTATATTGAGGCCTTTCTTGAACACCACTGATGACTGATTTTAACTTCTTTTGAGGTTGAGTCTGAGTTTGTTGTGGAGTATTATTATATTTATTTCCACGACCATGGCCAAAGAATTGACCTCTTCCACGTCCACGACCTCTACCTCTCCCACGTCCACGGCTATTGTAATTTTTATATCTGGAATAATTTATAACATTTGCTTCTGGAAATGCTATTGAGCCAGTGGGACGGGATTGATGATTTTTCATCAAGAGTTCATTATTTTTCTCAGCTACCAGTAGGCATGAAATTAGTTCAGAATATTTTTTAAATCTCTGCATCCTATATTGTTGTTGCAGTGTAACATTTGATGCATGAAATGTGGAGTAAGTTTTCTCCAGCATATCCTCATCTGTGACTGTCTGTCCACAAAATTTTAATTGTGATACTATTCTGAACATTGCAGAATTATAGTCACTCACTTTTTTGAAATCTTGAAAGCGTAAAGCTCTCCATTCATCAGTGACTACTGGTAGTATTACATCTCTTTGATGATCATATCTGTCTTTTAGATCCTTCCAAAGAACACTTGGATCTTTGACAGTCAAATATTCACATTTTAATCCTTCATCAAGATGACGACGGAGAAAAATTATAGACTTGGCCTTATCTTGCAATGAGGTGTTATTATTTTCTTTTATGGTATCAATTAACCCCATTGATTGAAGATGCATCTCTACATCTAGAATCCAAGACATATAATTTTTTCCCGTGATGTCAAGGGCAACGAACTCAAGCTTTGCTAGATTTGTCATTATGATAACTAATAAAAAAAATAACTCAATTAGAATTCATAAATTTGATGACTACTAAAAAAATCAAACATGATCAGAGTTTACTAATTAATTATATCATGAATGAATATTGCAAGAAATAATAGTGGTACAAAAAATGATACAATAATACTTAAAATTATATCAAATAGAAAATCATCTTCCATATTAATTATTCCTAAAACTATTATAATAGTCATGATCAAAACACAAATATAAATATACCAAATCATGTTTACAATGTAAAGTAAAGAGAGAAAGAGAAAATGTATGAATTTGTGTGAATGAATAACATTTATAGCTCATCTATTTATAATGAAAAATATAGCCGTTTATTACCGTTATTTTACCGTTGGTAATAAAAATATAGCCGTTAGAATTTTTTTTTTTAATATAATATATTGAGAAATAAATTATATAAAGTAAAATCAATAAATAATGTTGATATGATTATTTATAGCAAGTGAGTTAACATAACGATATGTATAAATATGGGGCAAAACCGTCCATTAATATAAAATGGGGTATAGCCTTCCATTAACATAAATAATAAAAAATAAATGTGCATAAATATAAATTGATAGGAGGCATAGCCATCCATAAGGTTAGAACCATTTCTAGCAATATTTGCATCAATGGTGTAGTTAGTAAAACAAAATAAAAATAACAATTAATATAAAGTTAGATTGAAGAAATAAATATAAATATATAAATTAGTAGGAGGCATAGCCATCCATGATAATATATAATCAACTAATATATTCATAAATATTAAATATTAAGAAATATGTACCTTATTGTTTTGATCGAGAGCTCCTCGTGTTGATAACGTATTGTGAAATAAAGATTGAATTACTTATTTTGTTATAGAACTAAACTTGAATTTAGTAGTATTTAACTAGAAGAAAAATATTTTATAGTAGAATGATTTTGAGAGAATTTAGAAAGAGTTTGGAGAGAATTTAGAGAACTATAATATTGAAAGAATTTGGAGAGTAATCTATATTTTCTTCTTCTTAATCTTAACATTCTCATTAATGAATTTCAATCCCTTTATATAGAGATTTTCTTTTCACTATTTGAGTACTATTCTCTCACAAGCAATATATTGTTCGTTCACAAGCAATATATTGTTCATTCACATTCATAATAAAAAACAAATTTTTACTAAATCAACTATTTAGAACATGGTTGATTCAGCTGTTTTTAGCATCTAACTAATAGAGGTTATGAATAATAGATAATTAATAACTGATAATTATTAGCATTTGATAAATTTTTATTAGTTATTGATGTGAATATATCAAATGATTGTTAAATATACAATTTATTTGTAAATATAATTTTATATATATTTTGTAATATTTTAAATTATGTAAGTTATTTAAAAATATTATATAGTAATAAATAATAATTTATTATTATTTGATTTATATATTATTAAAATTATTAATAGAAATTGCTTAAAAATAAATTTTAAAATATAATATTATTGTATAATTTTATAAAAAATTATAGATACAAATATTATAATTATTTAATAATTAATTCTATTTTAAAATAATATTTATTTAATTATAAATGTAAAAAATTAATTACATACATTTAATTTAAATAAAATTATACATTATTAGTTATTTTTAATAATAATAAAATAGTATAAATAAAAAATAAATATAAATAAAAAAAACTCTAAAATAAAATTTATTAAATTTACAAATATTTTAAATGAAAATAATTATCACTGTTAATTTTAAAATTTTATCAAACACTTAAATTATATTAATTAAAAAAACCTTTCATCCACTGTCTTAATTAACTAAACCAAACGTAATTTTAAACCCTCACTTCAACTGATACATTAAAAACCTATCAACATAGCTAGCAGTTGGTACCTGCATATACAAATAATATTTTTCAATTACTTGAAGTCTTTTTATTCGACCACAAGTATCTTTTTAGAGATGTACTATTTCTATCTCAACTCAGGACCTTTTCATAAAACACTAACTTCACCAGCGTAATGTCCTTTTTCTTAATTTTCACCGTGAGATTGTTCTCCTTTCATTGTTGTCATTACTATGTATCACCATTGTTATTTCATTTATGGTTTTTATTCTTAAGTAGAGAAGAATTAGCTTTTTTTTTTTTTTATTAAAGACTACAAATTTCAGCTTTCTTCTTGGTTACCAGAGTTGATGAGACGAAAGCTAATATTGAGGCGATAGCTAATGACAGACCATCGTTTTACTTTGCACCAACACCATCATCAGTCGTGGTAGTCTTCTTATTTTTAACCTTATAGATAGACACAAAGATAGAACCAGAATTTTTTAAAAAAATCAATTAATGCTTTATGAAATCTATCAGAAACAACTAGGTAGAGAAATTAATGGTGGATAATATGTGATAAAAGGATTAGAAAAGCATTAGGCTTAATGGTGGACATTCCCTGTAGATGTTCTACACCTCCATCCTCTTTTGATGATGTTTCCTCAGTACCAAAGAATTTTTTTTTTTTTTTTTATCCAAAGTACCAAAGAAATTATCATAGTAGTCCCATCGCATTCAACATTATCAATAACGCTAATAAATTAAGTTAAAACATCATGGGTGACATTATAATATTTTAGATATAAACTCTTACGTTGTTAGTATTTATGCAAGAGATATGTTACTTTCTTTGATGGGAATAAATTACCAGGTGAGTTTATTTTAATATACTTGAATTCAATAGTTGAGTATTCATTTCTGTGTAAATTTTTTATACTTTTGATTTCATAACCACATTAGATTTGTATATTTTATATATGTATTCTATTATTTTCATATTTATTTACTATCTCAAATAATTTATAATTTTCACGTACTTCCATAAACTTAGATTTCCTAACAATGATGGTTAACTAGTGGATATATTTTTGGCTTCGTATAGTTAATTTATTGTATATGTAACTTATTTAGAACCACATTAAATTGGTATATTTTATATATATTTTTTATTATTATAATGTTTGTTTATTATTTCAAATAATTTATGAAATTTTGTATTTTTGCAAGTGTAAATTTCTTAACAATGATAAACATTGTATTGGAAATAAGTTGATGTACTAGTAAAAAAATATAATAAGTTGATGCGGAATAAACCAAATTATAGAAAAAAAGAAAAGCTTAGAGAAGGGGAACATTTTCTTCAAAAATTAAAAAACTAGATAATAAAAAAGGATTTTCTTTTTCTAATGCGACCCATATTAGGCATATCACTAACACTAACGGTTCTCTGTTAACACAAGGGGAAAAAAATGAACCTTTACCCCTTTTTCCCTCTATAGAAGATTAATGTGAAAATTGCAATTTCTACATATGGAACTTTTATATTAACAATTATTTAACAGTCAATGTCTTATGAGATTTGCCAATAAGATGTAGGCAATTGCTAAAAGGAACAAGTCAAAATCCGCAAATAATATGAGCATAGAATATGCAAAGATTAGTGATTGGACCATTAAGTAACGAATTATTCGGTTTATTTCAATAGTGAGGATTACTTATCCATAATTTTTTAATGGATGAAAGATATATTAAACTAATATGTATAGAGCATGGGAAAATTAAGGTTTCTTCTGAGCTATTTGCTATAGAAAAGTATAATTTTGTATTAATATTAATAAATAAATAAATTTACAGTTTAATTATTTTTATTTCCCACACTTGTTTAATTATTTTTCATTTTCACACTATTAATAAGTGTGAAAAAGAATAAACATATTATTAATATTAATTTTTTTGTATAGCTTTAGAGTGTATATTAACACATAATTTGTGCATTAATTAATTTAGAAATTATCATGTCCATTTTATCCAATATTGATATTAGCTTCTTTAACATGTTCAAAAGTTAGTTTTTTTTTTTTTACCCAAAGTTTGAAAGTTAGTTTGAATAAAGAAATAAACCGACCACAAACATATTTATCTTTAGCACGTTTAAAAAAATCATACTGATATGCTTTTAGCGTTTATTAGTCCATTTTAATTTTTTTAATTTAATACGGATTTCAATATTATGAACAAGAATAAAAACAGTTAATAATTAGTATTTAAATATATTTTTCTAAATTATCACCAAAAATAATAAAAATGAAAGAATTTAAATTTTAGACCTCTTGCCATTTGAGTTAATTTTCAAGCTTTATTAATGTAATATCCCGTATTTTTAAATATTTTAATACTCCATCAGGATATGCAGTGTTAATAATTTTTGTATATATTTATGATATTTCATGAGTTGTTATTTAATTAAAATTGATTTTAATTGTTTTATATTATTTTAAGCATTTTACGTAAAATTTTTCCGGAACTTGCATTTTCAGGAAAATTGACACGTAAATTATTTATTATTAATTATTTTAAACAATTTTACGAACTTGCATGAACTCATATATATTTTTAAAGTATTAAATAACGTATATATGTGTATTTATTTATTAAACTAAGGTTTAATTAATTACCCTAATATTTCATTATTTATTAATTAATTTTAATATTATTTAATTATTTTTAGTGTATAAATTATTAAAATATTAAATTATATGTGTGTGGTGTATAATTAATGTGTGTGAGTTTATATTATTTTAATATATAGTGTAAAGTATATATATATATACATATACATTTAAAATTAAACAAAAAAAATAAAGTTTGATTTAATTACGAAATTGCCATCCATCCTCCTCCCTCACTCCCAATCGCTCCCATCACCTTTCTGGTCGCTGCCATCCCATTTTCTCACCGTCGGTGTGCCACCTCCTTCCTCCAGCTGTTCCGCCGCCAGCAGAGCCCTTTTCCGACGTCGGAGGAGCTTGATATCGATGGAGAAGCCGAATTCATTTTCACCGTCGTTCACGGTGTTTCCGGCCACCATTTTCGACACCGCCAGTCTCTTTCTTCTCCTTGATCTCCGGTGAGTGTGATTCCAAGCTTTGTTTCACTTAAAATGGTCTTGATTTGCTTAGGTTTCGATTTTGGTAATTCAACCATTTTAGGGTTCTTGATTTTTTTGAACTTTGAATTGATTGATTCATGAAAAATTCCTTCACAAATATTGTTCCCCTTAGCTTAATCTACATGTGTGAATTTTTGTAGAATTTTTGGGAATTATTTTGATTTTTGGGTATTTTTGAATATTTTATTATTATTTTCTAATTTTCGAAAATTAATTAATTAAATTATGAAATTATGTTTTATGATAAATATAGGTGTTTAAATGAATTATATAAATTTATTTGGAATTTTTATGAATTTCTATGTATTTATTTTGAATTTGTTTAGGTTTATGTAATTTTGGAAAATTAGGTTAATTGTGTTTTTAATTGAAATTAATTAGTTAATTGAGTTTAATTATTGATATTATTGATAAATATGTTGAGAAAATAAATTTTGTGCAATTATATTATTTTTGGTGAATTTTTGGAGTAATTTTAGTATATTTATATATATATGGGTATTTTGGTAATTTTACCCTAAATTGGCTAAAAACGTAATTAAATTGGTTTTAATAGTTATTTAAGGTATAAAAATGATTTCTACAAATTATTTAGTATTTTTAATTAATTAAAACTATTTTTCGTGAATTATTTTCAAATTATATATATAATATACGATTTTTCTAATAAAATGAGTTTTTATTGGTTTTTAATGTGTTTTAGGGTTAATTATGTAATTTCTACTTATTAAATGTATTTCTGTGATATAAGGGCATTTTTGGTATTTTCATAATTATTCTGTGAATTGTGAACTCCGATCGGTAAACTGTAGTTTAGAGTCCGACCAAGGGGTTGTGGATGTAATTATGTATCTATTTTTCAAAGTGTATTTCTTTGCAGGGCCGACTCTACTCTTTGAGTAGAGAGATGTCCGTTTTACAGGAGAGGTTTTGTCGGATTTTCGATAGAATTCTCGTAAAACGTGATGTCCGATCAAATTCTAATTTTGATTCTATGTCCAATATTCTAGATTGAGTTTCTAGGATTTTCTGTTAGGTTTATTCTGATGTCTGTTATTTTTGTATGTTTAGTTGTGTCGAGACCGAGGCCTAGTGGACCAGGTCCGTCGGACCCATCTTCAGGAGCGCACTAAGTGTGAGTTACTATTTTATATATATATGCTTAGGGTGCATGATTTAGAAATGTATGTTTTATTTGAATTAAATATGCATAAATAATTTAATCAGTACTTAACTTTATTTTTGATATAATTTGAATTATATGCATGCTTTATTAGACATTTATGTTCAAATGTTTTTAAATATATATTTAGTTTATTTTACGATTATATTAGATTTATTTGACATATATATACTCGAAATATATCTGGTTTACTTTTGGTATATTTCTAGTATATATATGGTTTATGTTGCTATTTTATTTAAGTTCATGCATCATTTATTTTTATGAATGTATGTTTTATATTTTAATGAAGGATATCGATAAAACGTGCTACCTAGTGGGCAGCACTAGGACCGAGTACGTACCGGTACGCTTATAACATTTAGGCTATATTACTAACCATTTGTGGATATTGATTGGATATGATTTTTTGATGTATGATATGAATTGGGAGTGTGATTGCTGGAGCTCGGTTAACTAAGTGTCTCGGGGCCAATCACACTGACAGTCAAACTGCTGGAGCTCGGTTGACTTAGTGTCTCGGGGCCAGTCTACTATCCAAATGGAATAAGTGAACTTATTTAGAATAAGTGAGCCTGTATGGCTAGAGTGTTGTCTAACACTGTTTTGAGGTTACGATTTTCTAAGGTTCTATTTGATCCTTCATAAACGATGATTTTCAATAAAAATATATAAAATAATTTTATTGCATCTGTGTGTATTTGCTTGTATATGTGCTTATTATATATATACTATTGATTGTGTGTATTGTCATTTAGTATGCATGTATATATATTATAGTAATTCACTCAGTGAGATCTGACTCCCCTCCGTTGACTATTTTTCAGGAGAATCATCGTCTTCAGACCTCAGTAGCAGGCCTGTACGCCAGATTTCTTCCGCTCCGACTTCTTTATGTAAATTGCTTATCTGAGTTTTATTTTATAATCTAGACACTGCAGTAGTTGTAAATAAATTGAGGATTTTATGTATTATATTTGTGTGAGTTATGTATTTTAAGAATTTGAACTGAAACTTGTATTAAAGGATTTATTTATATATATGAGATATGGATTTGATTTAAATCCCATGGTGGATTATTATTTTGATATTTATGATTTTATTTCGCTATATAGTATTTTATTTAATTGTGTTAATTATTATTACTATTGCATGTTTTATTTTATTTTAGGCTTGCTACGGGTTCCGGATTCAAAAAAATTCCCGTTCCCTAGCGCCGGTCATGGCCCTTGTTTTGGATCGTGAAAAAGTTGGTATCAGAGCAGAGTTTTATGTTAGGGCTTAGTTGTGTGAGTCGTGGCCCTAATTTTTAAGTTGTGTTTTCTTTTGGTAACTACTGCAGTGAATTAGGTTTGAGTATATCTTGATAAGTATTCCTTGCTTTAGTTTTCTGTGTTATTCCTCCATTGTTTGTTTTGTCTGAATCGTTCCGTTTGTCTTTTCAGAATGAGAAGGCGAGCGCGTGTCGCTCCATCGATCGTTGAGGCCGAGGATGATGAGTCTTTTCAGGATGAGATTTTACCTCTTGAGCAGCCAGTTAGACGTAGAGGTCGTGGCAGAGGTAGACCTCGAGGAGCGACAGGTCGCTATAGGCAGAGAGAGTTACAAGATGAGGAGCCTGTTGAGCCTGAATTTGATGTTCCTGTACCTCCAGTTGTTCAGCCTGCCTATCAACAGGGTATGTCTGACCTTGAGACAACTTTGTTCTATGCCAGAGTTTACAGGATTGCGTTTGATGGGACTTCCGACCCGCTAGACTTTCTACACGCGATTAAGACTAGGACTCGGACTGCTCACACCGAGTACCAGCGGATTATGATTATCGAGCTGTCTATCGAGGGACCAGCCCTAGACTGGTTTATTCAGATGATCCAGCCCTATATGATGACGATGACCTGGGCTCAGTTCAGAGAGTAATTTATGAGGAGATTCTATCCAGAGCCTCTCCGTATGAGCTATCATCTCCGTTTGACCAGTATTTCTCGTGGTGATCGATCAGTTTAGGAGTACACCCGATAGTTTCTCTGGCTGGGTAGATATGCAGAGGATCTGATGCGAGACCAGTATTTCGCAGTCACTACCTATGTCATCGGATTGGGTTCAGCATTTACTGGTATGCCTACAACAGGCCTTACTCTCGAGTCTATGATTAAGTTAGCCAAGGAGATTGAGCTGAGGCTAATTAGACAAGGAGCGATGCCTGATTACTACCAGCTGAGAGTTCAGTCGAGTGGATTGCAGACTACTCCATATTCGAGTTTTCATGTTGGTTCGAGTAGTCAGCAGTGAGGTCCGACTTAGCAGAGTCAAAGGCAGCAGCAGCGAGTGCATCAGAGCAGCAAACATGGCTATGGAGGTCAGCGTAGACCATTCAGATTTAGGTCAGGTGCTTCGAGCAGCAGCAGTGGTCTTAGTTCTATATCAGTTGCCAGTGTTTGCCAGACCTGTGGTAGAGTCCATCAGGGATCGTGTTATCTGACACCACTGACATGCTTCAGATATGGGCAGACAGGACATTTTGCTAGATCGTGTCCTTACTCAGGGTATCAGCAACCGCAGATTCCATGATTTTCTCAGCAGTCGATTGCTAGTGCAGCACCCGTGCCATTTCAATTACCTCCAGCCCAGCATCAAAGTTCCACTCAGCTTGTTCCACAGTAGGGTCATGGTAGAGGTACTAGAGGAGGTGCCAGAGGTGTTGGCCAGGCTTCTACCAGTCAGCAGGGAGGTCGAGGATAGCCCAGAGTCTTCCATCTCACTCAGCAGGATGCTCAGGCATCCAATACAGTCGTGGCAGGTATTGTTTATGTCTGTTACCTAGATGCATGGGTTTTGTTTGATCCGGGTGCCATGCATTCATTTGTTTCTCTCATTTTTGCTTCCAAGTCTTGTTGGCAAGCTTCGAGGATGGCTTTTCCTTTGTCCATTACCACTCCTCTGAGCGATTCCTTAGACATCGATATTATTCTTTATGGTTGTCCAGTTCTCGTGGGAGGTAGAGAATTACCCGCTGATTTGATCCTGTTGGATGTGATGGAGTTTGATGTTATTCTGGGAATGGATTGGTTATCTCAGCACTATGTCGTGGTAGATTGTAGGAATAAAGAGGTGACTTTCATAATTCCTAATGAAAAAGATTTTAAGTTTGTGGATGATAGGAGTTCAGTGTAACGGGGCGACAAAAGGGGCCCTAAGGGCCATGCACCCTTGGAGTCCTTAGCTTATCCTAAGGACATGGTGGGACAAGAAAAGTATAATATGGTCGAGCAAGGACGTATGTGAAAGGAAAAGTACAATGAAGGGCATTTTGGTAAATATGAATAAATATTACTATTTATATATTTATCAAGGTGTGATGGGTGGAACATTCTGATGTCTCCTCCTACCAACCTTCAAGGTGCTCCTTATGCTCTTTAGGGGGTACCTTCGGTGTAAGCTCTCTACCATCCTCAAGGCTTGTGTGCACATTCGACGACACAGCCTTAAGTGAGCTCCCTAGTGTGAAGCTAGGTGACAGGCATCGAGTTCAAGAAAGAGGAATTCGGTGTCTCCATAGAAAAGGAGCTATATGGACACTACGAGGCTGAGGTGCTCATAGTGCGTGGTTCTCCTAGACCCGAGGTTACAATATGACTTGCGCTATGCGCAAGCATATAGCGGAATTCTGAGGCAATGCGGGATTTGATGATATATGGGACTTCTGAAACAAGTATATGACCCTTATATATGTGAGAGTCGTGAGGCTAATATGGGATTCGGTAACGTGCGGGAACGGTGAGGCGAATGCGAGGCTTAAGATAAGAGTAAAGCTCGGATACATATACGGGATACAGTGCGAGCATGAGCCTCGAACGTATGCGAGAAATATAGGAACAACGATAGTAGTGAACCTGCGAGGTTGGTTAGGTTCGCCAACATTCGACTATAGTCGAAGGACACTCGGTATTAATGCTAAGAGCATGTTCATGAGGCTTGGCTGGCCTAAACTTGGGAAAGTTTAGGTGCCACACGGGTTGAATGTCAAGGCTAAATGGAGGACCCGTGACATTTGGTATCAGAGCAAAGAAAAAGTGCGATGTGGGAAATATTACTATATAGTATGATGCTATTGATACGAGGATGAATAATTGTAGACCAACAATTATTCACGTAGGCGACTATTTAATCAAACTTATTTTCTTAAAGCAAAATAAGTGTGAGGGATGCGATGGTTAGTAGCACATCAATGTGTCAAAATCGGTAAATGAAAACTTGTGGGAACTAGAAGATATTCATTAAATAAATATCATGGAAAATTGAGGTGAGGCAGAAATGTATGTTAACAAACTAATAAAATTGGTGGATTCTTCATACTTGTGACTCTCACAAGAAATTATTGAGGCGTAATTTACTTGTGAAGAGCGAGCAAGTGAAGAGACACATAAGTTTATTAGTGAACTCATACATAAGAAATAAAATACGATCATGTGAAGCGAAAAGTGTTCGAGACTTTAGTCAGATATGACACTATAATAGCATCATTGTATTGATGAATATCCTGGTGGGATAATCTATAAGATTGACAAATACTCGAAAGAAACTTTAAGTAAAATGAGGGAAAAATTGATAAAATTATAGCAAGATTGCTTATTGGCATAAAAGGGCCAACCATGGTGGGATGAGAAACGTGCTAAATGAGAGGCCGACAGTGCCAATCATAAGACAAAAATATAGATGTTGCGATTGAATAATTTATAAGCGAAAACATAAAGGGTATAATGTCCCTTAAATTGAGATGCGATGAATGTGATTTGATACGAGAGATAAAGTGCACTAAAATTCACAATGTGAATAAGGGTTATGACAGAACCCATTAAATGTGGCGAAATAGGAAATATTGTTAGTCTTATGAGACTATTAAAAGGGGTGATGCCCTACAATTTGAAATGCAAGAATGCATAAAAATGAAGTGCAAGAATTGAGATAGATCTTTCGATTGATAAATTATAAGAATTATCAAATAGTGGCATGAACTTATAGCGATACGCGATATGGCTCAAGGGGCAGTGAGGCGTTGAGCATGAGTTAGGCTTGAGAAGCCAATGTGATGGAATTTTCATGAGTATTATGACTCAAAGTGGGGGAGTGAAACCCATACAGCAATGAATGAAATGATAAGTGAAATATGGTGATTTGAGTGTGGTTGTGGTAACCACTGTTGTGAGTGTGAGAATGTGTGAAAAAAAAAAGGAAGAGAAAAAAAATATATATATATAAGAACAAGAGGAAAAGAACATTGAGCGAAATGAGGAAAAGAAAATAATAAGGGAAAGTGAAAAGAAAGAGAGAAAAAGAAAAGAAAAGAAAAAAGAGTGTGAGCGGAAACATGTTGTGCGAGATATGTGCTTGATGAGGGCTGCGATAGCCCTGATTTGTGTTTGTTGAGGGCTGCAATAGCCGTGATTTGTGTTTGCTGAGGGCTGTAGTAGCCTTGATTTGTGTTTGTTGAGGGCTGTGGTAGCCTTGCCTTGCGTGTTACAAAAGGGTTTGCCAATAGAGCTTGAGGCAACCTTCGAGGAAATATATATATATGTGTTCTGTGCAGGTGAAAATAAGTGCCAATATAGCTAAACCAAGGAATCACTAAGGGGATGGAATACAAGTGCGATAAACAAAGCGTAATGCTACTGAGGTTTGAAACACTTACAAAAACGTGATGGCAAATGACTCGGATGACATGCAGTAACTTTTAAGAAGCAAGAAAGAAGATTCATCGAATCAAATTAATTATGGACGGAGGGTTATGGCTTTGTAGAGATGGAGATGACATCGTCTCTCAAGGCAAAGGCACAAGCAAGTTGAGCCAAAAATCATAAACTCTTACTAATATTAAGATAAGAAAAAAAAATACTACTCTCGAATGACCCATCGGACCTGAATGTACTAGGATACACTTTAGAAAGATCTTGTGGAGATGTATTATCCTGCAAGTTACTTTTATAAGTGGAATGTACAAAATAAAAACCCTAGACATAAATGGGACAAGATATCTACCTTTTGGCATGGGAACGAAAAAATATATGAAGGCTCATATGAAGTAACAAGTGAAGGAGGAAGAGCATTAAACCAAAGCAAGATGTTGGCTAGTAGAGACTCTATCATGGAAACAAAAGATGCGAGGACTTGGGAAGGTGCAAAGTAGCAAACTATGAGGACCAAGAGCGATGAACAATAATAGTATTGAATGAACACAAAGATAATGTGTAAGTCATATCATGCTCCTTTATAATTCCTTGACAAATATAACAAGCTTTGATGGTTATTTAATTAATGTACAAATATGTGCAAAGGGCGAATTTATCTAACATTGAATTTATATTAAAAGAGCAAATGAGACATGAGAATTATTTTTCAATATGTACTGTTGTTGCTTCTTTATTTTATCTTGCGAGGTACAATTTACACTCGAGATAGGAATAAAGCAATGAAAGCAGGGGAAACCTTACTGAGAAGTAAAAGCAAGAACCTAAGAGAAGACATTCAAATATAAAGGTGGAGAGCCAAGATGCACGATGGACAAGGGCGAGAAGTGGTCAAGAGTTGACATAATTTTAAGAGCACAAATAGGCGGTGCAAGCTGATGGAGATCAAATAGAAGAAGACATGGAACACCACAAGAGATGAGAACCATGAACTCCGATGGCCAATTGACGAGGGCGTCAATTGCTCAAGTGGGGGAGAATGTAACGGGGCGACAAAAGGGGCCCTAGGGGCCATGCACCCTTGGAGTCCTTAGCTTATCCTAAGGACATGGTGGGATAAGAAAAGTATAATATGGCCGAGCAAGGACGTATGTGAAAGGAAAAGTACAATGAAGGGCATTTTGGTAAATATGAATAAATATTACTATTTATATATTTATCAAGGTGTGATGGGTGGAACATTATGATGTCTCCTCCTACTAACCTTCAAGGTGCTCCTTATGCTCTTTAAGGGGTACCTTCGGTGTAAGCTCTCCACCATCCCTGAGGCTTGTGTGCACGTTCGACGACACAGCCTTAAGTGAGCTCCCTAGTATGAAGCTAGGTGATGGGCATCGAGTTCAAGAAAGAGGAATTCGGTGTCTCCATAGAGAAAGAGCTCTATGGACACTACGAGGCCGAGGTGCTCATAGTGCGTGGTTCTCCTAAACCCGAGGTTACAATATGACTTGCGCTATGCGCAAGCATATAGGGGAATTCTGAGGCAATGCAGGATTTGATGATATGTGGGACTTCTGAAACAAGTATATGACCCTTACATATGTGAGAGTCGTGAGGCTAATATGGGATTTGGTAATGTGCGGGAACGGTGAGGCGAATGCGAGGCTTAAGATAAGAGTAAGGCTCGGATACATATACGGGATACAGTGCGAGCATGAGCCTCGAACGTATGCAAGAAACATAGGAACAACGATAGTAGTGAACCTGCGAGGTTGGTTAGGTTCGCCAACATTCGACTATAGTTGAAGGACACTCGGTATTAATGCTAAGAGCATGTTCATGAGGCTTGGCTGGCCTAAACTTGGGAAAGTTTAGGTGCCACACGGGTTGAATGTCAAGGGTAAATGGAGGACCCGTGACATTCAGCACCTCAGAATCTTATTTCTGCTATTACGGCTAGGAAGTTGTTGAGGAAAGGATGTCAGGGATATTTAGCATTGATCAAGGATACTTCAGTGGAGAAGTTATTACTCATATATGTTCCTGTTGCTTGTGAGTTTCCTGATGTTTTTCCTGAGGAGTTGCTAGGTTTACCACCTCACAGAGAGATTGAGTTCTGTATAGATGTGGTTCCAGGTACTACTCCTATATCTACGCCACCCTACAAAATGGCTCCTGCAGAGTTGAAAGAGTTGAAGGAGCAGTTGTAAGAATTATTGGATAAGGGTTTTATCAGACCCAGTGTTTCTCCTTGGGGTGCACCAGTCTTGTTTATGAAGAAGAAGAATGGTACCCTGAGACTGTGCATTGACTACAGAGAGCTTAACAAGGTGACAGTGAAGAACAAACATACTCTCCCGAGGATAGATGACTTGTTTGATCAGCTACAGGGTGCACAGTTCTTTTCTAAGATTGATCTGAGGTCGAGTTATCATCAGCTGCGGATTAGTGAAGCTGATATTCCTAAGACGGCATTCCGCACTCGATATGGTCATTATGAGTTTCTGGTGATGTCTTTTGGTTTGACTAATGCACCAACAACTTTTATGGACCTGATGAATAGGGTATTCAGACCATATTTGGATCAGTTTGTGGTAGTCTTCATTGATGATATATTGGTTTATTCAAGGAGTATGGAGGAGCATGTATATCACTTGAGGATTATACTACAGACACTGAGAGATCATCAGCTTTATGCTAAATTCTCAAAGTGTGATTTTTGGATGGAGAGTGTTTCTTTTCTTGAACACGTGGTATCTAAAAAAGGTATCCAGGTTGATCCATAGAAGATTAAAGCGGTGTCTGAGTGGCCTAGATCGACTTCTGTTACGGAGATTCAGAGTTTTCTGGGTTTAGCCGGGTATTATAGGCGGTTTGTGCAGGATTTTTCTAGAATTATAGCCCCTATGACTCGCTTGACTCAGAAGAATGTTAGATTTGAGTGGTCAGAAGCTTGTGAGAATAATTTTCAGTTGTTAAAGGAGAAATTGACCACAGCCCCAGTGTTAGCTTTGCCTTATAGTGTGGATAAGTTCACAGTTTATTATGATGCCTCTAGAGTTGGCCTTGGTTATGTGTTGATGCAGAATGGAAGGGTGATAGCCTATGCTTCGAGGCAGTTGAAGAAGCATGAGCAGAACTATCCTACACATGACCTTGAAATGGCTGCAGTGGTCTTTGCTTTGAAGATTTGGAGACATTATCTGTACGGGGTGACTTGTGAGATATTTACTGATCACAAGAGCCTTAAGTACATTTTCCAGCAGCGAGATCTGGATCTGAGGTAGAGGAGATGGTTGGAATTATTAAAAGATTATGACTGTGAGATTTTATATCATTCGAGCAAGGCTAATGTGGTAGCAGATGCCTTGAGTAGAAAGTCCTCAAGCAGTCTTGCTCACATCAGTGTTGAGAGGAGACCATTGATCCAGGAATTGCATCTGTTGGTGGATCAAGGTCTGATGATGAAGATAAGTAGATCAGGTGGACTGCTAGCTCAATTTAAGGTGCGATCTATACTGAGGGATAGGATTAAAGCAGCTCAGAGCTAAGATCCTATTCTAGAAGAGCTTGCAGAGAATGTCAGAGTAGAGAAGTTCACTGATTTCACACTCGATGATGATGGTGTGTTGTGGATCAGTGGTAGATTATGTGTTCCTGATGTGGATGATTTGAGAGAAGAGATCCTAGAGGAAGCACATTCTACAGCATATAGCGTACATCCGGGTGTCACTAAGATGTACCACAGTATTAGAGACTTATACTGGTGGGATGGATTGAAGAAGGATGTCGCTGATTATGTTGCTAAGTGTCTGATGTGTCAGCAAGTGAAAGCTGAACATCAGAAGCCTTCTGGGAAGCTTCAGCCTCTTCCTATTCCCGAGTGGAAGTGGGAAAGGATAGCTATGGATTTTGTGGTTGGATTACCTCGTTCTAAGGATGGATACGATTCCATCTGGGTGATAGTTGACAGGTTGACAAAGTCTGCACATATCTTGCCTGTGAAAGCCACCTATTCTGTAGCTAGATTGGCGAAGCTATACTTGAAGAATATCGTGTGCCTTCATGGAGTACCTGTGTCCATTGTATCAGATAGAGGTTCAGTGTTTACCTCTCATTTTTGACAGAAGTTGCAGGAAGCGATGGGCACTAGGTTGGACTTCAGTACTGCTTTTCATCCTCAGACAGATGGTCAATCTGAGAGGACGATCCAGACACTGGAAGATATGTTAGGGATGTGTGTCTTGGATTTAGGAGGTAATTGGGATGATCATTTGCCACTCATAGAGTTTGCATATAATAACAGCTACCATAGCAGTATTGGTATGACACCGTATGAGGTGTTATATGGAAGGAAGTGTAGATCCCCTTTGAGTTAGGATGAGATTAGTGAGAGAGCTTTGACTGGACCTGAGATGGTTCAGGATGCTGCAGAGAAAGTCACCGTGATTAAGCACAAATTAAAGATCGCAGTTAGTAGGCAGAAGAGCTATGTGGATCCTAGGCGCAGAGATGTGGAGTTTTAGGTTGGAGATTTTATTTTTCTGAAAGTATCTCCGATGAAGAGTGTTATGAGATTTGGTAGGAAGGGTAAGTTGGCATTGAGATATATCAGACCGTTTGAGATTTTGGAGAGAGTTGGCACTGTTGCATATTGGTTGGATTTGCCTCCGAGTATGTCATAAGTGCATCCAATATTTCTTATCTCGATGCTGAGGAAGTATATCTTAGACCCTTCACACGTGTTGCAGCCCGACAGTGTAGAAGTGAGTGAAGGTCTGACGTTTGTGGAAGAACTTGTGGCGATCGTTGACTATCAAGTTCGACAGTTGCATTCGAAGCAGATTCCAATGGTCAAGGTTCTGTGGCGTAGTAACAAAGTTGAGGAGCATACGTGGGAGATTGAAGCTGAGACGCGAGCTTCTTACCCGTATCTCTTCCCTTTTTGATATTGTGATCATTTTCTTTTTGGAATTCGGGGACGAATTCTTGTAAGGGGGGAAGACTGTAATATCTCGTATTTATAAATATTTTAATACTGCATCGAAATATGCAGTGTTAATAATTTTTGTATATATTTATGATATTTCATGAGTTGCTATTTAATTAAAATTGATTTTAATTGTTTTATATTATTTTAAGCACTTTACGTAAAATTTTTTCGGGACTTGCATTTTCGGGAAAATTGACACGTAAATTATTTATTATTAATTATTTTAAATAATTTTATAGACTTTCATGAACTCATATATATTTTTAAAGTACTAAATAACGTATATATGTGTATTTATTTATTAAACTAGGGTTTAATTAATTACCATAATATCTTATTATTTATTAATTAGTTTTAATATTATTTAATTATTTTTAGTGTATAAATTATTAAAATATTAAATTATATGTGTGTGGTGTATAATTAATGTGTGTGAGTTTATATTATTTTAATATATAGTGTAAAGTATATATATATATATATATACATTTAAAATTAAACAAAAAAAAATAAAGTTTGATTTAATTATGAAATTGCCATCCATCCTCCTCCCTCACTCCCGATCACTCCTATCACCGTTCTGATCGCTGCCATCCCATTTTCTCACCATCGGTGTGCCTCCCGGCGTGCCACCTCCTTCCTCCAGTTGTTCTGCCGCCAGCAGAGCCCTTTTACGGCGTCGGAGGAGCTTGATATCGCCGGAGAATCCGAATTCATTCTCATCATCGTTCACGGCGTTTTCGGCCATCATTTTTTACATCGCGGTCTCTTTCTTCTCCTTGATCTCCGATGAATGTGATTCCAAGCTTTGTTTCACTTAAAATGGTCTTGATTTGCTTAGGTTTCGATTTTGGTAATTTGGCCATTTTAGGGTTCTTGATTTTTTTGAACTCTGAATTGATTGATTCATAAAAAATTCCTTCCCAAATATTGTTCCCCTTAGCTTAATATACATGTGTGAATTTTTGTAGAATTTTTGGGAATTATTTTGATTTTTAGGTATTTTTGAATATTTTATTATTATTTTCTAATTTTCGAAAATTAATTAATTAAATTATGAAATTGTGTTTTATGATAAATATAGGTGGTTAAATGAATTATAGAAATTTATTTGAAATTTTTATGAATTTCTATGTATTTATTTTGAATTTGTTTAGGTTTATGTAATTTTGGAAAATTAGGTTAATTGTGTTTTTAATTGAAATTAATTAGTTAATTGAGTTTAATTATTGATATTATTGATAAATATGTTGAGAAAATAAATTTTTTGCAATTATATTATTTTTGGTGAATTTTTGGAGTAATTTTAGTATATTTATATATATAGGGGTATTTTGGTAATTTTACCTTAAATTGGCTAAAAACGTAATTAAATTGGTTTTAATAGTTATTTAAGGTATAAAAATGATTTCTAAAAATTATTTAGTATTTTTAATTAATTAAAACTATTTTTCGTGAATTATTTTCAAATTATCTATATAATATACGATTTTTCTAATAAAATGAGTTTTTATTGATTTTTAATGTGTTTTAGGGTTAATTATGTAATTTCTACTTATTAAATGTATTTCTGTGATATAAGGGCATTTTTGGTATTTTCATAATTGTTCTGTGAATTGTGAACCCCGGTCGGTAAATTGTAGTTTGGAGTCCGACCGAAGGGTTGTGGATGTAATTCTGTGTCTATTTTTGAAGTGTATTTCTTTACAGGGCCGGCTCTACTCTTTGAGTAGAGAGATGTCCGTTTTACAGGGAAGGTTCTGCCGGATTTTCGGTAGAATTATCGTAAAACGTGATGTCCGATCAAACCCTAATTTTGATTCTATGTCCAATATTCTAGATTGAGTTTCTAGGATTTTCTGTTAGATTTATTCTGATGTCTGTTATTTTTGTATGTTTAGTTGCGCCGAGACCGAGGCCTAGTGGACCAGGCCCGTCGAACCCATCTTGAGGAGCGCACTAAGTGTGAGTTACTATTTTATATATATATGTTTAGGGTGCATGATTTAGAAATGTATGTTTTATTTGAATTAAATATGCATAAATAATTTAATCAGTACTTAAGTTTATTTTTAATTTATTTTTTATATAATTTGAATTATATGCATGTTTTATTAGACATTTATGTTCAAATGTTTTTAAATATATATTTAGTTTATTTTACGATTATATTGGATCTATTTGATGTATATATACTCAAAATATACCTGGTTAACTTTTGATATATATCTAGTATATATATGGTTTATGTTGCTATTTTATTTAAGTTCATGCATCATTTATTTTTATGAATGTATGTTTTATATTTTAATGAAGGATATCGATAAAACATGTTACCTAGTGGGCAGCACTAGGACCGAGTACATACCGGTACGCTAATAACATTTAGGCTATATTACTAACCATTTGTGGATATTGATTGGATATGATTATTTGATGTGTGATATGAATTAGGAATGTGATTGCTGGAGCTCGGTTGACCAAGTGTCTCGAGGCCAATCACACTGACAGTCAAACTGCTGGAGCTCGGTTGACTTAGTGTCTCGGGGTCAGTCTACTGTCCAAATGGAACAAGTGAACTTATTTGGAATAAGTGAGCCTGTATGACTAGAATGTTGTCTAACACTGTTTTGAGGTTACGATTTTCTAGGGTTTTATTTGATCATTCATAAACGATGATTTTCAATAAAAATATATAAAATAATTTTATTGCATCTGTGTGTATTTGCTTGTATATATGCTTATTATATATATACTATTGATTGTGTGCATTGTCATTTAGTATGCATGTATATATATTATAGTAATTCACTCAGTGAGGTCTGACTCTCCTCCATTGACTATTTTTCAGGAGAGTCATCGTCTTCAGACCTCAGTAGCAGGCCTATACGCCGGATTTATTCTGTTTCTGCTTCTTTATGTAAATTGCTTATCTGAGTTTTATTTTATAATCTAGACACTGCAGTAATTGTAAATAAATTGAGGGTTTTATGTATTATATTTGTGTGAGTTATGTATTTTCAGAATTTAAACTGAAACTTGTATTAAAGGATTTATTTATATATATGAGATATGAATTTGATTTAAATCCCGTAGTAGATTATTATTTTTATATTTATGATTTTATTCCGCTGCACAGTATTTTATTTAATTGTGTTAATTATTATTACTATTGTATGTTTTATTTTATTTTAGGCTTGTTACGGGTTTTGGATTCGAAAGAATTCTCATTCCCTAGAGTCGGTCATAGTCCCTGTTTTGGATCGTGACAATTAATCCATTTTAATGATTTTAAAAAAAAATTAATCCATTTTAATATTCATTAGTTTCATTTGAGATTCAATAATTCAAAGTATAAACTAGTAAAAAATAAATTAAGTAATATATATATATATATATATATATATCGTACAGCTTCGTATACAAAAACATAGTTGTGATGTTGTAAGTAGAATTATGCAGGTGTATGATGCATAAATGTATAAAGTCGGATATTATTCCTGCAGCTTTCACGCTTTGTATATAAAAGGTGCAAGCATAACATATGCAAAATAGTCAGAGAATCTAGGAATGTGTCAATTTCAGAATTTGTAAGTGCCAGCCATGTGCCATGGAAGCATGCTTACTTATCGGCAACATTCAATCTTCGGTGAAAAAGATGAGAATTACTTTAATAAAGTTAAATAAATAGAAATAATGCAGTGATTATATAATAACCTATTTGGAAAATGATAGAGTTTCTGTTGTGAGTTCCCGAAAAAAAAAAAAAAGTAACTTGTAAGTTAAATTTTTAAAACGACCCTCTACAATTGATAGATATCTTATATTGAGAAGTAAAAAATAATAATTTTTTTTTTTTATTTTCAACATGTATTATTAACTTTATATCTTCCATGTAACTTTTAAAATCTTTTGAGATTAAGGTTGGGTGATGTTAACATGGAATAAGGATCAAATAGGTCCTTTTTTACCCTTTTGAGCTAACTTGCCCCCTCAACTTGTTGATCAGGCCATATCGGCTCCATTTAAACTTTTTGAGCAAACTTAGCTAGCTCCACGAACTGGTAATTTTTTTCACTAACACACTATTTCAATTTTTTAACTAAAGTTATCACAACAAATAAGCTAAATTTGTTGTTGAATTCTTAAAATAATAGGAAATTAATTTTCACTGCCAAGTACTAGAGCCAAATTCCAATCTAAATCTAATGCAAAGATGCAAGTGCTAAATTAGTCTTTATTTAATATTATCATGAAAATTTCTCACATAAACTAGATAGAATACATTCGGTTTACTATGCCAATATTAAGTGAAAATTATAAATAGAATAATTACTTGAAGCATTATTATATTTATTAACTAAATATAAAACATACGAATCCATTATTTATTATTTAATTTTGGCCTATGTCTGACCATTAGGCCATGGCTCATTGTCGATATTCATTATTTATTTAAAACACATTTATAATGGCCATTTTTTTTTCATTACAATAGATAACATTTGTGTGGTCTCACGTTGTATAAAAGCAAAATTTGAAGTTTTTTTTAAAAATAAAAGCAAAATTTGAAGCAAATAATAGACAAAATATTTTAACTATATCGTACATACATCAGTCATTCCTCTCAATATTAGCTTTAGAAAAGAAAATGCAAAAGCTTTAGAAAAGAAGATGCACATAATGTATTCAAATGATCTTGGATTCTCAGTCCTCTGTTTTGTTAAACATTACACTTCGTTATTGTGTAATTAGTTTATAACTTTAGTCTAGTATTGGAACTTTAATATGATTCCTTCAATAAAATTAAGCATTTTTAACTTGGTTTTTATTGACCACAAAAGAAACTACTCGAAAAGTAGTTTTGAAAAGATTTTGGAGTAAAGATAAGTTAGTTATTTAATTTTGTCCTTATTTTAACTGTTCTTCACTGTAGAGGTATTAATGTAGCTCCTAACGAGCTTTCTTTGATAGTAAAATGAATCTATTCCAAATTGACTAAAGAAATGTATTCAAACCACCAAGTGATAAATGGGTAGACAAATTTCAAGAAACTACAACTCTAAAGTTAGTTCAAGTGACTGAATTTTTTTTTTTTTTTTATATACTACTTTGATTTAAGTTCTAGAATCAGCACTTACAGAGAAATTCTCTGAATGTAACCATTAATATAATAGGTCCACATGATAAAAAAAAACAATAATGAAATGGAATAAAAAGAAAAAACAAGAAAGGCATTTTGGTGGGTTAAAGTGGCAGCATTAATGGAGCAAAGCATATCGTTTTAAAAAAATAGAAATGGTGAGGTTTGTGTTGGCAGGAGATTGGTTAACATTACAGGTCTCTTACGACTCCGATGGACCTGTTTTTGAACGGAATGACAAAGCATCATCGCTGTCTTAATTTGCTGCCCCCGATCAATCCACCTGTCGGTAGGGAGGCAGCATTATTTCATGTCACCCAAAGCCAAAGTGTATATATATATATTTTTTGTTACATCAGAATAAAAAGTCATGTACATGCATGTTTACTGTATGGTTTGGTTGGTTAGGTCCGTCAACTTAGATGGTTTTTAATTTTTTGGGATTAAAAAATCAAAGTTGGTTATCACCTAACTAAGAAAAAAAAAGGTTAAAAAGTGAGCCCGTTTGATTGTGATGCTCCAGTATATCATTATTCAAGCCTAAAATGAGAGCTCTAATATTTGAAAGTCCAAAAAAGTTCAAATTCATAAGCAAAAAGAATATTGGTTCAATATTAACAAGAAAAAATAATCTTACAACGATATAAAGATTTATCCATAATAAAAGTCGAAATTCAATCAAATTTGAACTATATACCTCTTATTCCTTTTTAAGTTATTCATTCTTTTTATTTCAATATGCTTTACATTCTATATTTTCTCTCTTATATATACAAATATTAACTTAAATATCAAAATTTTTGTGAGAGAAATTTTATGAATTCACCCTAACTCTATTTGTAAGTACAGATTTAAAGGATTCACGAATAAATTATCATATTAAATTAGTGATAGTTATATGTTATACTAGTTAATAATTGTTGATTTTTTTGGAGTTACGATGTGGTTTCATCACTATTAATATAACAATGTCATCTTATGGTTTTTCAATATAAATTTGTTTCGCTTAATCTTTACTAATAAAAAATTAAATTAATAAAATTAAATAACATAATTAATTAAAATTACTATTGATATTATTTTAATAAAATAAAAGATATTCTATGAAATGGAAAAGAATTCATCTAATGGATCAAACTGTTTTCATAATAAGATGTATTAAGTTGAGTTATCTACTCAATACTATGAATTCATAATCAACATTAAATTATAGATAATAACTAATTAAGTGGTAACTTTTCTTTAAAAATATTTTAAAATATAGAATTCAAATTATATTTTTATTAATTTAAAAGAAAAGAATCATCTGTTTTGTAGTCAATCGATATCTAAATATTTTTTTAAAATATGTTTAAAACCATCTTCTCCCATTTTTCTCATATTTTCTAGAATTCTCCTTTTATTTCAACACTGGATAAGGGGATTGCCTCCCATTTGGCCGATAATCATCCCATTTTCTCTTCCATATTTTTATTTCTTTTTCTTAGTTCATTATATATATAAATGTATATTTTTTTTTCAATGGCTTCTATTTTGCTGCGAGCTTCAAGTTCTGTGCTTGATCATTATGAGTACTGCCATAACTTAACGATTTTTGACCTAATCTACTTGGTGATCCAACAAATCTCAACAAATGGTTTTGTAATTTTAATGATTGGAGGTTAAACAATCAATAAATTCTATAAAAAAGACTTGATGCGGTCTACCTGAAGATCAAAATTTTCAAATCTCTTATTTCTTTAATTAAAGCATATTCAAGGTGGAGTTTATCAGACCCATCAGTATGTAAAATTTGAAGCCTTGTTTTGATCTACCAATCAAAAATTATGTTTGCTCTCCTGAGTAAATGGCACACCATGATGCCAAATTAGAAATCTGGAGTCCACACAATCCTAGAACTGGTAATTTTGTGGTTGTTTATTGTAGTTGTTGGTTTTAACTTCCCAATATTATGTTATGTATGGATGTTCAAGGCTTGTGGTTCGTGTTTTCATATGATTGTAATGTCTCCATTTTATTTAATACTATTTCTATCTTATTCAAAAAAAATTCCAAATAGATTAAAAGTTAGATTATTATTATTATTTTTATTTAAAAAAAAATGTGTTTTACATATCTAATAATGGAGTGCAACATGGAGAAGGAAGAGCAAATGAGATTGGGTTGGTAGGCCTCTGGGTCAATTGTTGTCAAATGCCAACTTGCGATTATCATAAATGGTAGAGATTGTTACTAAAGCCCATTTCAATTTATAGGCATAGATTGTTCCACTAGAGCGCGTTACAATTTAGGTTTCTTACGTAAATATATCAAAAATTAAAAACATTTTCTAAAATATTATTAATAAAAAAAATTGTCAAAAACTAACTTTTATAATTTTTTTTTTTCAAATATAGAACACTCATTTTGCTAAACTTATTTTTAGAGTTTTTTTTCAACATTTTTTTTATTTTTTATTAATTTTTTCAACTTTTTTTTCTTCATACCTTTTTTTTCTCAACATTTTATTTATTCTTTCTTTTCAACTTTTTTTTTGATGAATATTGTTTTCATCTATTTTTTTTTATCCTCAACAATTTTTTCTAAAATTTTTTTCTACTGTCTTCTTTTTTTTTCCTAAACATTTTTTAATTTTTATAGTACTATCTTTGTCCTTTTTTTTATTGTCTTTCTTTTTTTTCTCAATTTTTTTGCTAAATATTTTTCAATTTTTATGGTACTATATTTATCCTTTTTTTTCTCAGCATTTTTTTATTGTCTTTATCTTTTTTATGCTCAATTTTTTTTTCATTTTGAAGATATTGTCTTTATTTTATTCTCAATGTTTTATTTTTTGTTGTTCAATATTTTTTCTATTAAGACCTTTTTTTTTCAAATAAATAATTATCAACTAAATATCTTCAATTGTTATTAAATCAAGCAGTGAATAACTTCAAATATTGTAATAACAATAAATAAACAAAATTTTCTCATTTTATATTTTTAAAGAATAAAGATTGTATTTCATTTTTTTACTTTAATTTGTTTATTAAAATATCTAACAACTTATTTTTTTAAAAAAATTATTTCATATTTATTGATCATCAATATGTAACAAGTTTACAATTCTTATGATGTATTTGAAACATCAGCAAAAAAAAATTGAAAAAAAAATCAACAAAAATCTACATACCGAAACAATTAAAAACAACAACTGAAACAACAAAATAATAAAAATCAAAAAAAATTTTATAGTTGTTGAATGTTGTTGATTTTTTTTTTGTTTTTTAAATTATTTTTTCATTATTAATAATAAATAAAATTTTAACTTTTATTAGTATTCATGATAAAAATAATAATTTTTTTGACATATTTAATCATTTTTATTTTTTTTGGTTGTTTTATTATTACTATTTTTAACAAAAATCAACAAATATAAACAAATGGAAACAATAAAAACAATTGAAACACAACAACAAAAATCAACAAAAACAATAGAAAATTTACAGTTGTTAATTTTTGTTGTTGTTTGTTGTTTTTTTCATTTTTTATTATTATTAATAAAAATTTATTTGATATATTTCATAATTTTTTTTGTTGTTTTTATTGAAAAATAATAATTATTGAATACTATGGGTAATTTTTAGTTTAATTTCTAAATTCTAGATAATTATGAGAAAAAATTATTGAAGACAATGGTTAATTTTTTGTTTAATTAGCTTAATTTTAATATTCTAAATAATAGTAAGTTTCAAAATTAAAAAAATGTTATTTAGAATATAAAATTAAAATTATGTAAAATATACAAATTAAATAAATATATACAATCAATATCAATTACAAATGACTTAAAAAATAATAAATATATAAAAAAATACCGAAAAATAAAAATAAATAAATAAATAAGTAAAGGAAAACACCAAAATTATAAAATAAAAAGAAGAGCAAAAGTAGGACAAAACTGAAAAGTGGAAAAATAAAAGTGAAAGAAAACATTTGAATTGACCGTGAATGATAAAAAGGTGTTCAAAGAGGTCATGACATGAAATTTCCTCTACAATTTCTAGGCTTAATTGCAGACTAGGCAAAAGGCACTCTTGCAATGCAAGCAAATCATCAACAGTGTTGGAAATCTGAATAAGAGAATGAAAAAACTAAACTGTTTAGTTTTGGAAAAATATTTTTTTATTTATTTTATTTTTTTTTCTAGTTTTCTTTTTTTTTTTTCCTTATTTTTCATTTTTTCTCTTTTTAAAATAGAAAATAGAAGAAAATTTTTGTTATTTTTTTCATTTTGCAATTTTTTATATTCTTATATTTAAATTTTATTATAATAATTTTTAAATATAATATAATTATTGTGATTCTTATATGATAATGTTTAATTCTAAAATTTATTTATTTTATAAAAAATTTTAAATTATGCATATTTAATTAAATTCAATTCAAGGTCATGAAACTGTAATAGGGGTGGTGGAGGTGGTGAAGGTTATGGTGATAGTGGTTGTAGGCGGCGGGGTTTAGTGCGCGCTCAAGTGTTTGGCGATCACGGTACTATGTGGGCTCGAGGCCCACTTGGAAATAAGATATAGGTTTGGACCTATTCGGAGATGGAGTCGCCACCCGGAGAAAAGTCGGGACACACTGTATAGCAACTGGATCCCACGGAGGTTCCCAAAAGCCGTGATCAGAGATCGAGTCTAGAAATTGGGTATAAACGTTTGAACGCTCACCTAACCTTGCGGTTGGCCTTCATTTGTGTTTTGCGTTTTATTACTTTTAATTATTTAATTATTTCCTCATTTACATTCAAAATTGCACTTGCCTTCGGATAATTGCCAAATTTTATAGTTAAGTTCAAGTTTGCATATTAATCCAAATTTATACTTTTGAGTCCTACCACTTAACAAAATAAAATAAGTAATAATTTACAACCATACATTCAAAATTAAATAGGGATTACAATGCTTTTAAACAAAATAAAAGAATAATATACAGAAAATAAATCATATATATGTTGAAAGTAAACCGATAATAAAAATAAACACAATGATATAAAAGGGGTAGCTAATAAAGGTGACTACTTAATGATGAAAATCATCAAGTAATTCTTGCAATAAACACACAATTAGTTCATTCTTTCAAAACACGAAATCATTTATAACAAAGAAATATTCTAAAGAGAAGGGATTTTCATATTGCAAACCAAAGAAATCATCAAACAATCAAGGTAACCACCATAATGCAATGAAATAACTATGCCTGAAGTTAGAAAGAACATGTTAAGTAAACATTACGATGAAAATTAATGAAAGGAGGAGAGCCAGAAGATGGGTCGGCCTGTCAATGTGGCGATTGCTTATTGGTAAGGGGTGACGCCTCTGTGATGAGGTGTCGCCTCATCAATAGGCCTCCTTGAAGCATTTTTAGACAATAGAATCATACAAGAATGTATAAATGAAGAGACCAAGTTACCTGGAGGCCTGTCAATGTGGCGATTGCCTCATTGATAAGGGTAGAGGCATTACCTGATTGACAGATTAGTTTAACTCTCAAAACGATTAGACTTATACTTTAAGCAAACAATACATGCATATATGCATCCAACAGATACCAAATTGCAACTACATGCAATAATTTAAGAGATCACGTCAATGAGATAAGGTAACAAACAAGGTAAACTAAAAATATGCCTAAAGTATACTAATGACTTAGCCACACACAAACCAAGCACACAAAATGATGAATATATTAAGTTTGAATGCAAGTTTTTACCAAAATGATAGGCCCTCAGAGATGTATCATTGATTGTAATCCTTACTAAGATGTGATTTTTACCTTGGCATAGGCTTTCCTCCTTCTTCTCCTAAGGAATATGGACTTGTTTTGGCTTGGATCTACCTTTCTCCTTTAAGAATGTTTTTTTTTTGCTTTTTTATTTCTTTCAGAGCTCTCTTCTCCTTTTTTCTATTCAGCAATGGTTCCCTTTTTCTCCTTTTTTTTTCTTTATTCCTTACCTTGCCTATGCCTCTAAGCCTTTTAGGTCATCATAAGCCTCCATAGTCTTTTTCTTCCCCCCAAAAATCTCTTCCTCATGCCAAATTAGGTATGGGGTGTGTTGCCCACACCACTTAGCCACCATGGTTGCAGCTGCAAGTGGTCTGCCACAGAGGCGATGCCTCTTCGATGAGGTGATTGCCTCTGAGGCAGCTACTAAAGAGGCGATCGCCTCATTGCACTGAGGTGATGCCTCTTTGGCCCGGGCCTGTGTTGGGCCAGGCGGGTCTGGGCCAATTTTGGACAATTGGGCTAAGTTTTGGGCTTTTAGGCTTTCAAGTCCATTTCCAATTAGAGATTCAGGTTTCGTTCTTAAGTCCAAGTTTCACATTCTTATCATTGGGCTTGACAATGGGTTGATCAAACTAAGCTCCCCTAATTTTTCCCCTAATACGGGCTGACCGAACTGAGTGTCTACAGTTTGCCCTTTGATTTTTTTGAAAAATCAAATGCATGCAATGACCATTTTTTAAAAAATCACATGCACAACAACAAGCAGATAAATAACATCAGTAACATACCTGTCTCTTGAGTTTCACCCAAGAGTTGAGTCCTTTAATTCTAAAATGTGACCATGATCCTCGAATTTTTTTGGCCCAATCAACCACTCATTAATATTTGATAAAGGTATTTGAAGACTGTTAACCTCGGATTTTCCTGGCTCGATTGCTATTTCACTGGGAACATTTTCACGACCCAAACCGAGGGCCATGACCGACGCTAGGGAACAAGAATTCTTTCAAATCTAGAACCCGTAACAAGCCTTGAAATAATTAAAATATACAATAAATAAATTAAAAATAATAAATAATTAAAAATACATCAGAATTTAAATCTCAATAATTATGTACTAAATAATCTTCTCATATCATAAAATAAAATATTTTAATACAACATTTAGAGATAGGACTCTCTGAATTAAAATCAACATACATAAATACAAAGTACAACTTCCGACTAATAAAGATACAACTACTATAGTTTTCTATAATACGATAATAAATAATTAAGTAGATAATTTACATAATAAAGCCAGGGAGGAAGAAATCTAGCGGATAGGTCTACTGCTGAGGTCTGATGAAGAAGACTCTCCTGTAAAATCATCAACGGAGGGGAGTCAGACCTCACTGAGTGAATTATTATAATATATATACACGCATTACTAAATGTCAAATGCAGACAATCATATATATATAATAAATATATATACAGACATGTACACACATATGCTAAAAATCACTTTATACATAATACTGAAAAATATCAGTTTATGAAGGATCAAATAGAACCCTAAGTGATCGCAGCCTCAATTAGCAGTAGAAAACACTTTAGCCATACTGACTCACTTAATTCCAAGTAAATTCACTTAATCCAACTAGACAATAGACTGGGCCCGATACACTAAGTCGACCGAGCTCCAACAGTTTGACTGTCAATGTGATTGGCCCCGAGACACTTGGTCAACTGAGCTCTAGCAATCACACCATCAATCACATCTCACATCAATCAAGTCATAATTTTCGTAAATAAGTTAATAATTCAACCTACAATCTATCGCACCGGTATATACTCGGTCCTAGTGCTGCCCACTAGGAAGCACGTTCTATCGATATCCTTCATTTATATTAAAACATACATTCAAGTAACAAATAATGTATAAAGTCATGCATAATAGTCAAACAAACCATATATATACTGGAAATATACCTAAAATAAACTAAGTATATTTTAAGTATATATATCCAAAATAAATTCAATTAAATCATGAAATATACTCAAAATCAACCAATAATATACTTAAAAATAATTTGAATATAAGTCAAAAAGAAAACAAGAAATTATTTTAAAATTTACCAAGAATATACTAAAAATAAACCTAAAATATACTTAAGCATTTAATAAAGCAATTATGCAAAAGTTTACATTTAAAACATATAATTCTAAAACATGCAACCAAAAGCAATGTATATATATAATAATAACTCATAGGGATGTGCTCCACGAGATTGGTCCGACGGGACTGGTTTGCTAGGCCTCGGTTTCGACTTAACTAAACAATAAAAATGATTACAAAATCAAAATACATCTAACTTAGACTTCTAGAGACTCAATTTAGAATTTCTAAACATAAACAGACACAAAAATAGAATTAGACCCGATGTCATATTTTACAAGAATTCTACTAAAAATTCGGTAGAACCTCCTCTGTAAAACGAACATCTTTCTACTAAAAAGTAGAGCTGATCCTGCAAGAAAAACACACTTCTAATCCCATAATTCACACAACCCTCGATTGGGATCCCGAACTACAAAAATTCCCCAACTGAGGTCCATAATTCACCAAATATTTAATAATATAATAAAATATATTAAAAATCAATAAATACCATAAATGCCCTCCAAATATCATAATATAGTATATTTAACATTAAAACACCAAAAATAATTATTAAAAATCCCTTTTTCCAATAATTACACAAATATTATTAAAAATTCATTTTATAAATCCAAATAATTTAATTAGTCCAAATACATATAAAAAATTACTAAAAATCCATTTTATTACAAAAATAGTATATAATATATTATTTGAAAATAATTTTCAAAAATTAGTATTAATTAGTTAAAATTAGTAAATAATTTACAAAAATCATTTTTATACCTCAAATATTATAAAAATCAATTAAACATAATATTCAACTAAAATTACCAAATTAATCCTAATATTTAAAAGTACACATAAAATACTAATAATACTAAAAAATGATATAAATACACAAAAAATTTTTTCTCAACATATATCTCCATAATATCAACAAAAACATATAATTAACCAATTATTTCTAACAATATATATATTTAACCTATATTTTAAAAATTGACATAAACTAAAAATAATTATAAAAATTACACAAAAATCACAAAAATTATAAACTTAACTCTAAAATTAATAATAACCACTAATAACACCAAAAATCAAAAATTCATTATTTATATAATTAATTTATGAAAATTAATAAAATAATAATAAAATATTCAAAAATTCATAAAAAATCAAAATAATTCCCAAAAATCACAAAAAAATTTAGGGGAGTAGTTTAAGCTAGGGGGATCAACTTTTGTGAAAGAATTTTCCATGATTCAACCCAAAACACCCAAAAAAAATTGAAACCCTAAATAGCCGAAATCAAGAAATCAAGAAATAAAAAAAATAGAGGGGTTAGAGCTCAAACCAAGGCTGGAATTGAGTTCACCGGAGCTCTAGGAGTTGAATGGCATTGAAAATGCGAAAATGGTGGTCGGACGAAGGAGGAACGCTGGTGAGCTCACGATCGTTGTTGCTGCTTCTACTCGGAGAAGAAGAAGAGGGAGAGAGAAGAAGCTGGCGTTGTCAGCAGGAGGTGGTGGATGGTTGAAAGGCACACCGTCGGTAAGGAAAATGGACGGTGAAGAGCGGAGGCTCGATGGTGGTTCGGGTTCCGCATTGAGGGTAGTATATATGTTCTGTGTTTAATGTATGTATATAATATATTCATAATACTATAGTATAAAATTGATTAAAACTTTATTTAATAATATAATAATATATAGTTTAAATCTACACCACACACACTTATTATATATATATATATATATAACACAAATAATAATAAACCCTAATTATTATAATATATAACACATATAATAATGAAATTAATAAAATAATTTATTAGCAAAATAATAAGAAATTAATAAAACAATATTAAAATAAAAATACTAAAATAATCCTGCAAATCAAATGACCCAACAATATTTTTTTTTACAAAGGAAATTTATTTAAATGTAGAATAATAATAATTATTCATATAATAGTAAAATAAAAATAAAATAATCAAAATTAACTTTAAATTTTATTAACTCTACATATCTCGTTTTAAAATAAATTAATTTAAAAAAACATAGGCCATTAGAGACATAGACTTATGGGTTTTCCTGGCTCAACCATTAGTTACTTGAAGCATGATTCTTGGGTTTTCCTAGCCCGACCATCACTTAACCTCGACTTCGGTTCTTGAGTTTTCCTGGCTCGATTACCATTTTGGAATATGGTTCTTGAATTTTTGTAGTCTGATTATCACTTCTTTGAGGATGTAGACTTCTGAGTTTTCCTGGCCCAGTTGTCATTTACTTCCAACTTCAGGGATACTACCCGAACAACCATCTTGATTTTTGAGCTTCGGGGATTCAAACCCGAATAACTCTTTCCTTAAGCTTTAGGGATTCAAACCTGAACAACCCTGTCCTTAAGCTCCGGGCATTCAAACCCGAACAACTCTTTCCTTGAGCTTTGGGGATTCAAACCCGAACAGCCCTGCCTTTGAGTTTCGATGGTTCAAACCCAAACAGCTCTTTCCTTGAGCTTCGGGGATTCAAACCAGAACAACCTTGTCTTTAAGCTTCAGGGGCTCAAACCTTAATAGCTCTTTCCTTAAGCTTCGAGGATGTAAACCCGAATAACCCTTTCCTTAAGCTTTGGGGATTTAAACCCAAATTGCCCTTTCCTGCCGTGGCATGGGTTTTCCTAGCCTACACCACTTAACATTTTATTTAGATGACTTCTTTCCCTGAACTTTGACTTCTTAGCATACAATGATACCCCCTTTCATTTTTTTTGCTTTTTTTTTTCAAAACCCTAAATTTCTACTCACTATAAAAAGTAACCTCTCTCCCATTTTCCTCTTTTTCACCTTTGTCATTTTCCTCTTTTCTTCTTTCTCATTTCTTTTTTCTGTACCTTTCTTCTTTTTCCCACCTCCTGTATCCGAGTGGAATTATATCCCACCTTTTGTTAGCGCTTTTGAGAATCTGGGACTGACACGAGGAGGCTCAATTCCCCTCCTAGTGGTTCTAGGGTCCCATATTTATTCGTCTGCATCTGGAGAGGTTAGTACCTGAGTTTTCCTATAAAATTATATTAGGTTAGTGATTATTTTTATGTATTTATTATTCTAGGCCACTATTAGGTTAAACAAATATGAAATTAGCTATTCTAATTGTCAAAAATCGAGAATCGTTGTTGTCTACGTCTTACAGAGGTGATCACATCTTCGATGAGGTGATCGTCTTATCAATGAGGCGATCGCCTAATCGATAAGATGATAGGCTTCTTTTAAAGAGGTGATGGTCACTCGTGCTGATTGAAAGGCTATCGCCTTTTCAAAGAGGCAATTGCCTCTGTGGTGAGGCGATTACTTTACTGACAGGACAATCTGCGTTAGTTGCATGCTTATTTATTATGAACTTTTCTATGATAATAAAATGCATAAATTTCACTTCCCTATTTCTTTGCTTACAATATGATGCTTAGACATTTAAGGGCGCTGGGAATTTTTATAGGGCCTGAGTCTTCTACGACGAGTTGACTGACGACCAAAGGGATCAGATCCAAGAGATTGGATTCAAAGACTTCATACTCTCACTTCCTTCGGAGCAGGGATGCATAGATTATCAACCATTAAATGCTCTAATTGAGAGGTGGTTTGACACGACCCACACCTTCCATCTTCCTTTCGGTGAGGTCACCCTGGACCCGGTGTCATTTACCACTATTACGGGGATTGCTTGTGCTGGAGACCCTATCCCTCTCGACATAAGCTTACACCAGCTGTCTCCAGATAAGGCCATATACACCAAGCGGCTTTTGGGCATGACTCTCAACATGAAGGGGACTCATACCCTCAAACTAGACTCGATTTAGAGATTCTATACTCAAGAGCGAGCCGCAGCTATGATTATCCCCCCATGAAGTTGATCAGGTGGTGAGGGCCTTTTTGCTCTACTTGCTTGGCACCACCTTCTTTGCTGACATCGCCAGCTCGATTGACTTGATGTTCTTACTAACTCTCCAAGATCTTGATCAGGGATCTACATTCGACTGGGGTAGCTATGCTCTCGCGTATCTATATCAGAGCATAGATAAGGTGGTCTGAGGGGTTAAAAGGTTTTGCGGCTTTTGGCATGCTATTCTGGTAAGTCATGACTCTCCCCTTTCTTATCTTGTTCTAACCTCTGCTTGCTTATACTAGTTACTTAGCTTCTTTCCCCCCCCCCCATTTTTAGGTCTAGGCTTTGAAGCTAAAGTTGCTTATGGGTGTGTTACGAGTGGGGGATCACTTCCTAGCCATCGACAGATGGGGTGCCAGTTGTGTCTTGAAGAGGCATCTCGTGCGAGTACATATCCACTAATAGCACCTGAACTCCTTGACGCAGGTCATGGTACTTACAAAGCACAACCCCTTTCATTAGCAAATTATGAAAATTTAATTTACTTACTTACTGACATCTCCACTTTTGCAGATCTAGAATGACTTTTGGGGGCTTGAGGATAGTTAGACTATTGAGATGACTCGTTCTAGGCCCCTAGCCCAGAAGAGAGTACTCCTTTGTGGTCTTGGATATCGATCTTAGTATCTGGGTGAATGGGTCTTAAACTAGAGTGGAGGTGTTAGAGCGAGATGAGTTCCCAGGTCTCCTCCTGACAGAATGCTTTAGGCTCACGAGCTGGAGGGCGATGACCTCGCTCAGGCTGTCGCAGGCTCACCAACTATGGATCATACAGTTCGTGTGAAGAGCCAATATATGAAGTTTATTCAAACTTAGTCCCCTTCCATGTTGCTTCTACCTCTCAGGTATATCCCTGTTAGCTTTTTCACACCTTGAGAATTAATTGTGTTCTTATATGCTTTTCCTGCCTTGCCTTTAGGTTGCACCCGCTAGGCCTATGCCCCCTGTTAGATCTCAAGTGTAAGAGAGAGAGAGCCCTTGAGACACCGATTAGATCCAAGCAAGGAGGAGACTTCGGCTGCTAGCGAGTAGGCCAGGCCGACTACTGCCCCCAGTTCTAAGTTTTTCCTAGACATTTTTATCCATGTTCTTAACCCTTTAGCTCAATATTGGGTTCCTCCTGGGGTGTTGTCTCGTCAATTTTTGACCCTAAGCAAGGAGCTGGCTCCTGTATATACCCCTGGCGGTGCCACCCATGTAATCTCTTTTCTGACCTGTTTTCATTGTGATTCTCAAGTAACCCGTTAGTTCTAACATTTATCTGACAATGTAGATTCCTCTGGAGCAAGGTCTATATATGTACCATATAATAGAGGCCCAGAGAAACTACATGCTAGAGATTACCCAGCAGTAGAGGGTAAGGATTTTTTTATTTCCTACATGTATTCATGCTCACATGATTTAGTAACTTGGTTTGTCTAAATAGGATCAGGATGAGGCTAGTAGGGTAAGGATTGCCACTCTTAAGCGTCATATTGATGTGTTCCAGATTGATGAGGAGGATGAGAATGAGGACAGGAGTGGCAGTGGTGCTGGAGGAGGGGATAACCTTGAGGGTACTAGATTAGACGCTTTATGTATCAGGGCCAACAAATCATTATTTCTCTTAAGTGACCAATTTAATTAGCTTAAACAATGAACACATTTTCATACATTTATTGATTTATTAACAAATTGTTTACAGAAATCGACATTTTATCTCAGCTAATTTTTTTTTTTTACATGCGAATTAGTTTTAATGATTACATGTGTGTGTCTGCCCTATTACATCTTGATTTCCACCTGTCGACATTATACAATTTAATGAAGTGCAATAACCGACATTGTTGAAGAGGCGATCACCTTATGGCTCCCTGAAGAAGAGGTGATTGCCTTTTGCTGTTGAGGTGATGCCTCATTGATGAGGTGATTGCTTCATCAGTAGGCAGTCCTACCCTTTTAAAAACTCACAACCATTTGTCCAGCCATATTTTTAAGTCCCCTTCGTCTTTAACCTCTAATTTCTCTCTCTAGACACCCCTGAAAGCTTGAATCATGATTGAATAGAGTCTCAAACTGCTACAATCGATCTTAAAAGGTTTAGACAACAAATATTGGGCTAGGTTAGAGCCATTTCACCTTTCGTTCTTCAAATCACTACATATTAAGAGGATCAATTTCCCTTTCCTCCACACCATGGTTCAATTCTGTGACCCCCATAAACACATTTTTCTATTCATATGTCCTCTACTAGAGGAATTTAAAGCAATTCTTAGTCACCACACAGATTCCACTTGCTGACTTATGGTTCTCCACCTTAAAAACCTAAATCCTCACTCCATTTAATACCAGATGGCATGTATGTTCAACCTTTCACCCCAATCCTCTTCTCACTGTATTCTCAGTTCAGAAATTGTATTAGAATCCTTCCTCGAGATCACCATGGGTGTGGACAAAGGAGAAACTTACTAGCCCCACATGATGTCTCTCTGTTAGTATGCCCAGTTTCTGCTGGTTTTTTCCTCTGAACACTGTGATTCGAAGGTCCATTCCATTCTTGAAAGGTGGAATCAGGATTCAATCATTTCCTTCTCATTTTAGCAGATACTATTATTGGGTTGGGCAAATTTATAGAAACACGATGATTCTCGGGAAGCCCTTTTCTGTTAGAGGTAAGCTCTTCGATGTCAATTCCTAACTTTTAACTGTCCTATCATTTATACCTAATCATTTATCAACTTACAGATGTGGCTTTATGAAAAATTGGGTCTGCTCAAACCCCTTCAAGACATCAGGCGTTACAAGGCCAAATATTACCGAACAAGGAGGCTACACCCCATTCCGGCAGATGTTCACATCTGGCTATCCACGTTTTCTAACACTCTGAACCGCTGGATGTGCCCTTGGTGGGGATTGTAGCATATGACCATCTGGTCCTATACATATTACATTCTGATCGCCGGTCTTGATTTTGCCACCTTTTACAATCCAACCCACCTCTATCACTAATACGGTCATAAACAACTGATCGTAGAGTTAGCTCATGAATTCGAACCAGGACCCCTTTCTCAAAACATCCTGGACCACTTGGTCTCGAAGAATCATCGAGAGAAAATTTGACTACAATGAAGATTAGACTACCGATGATCATTATAAGGTGTGGGTTTACTTGCAACAGACAAAAAGAGATGAATTTATTAGAAATAAAAGGACAAGAGAGTTATAAGTATTAAAATTTTAGGGTAACTAATGAAAGAGAAGAAGACAAAATTAGCTCATGAAATTAAGTCATCATTTTCCTTTTTGTTAGATGTAGTTTTCCCTTTTTGTTAGTTAAACAGCTCGTAACAAACACATTATGCAATGTTTAACAGTAATTAAAGCAATCTATTTCATTTCATTTAAGCACAAAATATATATACATTTTATTTCTGATACATCGCATGTTGTTAGTTGGCTTGCCCTTACAAGTTTTCCAACTAACCATTTTACATCTCTTTCTCTCCTTTTACATGTCCTTAATTTTTGTCTGGACTGCCTCTTTTAAGATTTTCAATCCAAAAAAACTTTCTTCTTCTTTTTTTTTAGTCTCTACCTTTTCCCTAGACAACCTTTTTTTGAGGTTTTCTCCCTAGCGAGACTTTTTCACATAAAGTATTTTTTGAGTTTGTCTAGGTTGATAAGCTCCTTGAACTCATTTCCCTCTATGTCAAACAGAATGGCAATGCCTTTCAAAAATAACTTCTTTACTAAATATGGTCCTTCCCTGTCATGACCCAAAACAGGGGCCATGACCGGCGCTAGGGAACGGGAATTATTTCGAATCCGGAACCCGTAGCAAGCCTAAAAATAAAATAAAATATGCAATAATAGTAGCAATATATAATGCAGCGGAAATAAAAAATCATAAATATCACAATATTAATTTCACCAACTGGATTTAAATCAAATTTCATCTCATATATATAAATCTTTTAATACAAATCCAGTTTCAAATATAATACAATATCTCACATAAATAAAATACATAAAATCCTATAATTAATTTACAACTACTGCAGTGTCTAGATTATAAAAATAAGACTCAAGTAAGCAGTTTACACAAAGAAGCCGGGGCGAAAGAAATTCGACGTACAGGCCTGCTACTGAGGTCTGAAGATGTTGACTCTCCTGAAAAATTATCAACGGAGGGGAGTCAGACCTCACTGAGTGAATTACTATAATATATATACATACACACGAAATGATAATGCATACAGTCAACAGTATATATCTAATATATATATACAGGCAATTGCACATAGATGCAATAAAATCATTTTATATATTTTATTGAAAATCATCTTTTATGAAGGATCACATAGAACCCTAGAATATCACAACCTCAGAAATAGTGTTAGACAACACTCTAGCCACACAGGCTCACTTAATCCAAAGATATCCACTTAATCCATTTAGACAGTAGACTGGCCCCGAGACACTAAGTCAACTGAGCTCCAGCAGTCTGACTGCCAGTGTGATTGGCCCCGAGACACTTGGTCAACCGAGCTCTAGCAATCACACCCAAATCACATCTCACACATTAATAATCACATTCAATCAATATCCACAAATAGGTTAGTAATATAGCCTAAATACTATAGGCGTACCGGTACATACTCGGTCGTAGTGCTGCCCACTAGATAGCACGTTCTATTGATATCCTTCATTGAAATATAAAACATTCATTCATAAAAATAAATGATGCATGAAATTCAATAAAATGTCAACATAAACTATATATATACTAGAAATATACCAAAAGTAAACCATGTATATTTCGAGTATATATACATCAAATAAAGCCAATCAAATCATAAATGAAGCTAGAAATATATTTAAAAACATTTTAAATATAATTTATTTACAAAACATGCATATAATTTAGTATATACCAAAAATAAACCATAATAAACTAAATATAAACTTAAGAAATAATCAAATTATTTATGCATATTTAATCAAAATAAAACATGCATTTCTAAATCATGCATCCTAAAGCATATATATATAGAAAAGTAACTCACCCTAGTGCGCTCCATGAGACGGGTCCGACGGGCCTGGTCCATTAGCCCTCGGTCTCGGCGCAACTAAACAAGCAATAAATAATAGACATCAGAATAAACCTAACAGAAATCCTAGAATTCGATCTAGAGTATTAAACATAGAATTGGTATCAGGGTTCGACCGGATATCACGTTTTACGAGAATTCTATCAAAAATTCGACAGAACCTCCCCTGTAAAACGGATATCTCTCTACTCAAAAGAGTAGAGCCGACCCTGCAAAGAAACACACTTTGAAAAACAAACACCACATCTCATTCACAACCCCTCGGTCGGACTCCACCGACCGGGGTCCACAATCACAGAATAATTTCAGAAATACCAAAAATATCCTTATAACATAGAAATTCATTTTATAGGTAGAAATTACATAATTAACCTTAAAATACTGTAAAAACCGATAAAAACTCATTTTATTAGAAAAACCGTATATTATATATATAATTGAAAATAATTCACGAAAAATAGTTTTAATTAGTTAAAAATACCAAATAATTTGTAGAAATCATTTTTATACCTTAAATAACTATTAAAACCAATTAAATTATATTTTTAGCCAATCTAGGGTAAAATTACCAAAATGCCCTTATATATATAAATATACTATAATTACTTCAAAAATTCATCAAAAATTATACAATTATCAAAAATTAATTTTCTCAATATATTTATCAATAAAATTAATAATTAAACTCAATTATCCAATTAAATTCAATTAAAAACATAATTAACCCTAATTTCCCAAAATTACATAAACTTCAATAATTCAAAATAAATACTTAGAAATTCATAAAAATTCCAAATAAATTCCTATAATTCATTTCAACACCTAATTTAACCATAAAACACAATTTCATAATTTAAATAATTAATTTCCGAAAATTAGAAAATAATATTAAAATATTCAAAAATACCCAAAAATCCAAAAAATTTCCAAAAATTCCACAAAAATTCATAAATGTAGATTAATCTACTAGGATCAACATTTGTGAAGGAAGTGTCCATGAATCAATCAATTCAAAGCTTAAAAAAAATCAAAAACCCTAATATGACTGAATTGGAAAATTCAAAGCCTAAGCAAATCTAGACCATTTTAGCTCAAACCAAAGCTATAATCACACTCAACGGAGCTCAAGGAGAAGAAAGAGACTGGCGGTGTCAAAAACGGTGGCCGGAATCGTCGTCGACGGTGAGGAGAAGGATTTCGGCCAAAATGGAAGAAAAGAGGATGTCGGCGCTGGGGAAGGAGGCTACTGGCGGCGGGAGTTGGCTGGGAACGGCGGTGGCAAGCCAGGAGGCATACCGATGGTAGGTGGTCGGAATTTGCAACGGTGAGGGGAAGGGTGGTCGGGCGCGAGAGGGAGAGGAAGAAGAAGAAGAAAAAAAAAAAGAAAAGAAAAAGAAAAGAAAAGAAAAGAAAAAGAAAAAGAAAAAGAAAAAAATAAAAAAAATAAAAATTTTAATAAAATATTTGAAAAATTTCACATCCACACATATAATTTAATATTTTAATAATTTAATAATAAATAAAATAATTAAATAACAATAAATTAATAAACAAATAATAAAATATTAGGGTAATATATATTAAACCCTAATTAAATAAATATTGCACACAGACACGGTGTTTAGTAATTTAAAAATACGTATGAGTTCATGTAAGTCCGAAAATATATTTAAAATAATTAATAATAAATTATTTACGTGAAAATTTCCCCAAAAATACAAGTCCCGGAAAAATTTTACGTAAAGCACTGTAAATAATACACAATAATTAAAATAGATTTTAATTTCATATCAACTCGTAAAATATCATAATATATACAAAAATTATTAACACTGCATATCCCGGTACAGTGTAAAAATATTTAAAAACACGGGATATTACATTCCCAGTTGGGCTTGAATTTCCGTCGAGGGTCGGTCATAATTGAATTTGTAAGCTTCAGCACCAAATCTTCTTCTTGAATCTTCCCTGGCTTGATCTTTTTATTGTAGCCACGAGCTATTCTTTTTTATATAGTGAGAATGATACATAGCTTTCATTCTCTTTTCATCCAGCAATGTTAATTGAGCCAATCAACTTTCGACCCACTGATATTCAGAGAGTTTAGATTCTAGGAGGACTCTCAATGATCTTATCTCAACCTCCACCGACAAAATGACCTTACACCTATAAACCAAAGAGTACGGAGTGACCCATGTTGAAGTTCTGGTAGTGGTTCGGTACCCCCATAATGCGAATTTTAAGTATTTCGCCCAATCTCAGTAATTTTCCAACATCTTGACCAAGATCTTTTTCATATTTTTATTGGACACTTCCACCGCCCCATTTGCCTGTAGCCTATATGGAGATGATATGTGGTGCTCGATCTTGTAGTCTTTCAGCAACGTAGCTGTTTCTGCTTGAAATTAAACCCCATTGTCCGTGACTATATGGTGCGACAAACCATATCTGCAGATTATGTTCTTTTCGATGAACCTTGGCATCTACTTTGAATCCACAGTAGTATAAGACTCAGCCTTAACCCACTTGGAGAAGTAGTCGATAGCTAAAATAATATACCGATGGCCATTAGTTGCTTTTGGCCTTACCTCTTCTATGATGTCAATCCCCCATACAACAAACGGCTAAGGGGAAGTCATTCCCTAAAGCTCCATAGATGGTAAATGGATAATATCACCATAAGTTTGGCAGTTATGACATTTCTTCATAAATCTAACACAATCTGTTTCCATGGTGAGCCAAAAGTACCCCTGGCGAGTTATTTTCTTTACCAAGACTATCCCATTCATGTGTGGCCCGCATATCCCTTCGTGAATTGCTTCCATAAGTTTTCAAGATTCATCCTTATCAGTGCATCTGAGATGTACCCCGGCTGGCATTCTTTTGTATAGCATCCCATTATGACTTATGAATTGTCGGGATAATATTTGCAGAGATATCCTCTTTTTCCTATCAGCATCATCCAAAAATTGCCCTGTTTCTAAATATCTTTATAAGTCATAAAACCAAGGTTTCTTAACAGCGTCCACTGGTATCACCCTTACCTCATTGTAGCAAGGAGCTTGAGATTTTATCAGAATCAGGGGCCTGGCTTTTAGCTGTTTCCCACTTTCCCACATAGAGGCCAATATGGCTAAGACATCAGCTATTTAGTTTCCCTCTCTCGGTAAGTGAATAAACTTACATTGAGCAAATGAGCACAAGATAGTAGCCAAATACTCATAATACAGACGCAATCTATCCTTCTTTATCTCCCACTCTTTGGTAGCTTATTTTATGACCAACATAGAGCCCCATACACAGTAACATTCTCTGCCCCTATATTGTGTAATGCTTCTAGACTAAAAATGCAGGCCTCGTATTCTACTTGGTTATTGGTTGCCTCAAACTCGAGCCTCTTTGCCATCGGGATCATCTCTCCCTCTGGTGTAACCAAAATCATACCTATTCCAGCCCCTTTGTTATTAACGACTCCATCAAAATACATTACCCAACCTTGTACCTCTATTGCCCCTAGGTGTTCATCAGGAAACTCTAATTTCCATTCTCAGTCATCATGTGCTAAGAAGTCTGCTATCACTCTTCCCTTCACCATCTTTTTGGCTATATACTCTATGTTGAACTCTGTGAGTAGAACGAGCCACCTAGCCAACTTTCCTGTAAGGGACGACGTCTGCTAGAGATACTTGAGGGGATCATGTTTGGAAACTGCCTACACTTTGTAAGATTGAAAATAGTGCTGGAGTTTTTTCGTTGCCCAAATCACTAATAGGCATGTTTTCTCCATAAGGCTATAACTAGTTTCATAAGGCAAGAGTTTCTTACTCAAGTAATAAATAACATGATTTATCTTATTTTGCCTTCTTGCGCCAACATCACCCCTATTACATCCTTTTCAATTGCCAGATATAAGATTAAGGTTTTACCTAGCCTTGCTGGTTGTAGAACAAGAGGATTCATCAGATAATCCTTAATAGCTTCAAAGGCTTGTTGACACCTTTCATCCCATACCATGGGTTGATCTTTCTTTAGAAGCTTAAAGATGGGGTTGCAAACGACCATCAATTTGGCTATAAATCTGCTGATATAGTGTAAAAGCCCAAGGAACCCTCGGACCTCTTTTTCATTCTTTGGTGCGGGCATATCCTGAATTGCCTTAATCTTATATAGATCTACCTCTATCCCTTTCTGGCTGATAATATGTCCCAATAGTTTCCCAGATGTAACCCTAGAAACACACTTTTTTGGATTTAGTCTGAGATTTTACTTTTTTGCCCATGCCAAAAACTTATCTAGTGCCTTGAAATGCCTTTCCCTGGTTACGAATTTCACCATCATATCATCCACATACACTTTCACTTTCTTGTGGATCATGTCATGCAGCAGAGTGGTCGGCATCCTCTGATAAGTGGCCCTTGCATTCTTTAATCCAAAAGGCATCACTCGGTAACAGTACACGCCCCATTCGGTAGTGAATGATGTCTTTAAATTATCCATCACCACCATCATGATCTGATTGTACCCTGAAAATCCATCCATGAAAGAGTACATCGCATTAAAAGCCACACTATCAATTAGCATATTAACATGCGGTAGCGAAAAGTAATCCTTGGGGCAAGCTTTGTTCAAATCTCGGTAATCCACACATACTCTAACCCTTCCATCCTTATTAGGAATAGGAACTATGTTTGCTAACCACTGGGTGTCCTCTACCACTTCTAGAAACTTCGCCTTAAACTATTTTTTAACTTTTTCCTTGACTAGGAGAGCCCATTTTGGTCTCAATCTTCTCTGCTTTTGCTTTATTGGTGCCATATGAGGGTATATGGGGATCCTGTGTTCTAAGATCTCCCTATCGATTCCAGGCAAGTCTTTATAACTCCAAGCAAATACTTTGTCTCTTTATTAAGATTTCTTTCATTTTTTCTCTCTCATCATGAGTTAAACCAAAAGCAAGCAATATATTTTTAGGATTATCATTTGTGCCTAAATTAAATAATTCAATTTACATAGATTTAATGTCAAATATATGCATGAAATGATCATCACAAATAGAATAACCATTAAGGAACACATCGTACAAATAAGCAAATTCGGACTTTATTGCATTCAATTTTGAAAAGAAAAGATCATCAGTTTCAAATGGAGAAACAAAAGAAAAATTATAATAATCATAAAAGACATCTATGATGGAGTTGAGGATGTAAGCTTTAAAATCAAGTTCTTTGCTTTGATCATCAGTGTTTTTTAACTCTGAGGTAGCTTCATTCTCTTTAAATTCTTCTTCAGCCAACACCAGCTCTTCAGTAGGGGTTTCTTCAATAGCAACACCTTTGGCTCTATTCACAAACTCAGCAAAGATTTTAAACCCTGGAATAACTTCCCTAGCCATCAGGAGAGGATCTGGAGTCCCGTTGTATGGGTACCTAGTGCCTTCCTTTATAAAAATTTCCCACAGAGTTTTCTTTTCGGTCACGACTTCATTTTTCTTTTCTTCAGACCGGCCCCAAATATCTATCTCTCCCTCAATTCCATAATCTTCTTTAAATCCTAGCTCGTGTTTTAAAATAGGCACCTTGTTTTCCATAAATTTTGGAGGTCCACTTTAATCTTTTCCTAACCCTATGTCGGGCATAAAATTCATGGTGCGCATCATTTTTAGAACCTTTTCATCCATCTCATCCTCATAAATTACACAAACCTCAAAGCTGGGACTAATGGAGATCTCTCTAGGGGGTTAGTTTTAGTGCAGCCACAGCTACTTCAGTTTCAGCAGAGATGGTGACAACCCTTCCTTTATGAGGGAACTTAATTTTTTGATGAACAGTGGACAGGACACCTCCCAGGGGGTGAAACCATGACCTTCCCAATAAAATGGCAAATGTTACCGGGATATCAATCATGTGCAAGTCAACCCAAACTTCTATAGGTCCCGTTTTGACTAATGCTCTGAATGTTCCCTCCATAGACCTTTTGGTGTCATTATAAGCCTTGATGACTACCTCAGAAGGTTTTAAGTCAGCCATCATCAACCCTAACTTTGGCAAAATCTTTAATGGACATACATTAATGGCAGCAGGTCATTTTTCCCTTCATCTCAGCCTTGATAAATAGAGCTTTGTAGTGGTCCCTCCCTTCTAAAGGCAGGTCATCATTAGAAAACATTATCGTTCCGTGAGGTTTCTATTAATGACCCAACCATTTGTTCCAAAGTAGAGTTAGTGGAGATCTTTTTCTGATTTAGTGCCAGAACTAAGGCCTCCCTATGGTCCTTAGAATGCATAAGTAACTCCCAAACACTGGTAACAGCCTCATCACTTCGCTTTACTTCTTTGCCTTTTTTAGAGCTCTCTGCCTTCCTAGACTTAGACTTGGCAATCTTTGGTTCTTCCCTCTTTCCTTTAACTTTCCCTATAGACTGGCCCACTCTACCCCTCTTATTTTCCCACAAGTCAATCCGTTCCTCGCTCTCATCATCATAACTCCATAAGTCCAACATGTGTACCTGTAATTCCACAAGTTATTTGCTTGGTTTTATGTTTTCAGGTTTAGCTTTTAGGGAGTTGTAGGTGACATCCACAAAGGAGTTTAAGACTTGTTCCTCCGTTAGACATGTGTTGACCATTAAAATGGGTGCATTTGGTGGTGGTACATTTTGATAATTAAGTAAGGGGTTGGTTTGGCTTTCTAGTTTCTGGGTCAGTAATGTTGCCTGAGTCAATCAAGTCTTGGATTTTATGTTTTAATTGGGTGTAGCTATTAGTGTCATGTCCAACGGGTTCTTTGGGTTAGCACTAGGTAAAGTTGTTGTGAAGGTAAAGGCTGTAACAGGTTCTTTTTAATAAGTTTGTCAAGGACCTTGGACAGAGGGTGTCCTAAATTCAAAAATCTTCAAGGCTATCTAACTGCATTAACCTGTATATTGTTGTTTGGTGGCCGGATGGCATGGATATGAAAATTACTGCTTGAACTAGCTCCTTCCTTGCCCCTAGACCTTCCTCCATAAAATTTATTCTCTTAGGCCAAGTTTGACTCTTTTTAAACTCCAAACCTGTACAACTCTTCAAAGCTTTTAATTCCCAAATCTCTTAACTTTCCAGACAATGTCGAGACACACCCTTCTATTACCAAGACTAATTGATCCAGCTTAGCAAGCCTATGTCTCATCAAAGATAGCTTTCCCCTTCAATGAGTCAGGTAATCAACAAAGTTCGTTAAAGTTCTGCTTAGTGTTCTCTAAATCTCTCAGTGATAACTCTAACTAAACATTGAGGACATATTTCTTCATGAAAGCAGTGCATAATTCCTTTTAATTTGATTGAACATGTGGTTCCAAGGTGTAGTACCAGCAGATCGACGCTCCCTCCAGCAAAATAGGGAACTGCGTAATGATTTGGCTTTTCGTTAACTCAGTGGCTTTCATATAAGTGATGTACTGCTTCAAATGAAAATGAGGATCCTTGGCACTAGTGTACTTCTTTATGTCAGGGAATTTGAATTTACAGGGTAATGGCTCATCTTCCTTTTCCAAATTCAGATCGGCATAATCTAGGGGGCAACAATACTAAATTATCATAGATCTGGTTTCTTCCATTATCATTTGCATTTGGTTCATTGCTTTGGTCATGCTCTTGGCCCACTCAGTTTGACCAACATCTTCGATTGAGTTCATATTTCTTCAATTTGATGGGTTGGCCAACACAGTCACATCATCTTCTTCCTTTCCTCTGATTGGGATTTCCTCGTCGAGATCCACCGGATTGAGTGGTGGTGCATTAGATGGTTTTGTCGGCTAATTCTCCCTAATAAGTTTAGTAATTTCTCCCATCATCTCCCTTATCATAGGTCTGGTTTCTTCATCACTTCATCTTTTAACTGTGCCTTAAATGTCTCTAGATTGAACCCTCATGCCATTTTTACTTCTGAATTTCTGACCAAACGACCTGAACTAACCCGGACCCACCATGTTGAGCTCGAAGGAACTATAGTGCTGTAAAATCGTTTGTTAGAATGATGCATGATGTGTATGCATGATATGCAAGTTTGTTTTATTTTAATAATATTTAAGAAATAAATAAATAAGAAAGATACAAAACCAAATTGCAAAGTTTAAACGTGCAAACTGCTGCCCTTATTTCTCCCACACGCGTATTCAATGGTGAGTATCTCATCCTAGGATTTTTGGTCTTGGTTTTAATTATCCATAGGGGATAACAAGACCGATGTATACAAAATGACTCTTAAAATGAACAAACAAGTAGTAGGCCTTTGAATTAAAATAAGGTCCATCATAATGGGTCATAGAAGCATGGAAGGCCTACTTTGACATGGTCCATTAAAAATGGGCCAAGATTTTATGCCAAGCTCCACTATATAGCTTCAAACTCATGCATTTTAGAATATCCTAAAGGAAGTTGCTAGGTCACTACATGAGCTGAGTCTTAGGTAAAAAGGTTTTGGCTCTCATAACGATATACATCCATATATGTCTCCCCACTCAAGGGTTAAACAACGCGAATTGGTATGTGTCGTGGGTGACAATAATTAAATATTCCACCACCAGGCTTGAGTAAAATGCAGGTAGCAAAGTACTGACTATTGCTGAGTTTATTTAGGACTGAAGTGCTCGTTGTGTGCAAAATGTGTAATGAATGCATAAATGCAGGAAGAAATAAGAAAATAATTAAAAATGATAAAATGCAATCAGTTTCTCTATCCCCAGTGGAGTTGCCACTGTAGGTGATAGGGTTTAGTGTGCGCCCAAGTATTTAGCAACCATGACACTATGTGGGCTCGAGGCCCACTTAGAAATATGATATAGGTCTTGGGCCTATTCAAAGATGGAGTCGCCACTCGGATAAAAGTACACTGTACAGCAACTGGATCCTACGGAGGTTCACAGAAGCCGTCATCAGAGATCGGGTTCAAAAACTAGGTATGACCATTTGAATGCTCACCCAACCTTATGGTTGACCTCTGTTTATATTTTTCATTTTACTACCTTAATTATTTAATTATTTCCTCATTTACATTTAAAATTGCAATTGCCTTCAGATAATTACCAAATTATATAGTTAAGTCCAAGTTTGCATATTAATCCAATTTCATACTTCTAAGTCCCACCACTCAATAAAAATAAAATAAGTAATAATTTACAACTATACATTCAAAATAAATAGGGAAAAGGATTAGGGATTACAACATTTTTAAATAAAATAAAAGAATAATATAAAGAAAATAAACCATACATATGCTGAAAGTAAACCAATAATAACCATAAACACAATGATATAAAAGGGGTAGCTAACAAAGGCAACTACTCAATGATGAAAATCATCAAGTAATTCCTGCAATAAACACATAATTAGCTCCTTCTTTCAAAACACAAAATCATATATAACAATACTTACAAAGAAATATTCTAAAGAGAAAGGATTTTCATATTGCAAACCAAAGAAATCATTAAACAATCAAGGTAACCCCCATCATGCAATGAAATAACTATGCCTAAAGTTAGAAAGAACATATTAAGTAAACATTATGATGAAAATTAATGAAAGGAGAAGAGCCAAACGACGGGCTGGCCAGTCAATGTGGCGATCACCTCATTGGCAAGGGGCGACGCCTCTATGATGAGGCATTGCCTCATCAACATGCCTCTTTGATGCATTTTTAGACAATAGAATCATACAGAACGTATAAACAAAGAGGCCAAGTTACCTGGAGGCCTGTTAATGTGGCGATCGCCTCATTGACAAGGGGTGACGCCTCTACTAAAAGGCGTCACCTGATTGACATGTTAGTTTAACTCTCAAAATGATTAGACCTCTACTTTAAACAAACAATACATGCATATATGCTCCAACATATAACAAATTACAACTACATGTAGTAATTATTTATGTTAGTCCGTTTTATATAATTGCATGATTCCATGCATGATTTTATTTATCATATATATATATATAAAGTTTAACTAATTTACAAAACGTGCCACTCGTCCCTCTCCCCTAACCTAACGCTCCCTCCCTCCATTTCCGCCGCTGCAACTCCGTTTCCTCACCATCGGTGTGCCTCCCGGCATGCCACCTCCACTTCCAGCTTGCTCTGCCGCCTGCTACTTCCTTTTCTGTCATGGTTTGGCCGTTTCATGGTCGAGAAATCGAAACTCACACTTAACGCCATTCAAGCCGATTTCGGCCACTAAATTGGACACCGCCAGTCTCATTCTCTTCCTTGAGCTCTGGTGAGTGCATTTCTAAGTTTGGTTTCACTTGTTTTGGTCTAAATTTTTGTTGGCGATCAATTTTTCATTTTGGCCATTTTGGTTTCTTTATTTTTTGAACTTCGATCTTAATGATTCAAGTTAAATTCCTTCACAAAATTTGCTCTTAATAGCTCAATCTACATTCTGTAATTTTTGTAGAATTTTTGGAAATTATTTTATTAATATTTTCTAATTTTTATAAATTGATTAAATAATTTGTGAAATTGTGATTTATGGTGTTTATAAAGGTTGAAATGAATTTTAGAAATGAATTTGTAATTTTTGTGTAATTATTATGAATTTATTTAGTTTAGGTGAATTTTGGAAAATTAGGTTAAATAAGTATTTTGTTAAAATTAATGGGTTAATTGAGTATAATTATTGATTTTATTGAATTATATGTTGAGAAATTAATTTTTGAGCAATTGTATAATTTTTAGTGAATTTTTGAATAATTATTGTATATTATGTGAATTTATATATAATTAGGGGTATTTTGGTAATTTGATAATAAATTGGTTGAAAATTAAGTTAAATTGGTTTTAATAATTATTTGAGATATAAAAATGATTTTTTCAAAATATTTAATATTTTTAACTAATTAAAACTATTTTTCAAAAATTATTTTCAAAATATATATAATATACTATTTTTGTAAATAAATGAGTTTTTAGTGAATTTTAATATGTTCTTGGGCTAATTGTGTAATTTGGATTTATAAAATGAATTTTGATTAATATTTATGAATTTATCGAGAATTATGAATTTTTAATAATATTTTATTAAAATTAGGGTTTTATTGTAATTATCGGTAAAATAATTATTTTTAGTGTTTTAAATACCTAAATTGCTATACTTTGATATATAAAGGGTATTTTCGGTATTTTTGGAATTTTAAGTGTATTTTGTGTTTATTTCGTGAATTGTAATCCTCGGTTAGTAGAATCGTAGTTTATGACTCCGACCAAGGGGTTATGTGACTGTATATACTCGAAGTGTATTTTCTTGCAGGACCGACTCTATTTTCTGAGTTGAGAGATGTCCATTTTACAGGGGAGGTTTTGCTGAATTTTCGGTAGAATTCTCGTATAACTTGACATTTGGTCAAATCTTTATTCCTTGTCTGTGTCCGGTGTTTTAGATCGAGTCTCTAGAAATTTCATTAGATTTATTCTAATTTTGTTTTGTCATTTATTTGTTTAGTTGTGCTGAGACCGAGACCTAGTGGACCAAGCCCGTTGAACCCGTCTCGTGGAGCGTATAACTGTGAGTTGTTATTTTATATATACGTGTATTAGGATGCATGTTTTTATAGATGTATGTTTTAATTGTATGAAATATGCATAAATAATTTAATAATTGCTTAGGTATATTTTAGGTATATTTTGGTATATTTAAAATTAAATGCATGTTTTATTATGGAATTATACTTAAAATGTTTTTAAGTATATATCTAGTTTATTTTTTGTTTACTTTATAATTAAATTGAATATGTTTGACATATATATACTCGAAATATGCTTAGTTTATTTTTTGGTATATTTCTAGTATATATATGGTTTATATGGTCATTTTAATTAATGTCATGCATCATTTATTTTATGAATGTATGGGTTTATTTTTAAATGAAGGATATCAATAGAACGTGCTACCTAGTGGCCAGCACTAGGACCGAGTACGTACCGGTACGACGATAGAATTTAGGTTAAATTACTAACCTATTTATGGATATTGATTGGATTGCTTTGTTTGATGTGAGATGTGATTTGAGAGTGTGATTGCTGGAGCTCGGTTGACCAAATGTCTCGGGGCCAATGACACTGACAGTCAGACTGCTGGAGCTCGGTTGACTTAGTGTCTCGGGGTCGATCTACTATCTAAATGGAACAAGTGAATTTATTTGGAATAAGTGAGCCTGTATGGCTAGAGTGTTATCTAACACTATTTAAGGTTGCGATCATTTAGGGTTTTATTTGATCCTTCATAAACGATTATTTTTTTCCGTATTACATAAAATGATTTTACTACATCCGTGTGTATTTGTCTGTATATATATTTATTATATATACTATTGAATGTGTGCATTTGTCATTTAGTTATGCATGTATATATATTATAACAATTCACTCAGTGAGGTCTGACTCCCCTCCGTTGATTTATTTTTCAAGAGAGTCTTCGTCCTCAAACCTCAGTAGCAGACCTTTACACCGGATTTCTTCTGCCTCAGCTTTATTATGTAAACGGTTTACTTGATTTTATTTTGTATTCTATACATTACAGCAGTTGTTTTAGTGAGCAGTATGTATTAGATATGTTTGAGATTTAAATTTTAAAGGTTTGAACCGAGAATTTGTATTAAAAGATTTTATATATATATGAGATGAGTTTGTGTTATTAAATCAGCTGATGAGTTACATTATTACTTATGAGATTTTAATTTTCGCTATAAGATATTTTATTTATTTTATTAGTATTGCATGATTTTATATTTTCTTTAAGGCTTGCTACGGGTTCCAGATTCGAAAGAATTTCCATTCCTAGCGCCGGTCATGGCCCCCTATTTTGGGTTGTGACAAAGTTGGTATCAGAGCGAAGTTTTGTGTTAGGGCTTTAGTTGTGTGAGTTGTGGCCCTAGTTTTCAGTGTTATGTTTTCTTTGAAACTACTGCAGTGAATCTGGTTCGAGTATGTCTTGATACATATTCCTTGATTTAGTTTTCTGCGTTATCCTCTGTTGTCTGTTTTGTCTGAACCCTTTTGTGTGTCTTTTCAGAATGAGGAGGCGAGCACATATCGCTCCACCGATCGTTGAGGCCGAGGATGATAAGTCCTTCCAGGATAAGGTTTTACCTCCTGAACCACCAGTTACGCATAGAGGTCGTGGCATAGGTAGACCTTGAGGAGCGACAGGTTATCGTAGACAGAGAGAGTTACAAGATGAGGAGCCTGTAGAGCCCAAGTACGAGGATGTTTCTGTACCTCTGATAGTTCAGCCTGTTCAGCCTGCCTATCGGCAGGGTATGTCTGACCCTAAGGTAGCTCTGTTCTATACCAGAGTTGGCAGGATTGCCTTCGATGGGACTTCTGACCCTTTAGATTTTCTACATGCGATTGAGACTAAGACTCGGACTGCTCACACCGAGTACCAGCGGATTATAATAGTCAAGCTTTCTGTTGAGGGACCAGCCTTGGACTGGTTTATTCAGATGATCCAGCCTTATATATTGACAATGACCTGGGCTCAGTTCAGAGTGCGATTCATGAGAAGATTCTACCCAGAGCTGCTTCGCATGAGTTATCGTCTCTGATTGACCAGTATTTCTCATAGTGATAGATCTATTGAGGAGTATACTCGAGATTTCCTCCGGCTTGGCAGATATGTAGAGGATCTAATGCTAGATCAGTACTTCACAGTTATCATATACATCACTGGATTAGGTTCTGCATTTGTTGGTATGCCTATAGTGGGCCTTACTCTGGAGTCAGTGATAGAGTTAGCCAAGGAGATTGAGTTGAGGCTAATTAGGCATGAAGCTATGCCTGATTATTACCAGTTGGGTGTACAATCAGGTGGATTCTAGACTACTCCGTACTCGAGTTTGATTGGATCGAGTAGTCAGTAGAGAGGTCCAGCTCAGTAAAGTCAGAGACAGCAGCAATGGGTACATCAGAGCAGTAGACATGGTCATAGAGGTCAGCGTAAACCATTCAGACTTGGGTCAGGTGCTTCGAGCAGCAGCAGTGGATGTAGTTTTCGGTCAGCTGTCAGTGTATGTTAAACATGCGGTAGAGTCCATCAAGGACCATGTTATATAACACCGCTGACATGCTTTAGATGCGGGCAGAAAGGACATTATGCTAGATTGTGTCCTTATTCCGGGTATCAGCAGCTGCAGATTCCGTAATTTTTTCAGCAGTCGATTACTAGTGTTGTACCCGTTCCTTTTCAGTTACCTCCAGCCCAGCATCAGAGTTCTACTTAGCTTGTTCCCCAGTAAGGTCGTAGTAGAGGTACTAGAGGAGGTGCCATAGGTGTTGGCTAGGCTTCTACCAGCCAGCAGGGAGGTCGAGGACAAGCCAGAGTCTTCCATCTCACTCAGCAGGATGCTCAGGCATCCAATGCAGTCGTGGCGAGTATTATTTCTATCTATTACCTGGATGCATAGGTTTTATTTGATCCGGGTGCCACACATTCGTTTGTTTCTCCTATTTTTGCTTCCAAGTCTTGTTAGCAAGCTTTAAGGATGGCTTTTCCTTTATCTGTTGCCACTCCTCTTAGTGATTCTTTGGATACCGATGTTGTTCTTTTTGGTTGTCCAGTTCTTATTGGAGGTAGAAAATTATCTGCTGATTTAATTCTGTTGAATGTGATGGAGTTTGATGTCATTTTGGGTATGGATTGGTTATCTCAGCACTATGCCATGGTGGATTGTCAGAGTAAAGAGGTGACTTTCAGAATTCCTGGTGAAGAAGAATTTAAGTTTGTGGATGATAGAAGTTTAGCACCTCAGAATCTCATTTCTGCTATTACGGCTAGGAAGTTGCTGAGGAAAGGTTGTCAGGGATATTTGGCATTGGTCAAGGATACTTCAGTGAAGAAGTTATCACTCACAGATGTTCCTATTGCTTGTGAGTTTCCTGATGTTTTTCCTGAGGAGTTGCCAGGTTTACCACCTAACAGAGAGATTGAGTTCTGTATAGATGTGGTTTCAGGCACTACCCCTATCTCTATGCCACCCTATAGAATGGCTCCTACAGAGTTGAAAAAGTTGAAGGAGCAGTTGTAAGAGTTATTGGATAAAGGTTTCATTAGACCCAGTGTTTCTCTTTGGGGTGTACCAGTCCTATTTGTGAAGAAGAAGGATGGTACCTAGAGACTGTGCATTGACTACAAAAAGCTAAACAAGGTGACAGTGAAGAACAAGTATCCCCTCCTAAGGATAGACGATCTATTTGATCAGCTACAGGGTGCACAGTTCTTTTCTAAGATTGATCTGAGGTCAGGTTATCATCAGTTGCGGATCAACGAAGCCAATGTTCCTAAAATGGCATTCCACACTCGATATGGTCATTATAAGTTTCTGGTGATGTCTTTTTCTTGACTAACACACCAGTAACTTTTATGGACCTGATGAACAGGGTATTCAGACCATATGTGGATCAGTTTGTGATAGTCTTCATCAATGATATACTGGTGTATTCGAGAAGTATGGAAGAGCATGTATATCACTTGAGGACTGTACTACAGACACTAAGAGAACATCAGTGTATGCTAAATTCTTGTAGTGTGATTTCTGGATAGAGAGTGTTGCTTTTCTTGGGCACGTAGTGTCTAAAGAAGGTATCCAGGTGGATCCACAGAAGATTGAGGCAGTGTTTGAGTGGCCTAGACTGACTTCAGTTACATAGATTCATAGTTTTCTAGGTTTAGCTGGGTACTATAGGAGGTTTGTGCAGGATTTTTCCAAAATTACAGCTCCTATGACTCGATTGACTCAGAAGAATGTAAGATTTGAGTGGTCAGAAGCTTATAAGAATAGTTTTCAATTATTGAAGGAGAAGTTGACCATAGTCCCAATGTTAGCTTTGCCTAATGGTATGGACAAGTTCACAGTGTATTGTGATGCCTCTAAAGTTGGCCTTGGTTGTGTGTTGATGCAGAATGGTAGGGTGATAGCCTATGCTTCAAGGCAGTTGAAGAAGTATGAGCAGAACTATTCTACATATGACCTTGAGATGGCTACAGTGATCCTTGCTCTCAAGATCTGGAGACATTATCTGTACGGGGTGACTTGTGAGATTTTTACTAATCACAGAGAGATCTGAATCTAAGGCAGAGGAGATGGTTGGAACTATTGAAAGATTATGACTGTAAGATTTTATATCATCTAGGCAAGGCTAATGTGGTAGCAGATGCCTTGAGTAAGAAGTCCTCAGGCAGTCTCGCTCATATCAATATGGAGAGGAGACTATTGATCTAGGAGTTGCATCTGTTAGTGGATCAAGATCTAATTATGAAGATTAGTATATTAGGTGGATTGCTAGCTCAATTTAAGGTGTGATCTATACTGAGAGATAGGAGTAAGGCAGCTCAGAGCCGAGATCCTATTATAGAAGAGCTTACAGAGAATGTTCAAGCAGGGAAATTCATTGATTTCACGCTCGATGATAATGGTGGATCAGTGGTAGATTATATGTTCATGATGTGGACAATTTAAGAGAAGAGATCCTAGAGGAAGCACAGTCTACAGCCTATAGCGTACATCCGAATGTCACTAAGATGTACCACAGTATCAGAGATTTGTACTGGTGGGACGGACTGAAGAAGGATGTCACTGATTATGTTGCTAAGTGCTTAACGTGTCAGCAAGTGAAAGCTGAGCATTATAAGCCTTCTGGGAAGCTTCAGCCTCTTCCTGTTCCTGAGTGGAAGTGGGAAAGGATAGCTATGGATTTTGTGGTTGGTTTACCTCATTCTAAGGATGGATACGATTCCATCTGGGTGATTATGGACAGGTTGACCAAGTCTGCACATTTCTTGCCTGTGAAAGCCACCTATTCTGGAGCTAGATTGGCGAAGCTATATATGAAGCATATTGTGTGCTTTCATAGAGTACCTATATCCATTGTGTCAGACAGAGGTTCAATATTTACCTTTCATTTTTGGCAAACATTGCAGGAAGCGATATGCACTAGGTTGGACTTCAGTACTGCTTTTCATCCTCAGACAGATGGTCAGTCTGAGAGGATGAATCAGACACTAGAAGATATGTTGAGGATGTGTGTTTTGGTTTTAGGTGGTAGCTGGGATGATCATTTGCCACTCGTAGAGTTTGCATATAATAATAGCTACCATAGCAGTATTGGAATGGCACCATATGAGGCTTTATATTGAAGGAAGTGTAGATCCCCTCTAAGTTGGGATGAGATTGGTGAGAGAGCTTTTACTAGACCTGAGATGGTTCAGGATGCTGCAGAGAAAGTCACTGTGATCAATAGTAGATTAGAGATTGCATTTAGCAGACAAAAGAGTTATGCGGATCCTAGGCGTAGAGATGTGGAATTTCAAGTTGGAGATTTTATTTTCCTGAAGGTGTCTCCAATGAAGGGTGTAATGAGATTTGGCATGAAGGGTAAGTTAGCACCGAGATATATCAAACCATTCAAGATTCTGGAGAGAGTTGGCATTGTTGCATATCGGTTGGCTTTGCCTCCGAGTATGTCTCAAGTGCATTCAGTGTTTCATATCTCAATGCTGAGGAAGTATGTCTCAAACCCTTCACACATGTTGCGGCCTGATAGTGTGGAAGTGAATGAAGATTTGATGTTTGTAGAAGAACCTGTGGCGATCATTGACTATCAAGTTCGATAATTACGTTTGAAATAGATTCCGATGGTCAAGGTTCTGTGGCGCATCAACAGGGTAGAGGAGCATACGTGGGAGACCGAAGCTGAGATGCAAGCTTCTTACCCGTATCTCTTCCCTTCTTGATCTTGTATTTCTTTTTTTTTTGGAATTCGGGGACGAATTCTTGTAAGGGGTGAAGACTATAATATCTCGAGATTTTAAATAATTTTAAACTGCATCGGGATATGCAGTGTTAATAATTTTGATAAATATATTTGATTATTTAATTAGTTTGTTAATTATTAAAGTTATTTTTAATTATTTTAAGTTTCTTACGTAAAATTTTTCCGAAAATTTTATTTTTGGAAAAATTATAACCTAAATAAATAATAATTATTTACGTTAATCCGTTTTATATAATTGCATGATATATATATATATATATATATATATATATATATATATATATATAAAGTTTAACTAATTCACAAAACGTGCCACTCGTCCCTCTCCCCTAACTCGACGCCCCCTCCCTCCATTTCCGCCACTGCAATTTCATTTCCTTATCGTCGGTATGCCTTCTAGCGTGCCACCTCCACTTCCAGCTTTCTCCGCCACCTGCTACTTCCTTTTCCGGCGTGGTTTGGCTGAGAAACCGAAACTCACACTCAACGTCGTTCAAGCCGATTCCGGCCACCAAATTGGACACCGCCAGTCTCATTCTCTTTCTTGAGCTCCGGTGAGTGCATTTCTAAGCTTGGTTTTACTTGTTTTGGTCTAGATTTTTGTTGGTGATCAATTTTCCATTTCGGCCATTTTGGTTTCTTTATTTTTTTGAACTTCAATCTTAATGATTCAAGCTAAATTCCTTCACAAAAGTTGCTCCTAGTACCTCAATCTACATTCTTTAATTTTTGTAGAATTTTTGGAAATTATTTTGATTTTTGTGAATTTTTTATTATTTTATTAATATTTTCTAATTTTCGTAAATTAATTAAATAATTTGTGAAATTATGATTTATGGTGTTTATAGAGGTTGAAATGAATTTTAGAAATTAATTTGTAATTTTTGTGATTTTTGTGTAAGCATTATGAATTTATTTAGTTTAGGTGAATTTTGGAAAATTAGGTTAAATAAGTATTTTGTTAAAATTAATGGGTTAATTGAGTATAATAATTGATTTTATTGAATTATATGTTGAGAAATTAATTTTTGAGCAATTGTATAATTTTTAGTGAATTTTTGAATAATTATTGTATATTATGTGAATTTATATATAATTAGGGGTATTTTGGTAATTTGATAATAAATTGGTTGAAAATTAAGTTAAATTGGTTTTAATAATTATTTGAGGTATAAAAATGATTTTTTCAAAATATTTAATATTTTTAACTAATTAAAACTATTTTTCAAAAATTATTTTCAAAATATATATAATATACTATTTTTGTAAATAAATGAGTTTTTAGTGAATTTTAATATGTTCTTGGGCTAATTGTGTAATTTGGATTTATAAAATGAATTTTGGCTAATATTTATGAATTTATTGAGAATTATGAATTTTTAATAATATTTTATTAAAATTAGGGTTTTATTGTAATTATCGGTAAAATAATTATTTTTAGTGTTTTAAATACCTAAATTGCTATACTTTGATATATATAAAGGGTATTTTTAGTATTTTTGAATTTTAAGTGTATTCTGTGTTTATTTCATGAATTGTAAACCTTGGTCGGTAGAATCGTAGTTTAAGAGTCCGACCGAGGGTTTGTGTGACTGTATATACTCGAAGTGTGTTTTCTTGTAGGACCGGCTCTACTTTCTCAGTAGAGAGATGTCCGTTTTGCAGGGGAGGTTCTGCCGAATTTTCGATAGAATTCTCGTAAAACATGACATTCGATCAGATCCCTATTCCTTGTCTGTGTCCGGTGTTTAGATCGAGTCTCTAGGAATTTCGTTAGATTTATTCTAATTTCGTGTTGTTATTTATTTGTTTAATTGTGCTGAGACCGAGGTCTAGTGGACCAGGCCCGTTGGATTCGTCTCGTGAAACGCACAACTGTGAGTTATTATTTTATATATATGTGTATTAGGATGTATGTTTTTAGAGATGTATATTTTAATTGTATGAAATATGCATAAATAATTTAATAATTGCTTAGATATATTTTAGGTATATTTTGGTATATTTAAAATTAAATGCATGTTTTATTATGGAATTATACTTAAAATGTTTTTAAGTATATACATAGTTTATTTTTTGTTTACTTTATAATTAAACTGAATATGTTTGACATATATATACTTGAAATATACTTGGTTTATTTTTTGGTATATTTCTAGTATATATATGGTTTATATGGTCATTTTAATTAATGTCATGCATCATTTATTTTATGAATGTATGAGTTTATTTTTAAATGAAGGATATCAATAGAAGTGCTACCTAGTGGCCAGCACTAGGACCGAGTACATACTGGTACGACGATAGAATTTAGGTTAAATTACTAACCTATTTGTGGGATATTGATTGGATTGCTTTGTTTGATGTGAGATGTGATTTGAGAGTGTGATTGCTGGAGTTCGGTTGACCAAGTATCTCGGGGCCAATGACACTGACAGTCAGACTGCTGGAACTCGGTTGACTTAGTGTCTCGGGGCCGGTCTACTGTCCAAATGGAACAAGTGAATTTATTTGGAATAAGTGAGCTTGTATGGCTAGAGTGTTGTCTAACACTATTTGAGGTTGCGATCATTTAGGGTTTTATTTGATCCTTCATAAATGATTATTTTTTTACCGTATTATATAAAATGATTTTGCTGAATCCGTGTGTATTTGTCTGTATATATATTTATTATATATACTATTAAATGTGTGCATTTATCATTTAGTTATGCATGTATATATATTATAACAATTCAGTGAGGTCTGATTCCCCTCCGTTGATTTATTTTTCAAGAGAGTTTTCGTCCTCAGACCTTAATAGCAGACTTTTACACTGGATTTCTTCTGCCCCGACTTTTATTATGTAAACTGTGTACTTGATTTTTTTTTTGTATTCTAGACATTGCAGTAGTTGTTTTAGTGAGCAGTATGTATTAGATATGTTTGAGATTTAAATTTTAAAGGTTTGAACCGAGAATTTGTATTAAGAGATTTTATATATATATGAGATGAGTTTGTGCTATTAAATCAGCTAATGAGTTACATTATTACTTATGAGATTTTAATTTTCATTGCAAGATATTTTATTTATTTTATTAATATTGCATGCTTTTATATTTTCTTTAAGATTTATTACGAGTTCCGGATTCGAAAGAATTTTAACTCCCTAGCGTCGGTCATGATCTCCTGTTTTGGATCGTAACAAATATGGACACAACAATTTCTTAAATTTAAGGATATAACACACACGAATATATATATATATATATATATATATATATATATATATATATATATATATATATATTCCACATGTGTATTATTTTATATTATATAAAGATGATTCATTACAAAAATAAAGCTAGTGTGATAAAACAAAACTCCATAAAATTTAAATATTTATTATAATTATTTAATTAATTATTTATTATTGTCATATATAAGACAAACATAAAAATGGCCAATATACATTATCTATATAAAAAATAGAACTAAAAAGTGTCCTCAAAAAGTTTCTCAAAAATAATATAATATATGTCTAGCCATATCGGACATATATTGAATCTGTATCAGAATCTGTAGGTGATTTATAGCTATAATCAATTAATGGTGGACTCTTTTTCCACTTATTGTTTTTTATTTGTGCTGTGATTGCAACCTTGTAAGTTGAGGAAAACCACCCGCGTCAGTGTAATCTGGGCATTGAAAATTAGTCGACCACGCGAGCTCTTATTTTTCACCCAAAACGGACGAATCATCAGTAAAAAAAATGTGAAACTTGATATATAAAAATTCAACTTTCATTTTTAAGTTTTATTTTTTGAACTTTTTATTTTTATTTTGTTACAATGCTCAAATTACATCGAATGTTAATTGCATTTGCACTGGATTATATGGTCTGAATTTAAAAATTTAAAAATTTAAATTAAGAAATTTAAAGTTCTTATCATTAATTCAAAATTTTTATTATTTTTTAAGTTAGTTGATATCATAAATTTTTCAGCAAAAGGGAAGAATAAGGGAAATAAAAATTCGAACTTTTCTTTCCATATTTGGATGTTTATACTTTTTGCCACTTAAATTATTTATTAGTGATGAACTCTTTACCATTTAAAATGGTTAAATTTTAATTTTTGTGTAACTTATTTTTTTTACTTGTCAAACTCCTAATATGATTAAATTTTAATTTTTGTGTAACTTATTTTTACTTATCAATCGAGCACCATTTATTTTATTTTTTTTTTTCACTAGCGAAGTTTTTTTTTTTTTTTGAGAATTTTTCACTAGCGAAGTTTTTTGTTTTCAAGAATTTTTCACTAGCTAAGTTGATGGCCACTAAAGGCAAAATTATTTTTGTTAAATTACAGTTGTGCTCTTATTTGTTTAATGATATATAATAATAATAATAATAATCTTAGAATATCTATTTTAATTGGACAATTAATTAAATTTGAATTGTATAAATTTATGTATCATAATTTAAATATTTATAACTTATAACTAATTTATTTATTTATTTATATTTTATTTTTATAATTTTTAATATGAGACGGAAGCGTAAAGACACATTGGTACATATTGCTTTCAGGTGATATATGACATTTTTTTTTTCTTCTATTTTTATGTGATCTACACGTTCCTAGCTATATAAACATTTACATCATCCAACACAGAGATTCACCGCTAAAACTAAAATCAAAGCAATTCAACGTTATATCCACGTACCCTGAAGGCCTCATCTACTCAATTCTAATTTTTTCCTTAAAAACAAAAGTAAACTTGTCTGTTTATATGTATCTTTTATTACAAAATCTTCTCTACCACACGCTCAAAATCCTTAATAAATTTATATAAGAAAAAAAAGAAAAATAGAGAGCATGCATATATGTGTTTATGTGACTGTGAGAACGTAGAGTGAAGACCCCACAAACTCTTCAATTTTTTTTTTTCTTTTTTCATATCAAGGTGATGGAGAGAGCTTCTTCTTCATCATCTTCTCAAAGAAACCATGGAGAAGAAGAAGGGGTGCTTTCTTGCTGGGGTCGTTTAAAGTTGAAGCTTCCATGGACAAAGAAAAGAATAATTAGCAGCAGTGGTGGTGATGGTGGCAGCAGCATATACACAAGGCAGAGAAGAGGAGGAGGATGGAACATAGGCGCTCTTTTTAATAGAAACAATAGGCAACACTACAGACCAGCTGGTGGTTTTAGGTATGATCCTTTAAGCTATGCTCAAAATTTTGATGAAGGTTGTTGGGATGATTATAATGAAGATGGAATATATCGTGGATTCTCTTCAAGATTTGCTCCTCCTCCTTCAAAATCAAATACTTCAGATCACCATAATTAACATATATTTGTTCTTGGGGAGAAAATAAGGATTTATTTAATTTCTATATATGATTGAGGACATTGCTAATTTACATGGTATAGTTTACTGATTATCAATGAAAAAATATTTTATATTTGATAGCAATAGCATTATTCACATAGTTTTTTTTTTTTTGTTTCCATTACTAATTAATATTCATTTTATTCTTCCGTTAACAACTGTAATTAAGGAAGTTTCACCATTTACGTTGTTATATATTATATCCATGACCTTTAATGCTTAGAAGGGAGTTTTTACCTTTATACTACTCAAGTTTCGGTACAGCTTACTTCTATGTGTTTATAAAAATGCATTATTTCAAGAGCTAGCAAATTTCAATGCCCTGCAAATAATAACATAAGTTTATTAAAAAAAAGCATATATCTTGTTGTTTTAACGAGGAACAATATGTTTTATTGTGAATTTGAATGTAATTGAGAGATTTTCACTTGTATAGCACTTAAAATTACTGTAGTAAATTCTTTTTTGATATAAATTTAAATTTCATTTTTTTTTTTACCATTGAATTTCATCCCATTGTGTTGTTTTGGTCAGATAATTTTTCCAGGAATACAAATTTAATTTGACAACCTTGATTTACTTGGAATTAATATGGACCATCCAGCTAGCATATATAAAAGAGCATATAGAATAATCCAATTATGTTTGTGATTTTTGTATGAGCATAATATAAAAATCAAATCGAGTAGCCCAAAAATGTATTGATGGTTTATACATTATTGCTAAAGGGGTAATGGTTGGAGCAAAAACTTCATAATATAAATTTATTGGCAGACATTGTTCACTATTTCTTTTTTTTTTTTTAACCATTATCAAAAACTGCTCATTTAAGCTATATATCCAATTTTAATAGTTAAAATTGTATATTTAAATATTGATCGCAACTCATCTGTCACCGCAGTATTTTGAGGTCTTAAATTCATTGTTATTGGCCCATTTTGTTTCATAATTAATTAATTAAAGAGAAAATACTAAAGTAGAAGATTTAACTTAAATCAATATACAAAATAACTATATCATTCCTTTTAATTTATAAATGAGAGTTATCATTCTGAATTTTTTTTTTAATATAATAAAAAGAATATATGTTATTTGACTACTCTTCTTTTATCTTCATACTTTTTCTTACCAAGCAAAGATATGAATATTTCATGCATGGTCAAAGTAAAGTATATTGGAACTCCCTTTAAAGCCAAAATCATGAAGGAACATAACTGTACCTTGGTATATGATTTAAAGATGAGGTAATTTTTTGTTTAACAACAGCAGTTACAACTGTATATATATATCATATCATAATATTTATCATATTAACTATTATAACAACTGTTATAGATTACAAATTATTACAATTAACTATAATATGAAGAAAATATTTATATATGAATAAGTTCTTGGGGAGTCTGGGACAAAAAACAAATAAAATCCTTATCATGGCCACCAAGGATTGAACCATGAGCAAAGGTCATGGAGCCTCCACATTTGATATCACCGATATTTTTATAAATTATTAAATTAATTTTAGAATATATAGTATTAATAAATATTTTAAATTTTTATATATTATGATTATTTTGTGTAATTTAATTAAATTTTAGTATTGATGTTTATTTTATTTTATTATGGAATAAATATTAAATTGAGATTTAAAAATTTAATTTATTATTATGTATTATTTAATAATATTATTATTGTTATTATTTGTGAATAGTATTAATTTATTTTATTGTAAATATTTTAATATATAGTGGTGGATTTAATTTGAAAGTAATTACTTAATTCAAAAATATTATTATCATTATTATTATATTTTATATATGTGTGATATTTTGTCCTTTTCCTAATTATATATATATATAAAAAGAAAGAAGCATTATTTTTTTCGGGCCTTTTTCTTTCTCTTTATTTTTTTCTTTCTTTTATTTTTTTTTTTCTTCTTCTTCTTCTTTCCGGTTTGCCAACCACCGCACGAACCACCACCACACCACCAGTTTAGTACCGGATAGCCAGTAGTAGCAGCAGTGATAGTGCAAATTGCACAATTCACACAGTGCAATCCGATCGCCGGCAAGGAAACCAATCGAACTTGGGTTCATTTCTAACTTCACGCTACAAGCCTCGATAATCTGTAGTTAGTTTCGAGTGAATCGACCGATAAAAATTCCGAAAACTCAATTTTATATTTATGTCAATATGTTTAATTTGATTTTTCTTATTGAATTTAATTTTATTTGGAGATGTGATAGTTAGATAAATTGATTTTTGAGCTAAAATATAACTAAATATTATTTTTATTTATTTTTTTGAAATTATTAAAAAAATATGTATTTTCGGGTTTAGTTACTGTTTACACAGTTCTAGGTCCGAAATTTTTATTATTTTTATTAAATTCTATATATTATTTAGAGTAAGTTTCATAAAAGAAGTTTATTTAAATTATGTACCAAATTTTTATTACAAATTTTTGAATGTTTATGTGAAAAATGAATTTTTGGAAAAATTAGTATAAATTAGTAATTTTTATATTTTAATTGAAATTATTGTTAATTATTATGTTTTGGGTAGTTTTTGAATAATAAAAATTATTAAATTAATTTTTGTGAATTATTTACTATTTTTAGCTAATTAATAATAATTTCTAGAAATATATTCAAATGATAGTTTTATTTATTATTTTTATGATTAAATGGATTTTTAGTTATTTTATTATATATTTGAGCAATTTAAATAATTGTTGGTAATTTATGCTATTTAATTTCAAATATTTAAAAGAATGGGTTTATTTAATATTATTTACTTATATTTGAAATTTTATCATTTAATTTGGAAAATAAATATTTTTGATGCTTTTATTATATAAATAAGTCGCTTTTGATATTAAATGAGATTTTATAATTTTGGTTGAAATATTTGATACTTATTATTTAAATGAGATTTTTATAATTTTGGATGAATTAATGGTATTTATTATTAGTTTATTGATTGTGGCATTTGATTGAATTTTGATAGTTTATGTTTACATATGTATGTTTGGAAGTTAGTAAATTATTTGATTTTAATTGAAATTGTTGTTAATTATTTTGTTTTAAACTATTTATGGATTAATAAAAGTATGAAAAGTAATTTTTAATATTATTTTCCATTTATTAGTTAATTTGTGATAATTTTGGAATAATATGTAAATAATAAATTTATTTATTATTTTTGAGCTTAAATGGGTATTTTATTATTTTATGATATTAAATAGTGATTTTAATAATTATTTGCAATCTATGCTAATTTAATTGTAAAATGGGAATTTTATTCCATTTATGAATTTTATTAGCAAATATTATTTAAAAGCTAGAATTTTATTATTTAGTTGGAAAATAAAGGTTTTTAATATTTTTATGAGACATTTTGATGATTTGAGAAGTTATTATATTTTTATATAGATTTTTATGATTTTTGGGTGAATTATTTGAAATTATAATCATAATAATAATTATTATTTATATATTTGTGGATTGTTGAAGCTCGGTTGGACATTATGAGTAGTTCGGGGGTCCAACCAGAGCAGTTGAACTTATGAGTTATAGAAGTGTATTTTTTGTGCAAAATCAACCCTACTTTTGTAGGGAAATGTTCGTTTTATAAGGAAAACTCTGCCGAATTTTTAATGAATTTCTCATAAATGTGACAACCAGTCCAAGTCTATTTTTGAAATTTTGGTCGAGTCATGTTTAGATCGAGTCATTCTTATAAATTTTAGAGTTATTAAATTAGGAATTTTATTCTATTAATAATATATTATTTTTCTTTAATTGTATTGAGAGCTAGGTTGACCGGACCGGACCGGTCGAAATGAAACACTGGAGCACAGTAGTACTGTAAGTTATTGTTATATATATGCATTGCACGTAGAATAAATATTTTGTGAGCATTCATGATCTAAATAATGTGAATTTAAATATGAATTATTTATTTAAATGTTTATATTTATATTTTGTATATATTTAGAATATAAACGATATATTATTTGATGAATGAATGCTACCATGTTTTTAATTATGCATTTCATTAATTTTTTAATATTTATAAGTATAATTTGGAGGATAGTTGTAGAACATGCCACCTAATGGGCTATACTAGGACTGTTGCATAATAGTATGGCAGATTTTAGGTTGAAAATCTGATTATTTGATTATGAAATTGATTATTGAGACTTATGGTGAGAGAGTGGTGTGATTGCGGGAGCTTGGTTGACTTAGTGTCTCAGGGCCAATCACATCGACAGTAAGACTGCGGGAGCTCAGTTGACTTAGTGTCTCAAGACTAATCTACTGTCTAAAAATGGAAAAGAGAAATATTTTGGAATTAAGTAAGTCTGTTGGCTAGTGAAATTTAGTGATCGAGGTTGCAAAATATTTTAGGGCTCCACTCCGATCCTCCACCTAAAAATTTTCCTATATTTATTATTGCATTGAAAAAGTGATTTTGGCACATGTATGAAATGCATGTATATTATATTATAGAAATATAATATATTATTATTCTGATGTCTGAATGCATATATTTTATTGTAATAATCCTGATTTTTAAATTATTTTATTAAATAATGAGATATGTAATGTTAATAAAGTTTAAAAGTTATATTCAATTATTTTGCTATTTTGTGATTTATTATCATTATTGTAATATCCCGTGTTTTTAAATATTTTAATACTGTATTGGGATATGCAGTGTTAATAATTTTTAAATATAATATTGATATTTAATAAGCTTTTATTTAATTTAAATTGATTTTTAATTGTTTATCATTATTTTAAGTGCTTTACGTAAAATTTTTCCGAGACTTTCATTTTCGGGGAAAATTTCACGTAAATAATTTATTATTAATTATTTTAAATATATTTACGGACTTGCATGAACTCATACGTATTTTTAAATTACTAAATAAAGCCTATGTGTGTATATATTTATTTAATTAGGGTTTAATTTACTACCCTAATATTTTATTATTTGTTTATTAATTTTATTGTTATTTAATTATTTTATTTATTATTAAATTTTAAATTATTATAATAAGTGTGTGGTGTGTGATTTTCCCCAAATATTTTATTAAAATTATTATTTTTATTTATTTTTATTTATTTTTCTTTTTTCTTTTTTTTTCTTTTTCTTTTTCTTTTCTTTTCTTTTCTTTTCTTCTTCTTCTTATTCCTTCATGAGCCCGACCCTCCTCCATCTTCCTCTCCCCGCTGCTACTCCGATCACCGGCCGTCATAGTGCCTACCCTGTGTGTCGCCGTCTTCTCTAGCTACTCTGCCGCTCCTAGCTTCCTTCCCCGGCGCCGGCTAGCTCCAATTCCTCCATTTTCGGCCGAAAGCTTCATTTCTTCACACCTCGCGATTCCGGCCACCATTTTCGACACCGCCAGTCTCTTTCTTCTCCTTGAGCTCCAATGAGTGTGATTCTAGCTTTGGTTTGAGCTGAAATGTTCTTGATTTGCTTAGGTTTTGAATTTTTGATTTCGGCCATATTAGGGTTTTTGATTTTTTTGAACTTTGAATTGATTTATTGATGAAAATTCTCTTAAAAAATGTTGTTCCCCTTAGCTTAATCTACATGTATGAATTTTTTTGGAATTTTTGGAGATTAATTTGATTTTTGGGTATTTTTGAATATTTTAATATTATTTTCTAATTTTCGGAAATTAATTAATTAAATTATCAAATTGTGTTTTATGATGAATATAGGTGTTTAAATGAATTATATAAATTTATTTGGAATTTTTATGAATTTCTATGTATTTATTTTGAATTATTTAAGTTTATGTAATTTTGAAAAAATAGGGTTAATTATGTTTTTAATTGAATTTAATTGGTTAATTGAGTTTAATTATTAATATTATTGATAAATATGTTGATAAAATTAATTTTGGATAATTATACTATTTTTGATGAATTTTTGAAGTAATTTTAGTATATTTATATATATAAGGGCATTTTGGTAATTTTAAACAAAATTGGCTAAAAATGTAATTTAATTAGTTTTAATAATTATTTAAGGTATAAAAATGATTTCCACAAATTATTTAGTATTTTTAACTAATTAAAACTATTTTTCGTGAATTATTTTCAATTATATATATAATATACGATTTTACTAATAAAATGAGTTTTTATCGGTTTTTACTATGTTTAAAGGTTAATTATGTAATTTCTATGTATAAAATGTATTTCTATGTTATAAGGGTATTTTTGGTATTTTTATAATTATTCTATGTTTGTGGACCCCGGTCGATAGATTGTAGTTTAGAGTCCGACCAAGGGGTTGTGGATGAGTGGTTGAGCCTGTTTTTCGAAGTGTATTTCTTTGCAGGGTCAGCTCTACTCTTTGAGTAGAGAGATGTCCGTTTTACAAGGGAGGTTCTGCCGAATTTTTGATAGAATTCTCGTAAAATGTGATGTCCGGTCGATCCCTAATCTCGATTCTATGTTTAATATTGTAGATCGAGTTCTAGGATTTTTGTTAGGTTTATTCTGATTTCTGTCGTTATTATTTGTTTAGTTGCGCCGAGACCGAGGCCTAGTGGACCAGGCCCGTTGGATCCATCTCGAGGAGCGCACTAACTGTGAGTTACTATTTTATATATATGTGCTTTAGGATGCATGATTTTAGAAATATATGTTTTATTTTGATTAAATATGCATAAATAATGTGATTTGTATTTAAGTATATTTTAGTTTACTTTTGATTTATTTTTGGTATATATTAAATTATATGCATGTTTTATTAATAAATTATATTTAAAATATTTTTAAATATATTTCTAGCTTAATTTGTAATTTGATTGGATTTATTTGACGTATATATACTCGAAATATACCTGGTTTACTTTTGATATATTTTCAATATATATATGGTTTATATTGTTATGTTATTTAAATTCATGCATCATTTATTTATGAATGAATGTTTTATATTTATTAATGAAGGATATCAATAGAACGTGCTACCTAGTGGGCAGCACTAGGACCAAGTACGTACTAGTACGCTTATAGCATTTAAGCTATATTACTAACCATTTGTGGATATTGATTGGTTATGAATATTTAATGTGTGTGATGTGATTTGGGTGTGATTGCTGGAGCTCGGTTGACCAAGTGTCTCGGGGCCAATCACACTGACAGTCAGACTACTGGAGTTTGGTTAACTTAGTGTCTTGGGGCTAGTTTACTGTCTAAATGGAATAAGTGAATATTTTGGAATAAGTGAGCCTGTATGGCTAGAGTGTTGTCTAACACTGTTTTTGAAGTTGCGATATCACAGGGTTCTATTTGATCCTTCATAAACGATGATTTTCAGTAAAATATATATAAAACGATTTTACAGCATCTGTGTGTATTTGTCTGTATATATACATATTAGATATATATTATTGATTGTATGCATTGTCATTTAGTGTGCATGTATATATATTATAGTAATTCACTCAGTAAGGTCTGACTCCCCTCTGTTGACTATTTTTTTCAGGAGAGTCATCTTCTTCAGACCTCAGTAGCAGACCTGTACGCCGAATTTCTTCCATCCCGGCTTTTTTGTGTAAACTGTTTATCTGAGTCTTGAGTTTTATTTTATCTAGACACTGCAGTAGTCAATAAATATTTAAAGAGATGTTGTATTATATATTTGAACTGAATTTGTATTAAAGAAGTTTATATATATGTGATGATGAGGATTTGATTTAAATTCAGTTGGTGCAAATATTATTATTATATTAATGATTTTTATTTCCGCTGCATCATATATTGTTATTATTACTATTGCATGTTTATTTTATTTTTAGGCTTGCTACGGGTTCCGGATTTGAAAGAATTCCCATTCCCTAGCACCGGTCATGGCCCCTGTTTTGGGTCGTGACAATTATTTTATGTTTCATTGAATTTTCTACGTAAATTCATTAATTTGGAATTTATTATTTTGGACGTTTAAATTTCATTATATATGTTTATTATTTTCGAATACTAATATTTTAATAACGTTAACTTAGTGCATGGTTATTTTAATATTCTTTTTAAGTACTAACCTTATTTTATTAATTTACGTGCTTCAAGTATTATTAATATTTTAAATACATCATTGTTACTTTATTTTTATTGATTTATATTATTACATTAATAAATTATCTCATAAATATTGTTTATATTGTTGTTAATTTCAATTGTGTTTTTCGTTGTTAATATCGTGGTTATTATTTTTATTATTAATATCATTAGCAATATTTTTATTGTTCAATATTACTAAGAATAATATTCTTATTAGTCAATTATTTTAAAAATAGTATTAATTTTAATTGTTGTTAATATTATATTGTGTATATTAGGTGTTTGTGCGCGACTTGTGTGAGTACCTCTATATATATATATATATACATATATATATACAAGGAAAAGAACGAAGAAATGGCAGCCTCCTTCTCCCTGTCCCCTTCGCGCATAAACCACCCTCCCCTGCCATTGTGCAATTTCTTCTTCCTCATATTGCTCAGCCTCTACCAGCGCCACCATTTTCTTCTTCCCGTCATCACAGCCATGGAAGAAGCTACAGAAGCCGCCGGGAGTGACAGCAGCAACATTCTCCTCCTCACACAAAGACCACAAGCAGCAGTAGCTTTCCGTCACGACGCCAGCTCCGCCACCTGCTATCATCGGGCATGGCAGCAGCTCCGGCACTTGCAAAAGCAGCCCACCATCTGCTCTTGATCCTTTTGTTAGGTAAGTTGTGGTAGTTAGTGTTAGTTGTTAGGTAGTTGTTTTTGATAGTTTTAGGTTGATTTTGGGTTGATCTATATATGTAGACTAGTTGATCTAAATTATTTTGGTTAATTTTTAACTATTTTACATTTAATTATTAAATTATGTTAATTAATTATTTTTATTATGAATTTGATTAAATTATTGTTATTATCTATTGTTATTAATTTTGGTGTTGAGGAATTAAATTTTTGGGAATTATTATATAATTTTTAGAAATATTTTTAGTTTATATAAATTTTGGAATATTGAATTAAAGGTGCATTTTGATTGAATTTAGAGTTTAATTTTGTGTTTTAGTGGATATTAGAACGTTATTTATTAATATAATAATTTTTATGAATTTATATAATTTTTATGGAATTTATATAAATTATGAGTATTTTAAATTATTAAGTTAAATAAGTATTTTTGTTGAAATTATTGGTTAAAAATATGTTTTGGTTGATATTAGTATATTATATGTTGATTAAATAATTTTAATGAGTTTCTATAATTTTTGAGAAAATTATTTAGTATATTTAAGTATATTGAATATTTGATATTGTAGGGGTAAATTTGTAATTTTGTGTTAATTATAGTTAAATATTATGTTATAGTTGATTTTAGAATTATTTAAGGTAATAAAATGATTTTTACAAATTAATTACTATTTTAACTAATTAATATTATTTTTATTATTTTTTGAAAAATGTTTTCAAATAAATATATTATATATACTATTTTGGAAATAAATTGGGTTTAAAAATAATTTTATTATATAATTAAACTATTTATGCAATTAAATGTGAATTTTGTTATGTTATGTTATGTTGAATAATTGTAAAATTTCATTTTTATTAATATTATATAATGTTTGAAATTCTATTAGTTAATTGCGATAAATTTAGAATATTATGTGAATAATAAGTGTATTTATTATTTCAGGACTAAATGTGTATTTTATTATTTTTGTGATATTAAATTGTAATTTAAATATTATTTACAATTTATGTTAATTTAATTGTAAAATGGGAATTTTGTTCCATTTATGAATTTTTATTATCAAATATTAATTAAATTAAACTTTTATGTTTTAATTGAAACATAAAGGTTTTTAAATATTTTTACTGGGTTTTTGATGATTTTTATTATTTTACTGTTCAATATTCTTATTTTGTAAATTGTGAATCTCGGTTGAGGATTTATAGAGTTTGAGGTCCCAACCTGAGGTGTTATGCTTTGAGATTTTGGAAGTGTGTTTTCTGTGCAGGATTGACCCTACTTTTGTAGGGAGATGTCCGTTTTACAGAAGAGACTCTGCAAAAATTTCGATAGATTTTTCGTAAAACGTGACAACCGGTCCGAGTCTAGTTTTGAATTTTTGATTGAGTCTTTCTATAGTAATCCTAGAAGCGTAGAATTAGATGTTTATTCTAATTGTTAATGTTATTTTATTTTTCTAGCTGCGCTGAGACCGAGGCCTAACAGACCAGGCCCGTCGAATTTATCTCGTGGAGCGCGAATCTAAGAGTTATTATATTGTATATATATGCATTACATATAGAATGCATGATTTAGGATTTTTCATTTTCATTATATGTTTTTAATAGTGATTTAAATTATAATATGATTTGGTATAATTAGGTTTATTTTTAGTATATTTTAGTACATATACATGTTATGAATGTAAGTTTATTTAAATGATTAGTATACTTTAAGTATATTTTTAGTATATTTTAGGCATATTCTTAAATAAATGCATGTTTAATTGTTGATTTAAACTTAGCATGTTTATAATATACTATTGGTTTTTTTTTTAGTATATTTCATGATTTATTTAGATTTATTTGACATATATACATTTGAAATATACTTAGTTTATTTTAGGTATATTTCTAATATATATATGTTTTATTTTATCATTATGATTATTATTCGGCATTATTTATTATCCATATGAATTATTTATTTTAAATGAAAGATATCAATAGAACATGCTTTCTAGTGGACAACACTAGAATTGTGTACGTACCGATGTGATAAATTTAGGTATGAGTGAGGAATTAATTGTGGTGATTATGATTTGATTGAGATATGATGTGATTGATAGTGTGATTGCTGGAGCTCGATTGATCAAGTGTCTCGGGGCCAATCACACTGATAGTCAGACTGCGAGAGCTTGGTTGACTTAGTGTCTCGGGGCCAGTATACTGTCCAAATTGGAATAAGTGATCTATTTGGATTTAAGTGAGCCTGTATGGTTAGAGTGATGATATGGTTGATTGAGGTTACGATTAATAGGGTTTTATTCGATCCTTTATGAATTAAAATAAATGTTTTCTGCATCTAGTATATTATAAAAGTAGAGTTGGCATATGTATGAAATGCATGAATATATATATATATATATATATATATATATATATATATATATATATATATATATATATATATATATATATGATTGGATATGATTTTGATTGCATGTATATATAATATAATAATTCACTCAGTGAGGTCTGACTCCCCTTAATTTTTTTTTCAGAATATCTTATATCGTCAAACCTTAGTAGTAGAGTTTCTCGTCGGTGTTCTTCCGTCTCGACTATTTTATGTAAATGTATAATTCAAACTCGGATTTGTATTCTAGAAACTGCAGTAGTAATTTTATTGTATTAGAAAAGTATTATTTTGTTTTGATATTTAATACTCTGAGAGTTATATCTGAACATTGTATGAATATATTTATTTATGAAATGATTTAAAGTATTTATTTTATATATTGATTCAAAAAATTTTAATTCTGTTGTACTTTTTATTTATTTATTTCATAATTTTATTTTCTAAGGCTTGCTACGAGTTCCGAATTCCCGTTCTCTAGCGCCGGTCATGACTTCTAATTTGGATCGTGACATTTATAGTGCATGTATATATATAATAATAATTCACTCAATGATATTTGACCCCCTCAATATTTTTTTAGGATACTCTACTTCGTCAGACCTCAGTAGTAGACTCTTTCGCTGGTTTTCTTCAGCCCCGACTAGATTAAGTAATTTTTATCTCTTAACTTTTATTCATATTATAGAAGTTGCAGTAGTAGCACTTGAGTGTTGTAGTGTTTAGTATTATTTTTATAACGGAGATTTGTATTTGAAAGATATTGTATTGTTATATTTTAATATATGATATAAAAATTTCTTTAATATTATTTTAAGTTTTTAATTTTTTGATATTCTTATATTATATTTTTGTATGTTTTATTTCTAAAATTTATTACGGGTTTCGGATTTGAAATAATTTTCATTTCCTAACATCGGTCATTATTTCTTGATTTGGATCCTGATAACGTTAACCTTCCAAGCTAGTTTTCATGGGTTTTTTACTAATTTAGTGTAAAAAAGAAAACTTTTTTCCAATTTAAGGTAGTTTTTAAAATAATTTCTAATTTGAGACGGTTACAAAATTTATTACCAAATTGAGATAGATTTTACTTAGGTGGAGTGACACTCAGAACTTCACTAGTTAGAGTAGCAGATATGTCATTTTTACTATATATATATTTACGGAGATAGTACTATATTTAATTTATTTTTATTTATTAACTATGCTATCCCAATTGATGGAGTTCATAATGTATATTTTTTTTTAATTTCAAGGACAACTCCGTGAATTTGGATGGCGGAGTTGTCATTTCAATTTTTACAAAGTGATGGCCACTTTTGTGTTTTTGTAAAGCGATTCATCCAAGTTTATGGCCTTTTTTTCGTGCAAATGCAAGAGCAACGATTATGATGGCTGTAATTGATTCGTGCATTAATTATTTCATGCAAGTGATTCATGTCATTTGACTAAATATAGTGAATTTTATGAAAGCAAAGTTCGAAGCTAATATTTTGAATAAATATAGTTAATTTGTTTTCTTGGTTTGTATAGAAAAAAAAATGGCAATGATTATGTAATAAAAAATTGGCAATGATTGTTAATATATATAATAAAAATATTAAATAAGTAAATAGTTTAAATATGCAAAATAATTTATTTTATACTATTATTATTAATGAAATTACATTTAATTTAAATAATTTAATAATATTATTGTTATTTTATTATTATTAGTATTATGACTAATTGAATAATATTATTTTAATGAAATAATAAAAATAATATATTATTATTATTATAGAAAATTTGTAAGGCAAAATATCAAAATTTGTAATTGAAATTGGTTAAATATTAATTTAAAAATAAAAATATTCAATAAGTAAATAGTTTAAATATTAAAAATAATTTATTTTATACTATTATTATTAATGAAGTAAATTCCATTTTAATAAAATAATTTAATATTATTAGTATTATAACTAATTTAATAATATTATTTTTAATGACAATAATAAAAAATAACTTATATTTTTCCTGCACTTTTATTTTTTTCTCAGTGTACTTTTCTCTATTTTTAATTGAGGTAAATGGACATTATTCCAACACTAATACAGCAGTTGAAGTTGACACTTGTACTTGTAGCCGGTGACTTATAGCTGTTGCCCAAAGTACAATGGACATAAAATAACAGGGGCCAATACCCATATTTTTTTTTGACAAGGCCCAATACCCATCTTAAAGATGTATCATAGGGAACACCGTATATTTGTATTGTATATATACTTAGCATTAGTGAGAAGCAATTCATAATACAATATATTGGATTATAAATAAACTAATCGTTAATAACCTGGACATTAAAATGAAATTTGCAATTGATTGAAAAAAGAAATTTAGTAAAGGCACCATATGTATATCACATTCTGAAACATCTTAATCCTACCCAGTTCACCTGCTTAAAAATTGGATATACAACTCCTAATTAATTTGACAAATTCAACAGGGAAAATGATAACTTCAGAATACTGGGCACCCATCAACAATAACACCTTTTGCGGTTGGGCAGGAAGCAAGAGGGCAGTGCTCAGGATCAATGTCAGGATCAGAACCCCACCAGTGCATGTTAACATTTTCAATTCCCAAGGCAAAGTAAATAACAAGTGCCATGAATGCAACTCCAGCATCAAGAGCTGCTGACAGGACATAGTTATACTTCTGCCACCAACTCTTTCGATACCTGAAGATGAAAAAGTTGAAGATTGTTCCTATCACAATCCAGGAATTGTAGTTGATTGCAGTTGCTGGTGGCATCATAGCAGTTGCACCAAGGAGTACAGGAAGATTAATGAGTGGTATCCAAGTTTGATTCGGGAATTTCTTGTGGAAGAGCCATACAATAACTGGTCCTAGGAATCCTGCAAGGAAAAACCAGTTAAGAGCTGAATATTCGCCAAGCGATCCGAAAATTCTTTTTGGTCCAACTAAACCCCAGATGACTGATGCATCGAAGAAGACACGATCACTAGGACAAGTCCAAGGACTGTTTGATGGAAGGAGGTCATCATGACAAATGTTTTTAATTGAACCAAGAAGCCACCATGCAACAGACAGGTTGACTGTTCCATTAATGATGGTTCCGATGAACTGAAACAAAATGTAAGTTCTTGACGTTAATTGACTGTTAGTAGAGTAAAATGGAAACCTGTTACAGAAAATGGAGATTTATGAAAGAAAACTAATGGTCACCTGTACAAGAAACATGGACCTTGGAGGGATCTTCATGTAATGGCCGAGCTTGAAATCACTAAGAAAGGAAATTGCCTGTGCCATGCTTATGTAACCATATGTTTTGAAGCAGACATTGGCAATAGGTCTTCCAGGATATATAAGGCCCATAATATACTCGGTGATGATGTTTAGTCCTGGTGTCTGTAGATTAAAAAATTGTGTCATTACAGATAAATTATTCAATAAAGCCAATTCATCGAATCAAGGTGCCAGATTTAGCATGCCCGAATGTTAATGAAAGTATGGAATCAGATCAATGCGTTGATAATACCTGATTTGTGGTGGCAGTGATGATGCTAATAGGAAGAGTGAAAAGTAAGGCAAGTGCAGCAGCAAATAGAAGTGCCCACCATGGCATTTGGACTTGACTTTTCTGGAAAATGCAGAGCGCAAGGGAGGCTAATAATGTCACACCAAGAAGCAGATAAAACCACCAAGAAGGAATGTCCTGGTACCTCCTCATTAATCTTGTATGGACATCTTCCTTTCCCTCATGCGAGGCTTTGTATCTTTCATAAATCTCCCTGTAAAATTTTAATATAACGCACATTATGTGCACATATAGATGGTGATAGTGATCCCAAACTTGTCTGGAATTTTTCTTTACCTTCCGTGGAACAAAGCGACATGAGTGAGAGTAGCTGCAATAGTAGCAAATCCAATTCCGTAAGTGACAGCAAAGAAGGTGCTCATATGTACCCTCCCTAAATTCTGATACTGAACCAAATCTATCTCGAATTTATCATTGACGATGGCTGAAAAGTTGTATCTTTGTCCTTGTGCATCGAACAAATGAGAAGAAATGATGGGGTATGTTTTGGCATTGTACAAATTCAGTCCCCAGTAAGATAATGGTGTCAACACATATACTATTAGAACAAATCCTACAAAGACGTTTGCGATGGCAAAGAAAGGACTGATCAGAGGGCTATACAGGAAAGAAGCCACTGTTGACCAGTCTAGTGTAAAGGCTCCAAGTCCTAGTCCTCCCATTCCAGACCCTATCTGTTGGGCAGTGACTGACTTTGGAAATGCCCAGCATACCCACGCCACGCTTTGCAAAGTTTGGAACAGAAAACCAGGAACCATATACCATAAAAAACTACATGCTAGTGCAATTAAAAAGAACTTCACTCTTGACATACGATTCCCGTTTTCTGTGTCCTCTTTTTCATGCAGTGTCCTGCAAATTCAATAAACATATCGAATGTTATAAACTGGAGATAAAATCAAGGTGACATCAATTTTCTTGCAAATTCAATAAGCATTTTGTTATAAGCATTATTTTCTCAAAGGAAGTGACATCGGAAAAGAATATAGACAACGATTTAGCCTAAAAACGTCCTAAAAGGGTTTCATCGTCTGACAAAAGAAGGAAAGTAAATAAAAATATTGGACATTTTGGAAATAATTGATCTGAAGGAACCGACTTGGATAATGGTAATAGGCGAAAAGGTTTGGCGTTTCAAGGTGACATAGAGATGAGAACTGGGCAAAACAGAAGTGCTTTTCATCTGGCTTTTGTGTAAAAAACGGGCAAACAAAACAAATTGGATTGAAATGCTATGAACTTGTGAGCTTGAAAAGATGCCAAGATTCGCGTTCACAATTTGAACTTTTAATGCACATAAAACATTCCAAGATTCAAGTTCAAAATTATAACTTTTAATGCACATAACTATTATCCGACAAAGAAAATCATTTTTAATTCAAGAAAGAAAACCAATAAAATAGTGACCTTGTAAAGACACATAAAAATTCACAAGAATTGCTCAATGATTGATTTAGTAGAAGACAAACGCAGTTTCTTAGAACCAATAATCCATCCACATAGGGATTTACTAAAACGCGGAGATATCTATTCCTTAGTGCAAGTAGGCAAGTTTGAGTGCAATAAAGCATGACAGAAGTAATGAAAATAAATCGTTTGCAATTCTGAGGAATATTGACATACACCAAGGGCAATGGCAATGAAACCCCAATGGGAGCACACACAAACACGTGAAGAAGATACCCATAATTAAGATGATCGCAAAAATAAAAGATAAACAAAAAATCAAAGAAAAAGCTGCAGTTACCTGAATAGGGAGATCTGAACAAGGGTGCCCGGCCACCACATGTGTGCTGGCTCCACCACATATTTTCTTAAAATCCCCGCCCAACCATATCCCAACACCTGCAAGAAAATTACACTTCAGTTTTGCATAATGGCTCCTGAATATTCATATGAACTCAAAATCCAATAGCTAATTTCTTTTTGTTATCATTAAAAAAAAAAAAAAAAACAATTCAATCATTCTGAAATGTATGAAACATAAGAATATTAATAATGTGAAAAGATTATGCGAGGTTTACCTGTGTAGTGAGGATAAGAACCCAAGAAGAGAAAAAGGTTATTTTTCTACCATAAAAGGCTCTAATAATATTAACAATGCCAACAGCGTAAGCAGAGCCAGAACCAAAAGCAGAACCAGCATTAGCAAATATAGAAATCAAGACGTGTTCCTTAACATTAAATGGTCCTGGATTAAGAGAAAACTCTTTATCCCCAAAACCAGGCACTCGGAACTTGGTTTTAGGGAGCATAGCAGCCATAAAGCGTCCAATGGGAAGCGTAGCCACCTGAACGGTGATCTGGGTAATGACGAGAGGCTCTGTACGATAATAAAAAAACTGGTTCACAAAGGAGAGAAGACCGCAAGAAACAAGACCCAAAAACCACATCCTGAAAGTCCATACTGGAAGTGAAGGATCATCTGTGTTTGACACTGTTAAACGGACTTGCTCTATGGGTGAAAGCTCGTCTTCTTCGACCTTCTTAAGCGGTGGCGCTTCTATTTCCAGACCCGCCATCTTCAGAAAATAATTCTCTACCGCAGAGAACGATAAAGATTCTACCTTTCTGTTGGTTTGGCTCTACGTTGGAATCTAGAGAACGTATTTATAATGGGGACTTTTAAAAAGGTTCCATAACTCATTCTTATAAGGATTTTGTTCAATAACAATAACAATTAATAATAATACCTTTAGGAATGGGATTAACATTTTACTATTAATTATACCAGGTGTGTGCCTGTGTGACGCATATGTATTTTATTTATTTATTTATGTTAAAATTAAAATAAAAACAATTGAAATAAAAAATAAAAATTGTAAATTAATCAAATAATATTTAAAAAATAATAACACACCATTTTATAATTTTAACTTTACGCCCAATATGTTGAATGGTATAAACAAAAAAAAATTCTCGAAAAAAATATAATTTAAAATTGTTTTATTGTAAATTTTATTTATTTATTTTAAATGCTTTTGTTAAATATAAAAAGTATCTATTGGCTTAATGTGCACTACAGTAATGGGATTAAAGTTCGGCTAAAGGATTGGGGAAGTAATTGACCCAACTGTAATTCAAAATCTGCTGGTTGTAAATATATAATTTTTCGCCTCATTTTTTTGCTAAAATTCATGAATCAAACATTTAATCATAATGGTCAATTCTTTTTCTTTCATTTTTCTATGTCCAACAACAATAATTAATTAATTAGACTAAACCCTAAGTTTTATGCTTTCACCCAGTTTCAATGATGCATGCACAGTCACATATCAACAAGCTTTCAATAAATAGCCAATGAACTTTTAGCCCAATTGGCAAGAATGAAACACCATCATGGATTCAATTACTAGGATACATAGAATTATGACTCTTAATCTATAATATACTACTGAAAATGATATTTCTAAATATATATATATATATATATAATTGATTTGTACTGAAAAAAAGAAACAAATGCATACAATGCTTCCTATTTTTTGAGCTTTTTTTTTACCACATCCAAATCGTATGTATTATGTAATGTATAATTTTCTTAATTTTGACGGTAAAATAAAATAAATAAATAAATAATTTTAAGGAATTTTCTTTTAAATAATAATTATGGACAGCTTTTATTTAGGTTGTTGCATATTCACATGGGAGCAGTTTTTGGAGGAAACATTGGCTTTCCAAATTTAATTGCCAGGTAACACTTATCTAATTCATGTATCAGTTTGGAATGTATATTAGCTATATTTTTCCAAAAAAAAAAAAAAAGCATTAAATTAATTACAGAAATTGACAACCTGTGACTGTGAGAATCTCCATGTTTGACTTTTTATATTAATTGATAAGGTGATCTCTTTACTAATTTGTCAAGTGCCTCTGGAAATTATTAATCTGGATGCAGTGAAAAGGGAAAATTTATGCCATTTGAACATTAATGTGTATATATATATATATTTACACTATTTTTATTAACACATCCATATACCACATTTAATTAATTAATTTTGTCTGATTTCTTTACTAATTTGTCAATGTTTCTAAAATTTTATTTATGTTCATAATGCAAGTGGAAATGCATGCCATTTTAACTTTACATTCGTAAAAATTAAATTTATCATTATAGTACTTTTTCATTTTATTTGTGTATGAAGTATTATAAAATGTTATCAATATATCAATATTTTTTGAACAATTACAAATAGTTAATTCTAAAGGGAAAGAGAGAAGTGAGAGTTTTAAATCCTACTTTACATGTTCATACCCTTTACTATTTGGGTCACTCGAAAGGGACATCAACATATCAAATTATATATATATATATATATCATTAAATTTATAAGATAGACGTGGTGGAAGAAATATTTATATATGTTCTAAATCTTACCACCAAACATCAAGTACTTAATTCATGACCTATTTGGTTAATTTGATGTTGGTATCTGTTAGCTGATAGTTGTTGCTGTTAACTGATTAATATTATGTGTTTGGTAAAATCATTTATAGTTGTTGATGTTTTTTTTTGTGTTAAATAACTATTATAAATATTAAATAATGGGAGAATTGCTATTTGCCCTCCTTATTTTGGCCTATTATATTATTTTGTTCCTAACATTTTAAAAAATATTTATTTATCGTTGATATTTGTAAAATCGTGTACTATTTCATCCCTAAAAAAAGAATATTGAGTATTAATTGTTGCATATGTTAGGGATAAATAAATATTTTTTCAATATAATGGATAAAGTAGTGTAATAGACCAAAATATATTGGGCAAATATCAATTATCTCTCAATTAATTTTCAAAAATTTTAAAATTTTACTTCTATTATAATTTATTTATTTATATTTTGAATATTAATATTGATAAATATTTTACATATATAATTTTTAAATATTGAAAATAATATGCTTAAATGTAATAATAATAATAATAATAATAATAATAATAATAATAATAATAATAATAATAATAATAATAATTTAATATCTTTTGTGTTTATGTGTGTATATATATATAATAATAATAATATAAATTTAATATTTTTTGTGTGTGTATGTATATATAAAAGAAAAAATTAACATATAAAAATATAGCTATTAATTTAATTTAGAGAGATAAGAATATTTAAGTAATTATATTTAAATAGATGAGGTTTATTAAATAATTTTACTTAATATATAGAAATTATTGGTGAAAAATTCAAACTTTTATAAATTGGTATTGTTTGAGTATCTGTAATATCCCGAGTTTTAAATAAATTTAAACTGCATCAGGATATGCAATGTTAATAATTTTTTTTATATATTTATGATTATTTTCATGAGTTTGATAATTATTAAGTTATTTTAATTATTCTTAATTATTTTAAGTTCTTTACGTAAAATTTTTCCAGGAATATTATTTTCGGGAAAATTAAGATGTAAATAATTTAATATTAATTATTTTAACTAATTTTACGAATTTGCATGAATTCATATATAATTTTAAAGTGCTAAATAAAATGTATATATGTACAATTATTTAAAGTAAATTAGGGTTTAATTAATTAAATTAATTTTTATTATTAGTTTTATATTAATTAATTAATTATATAAGTGTAAAAATTATTAAAATATATGTGTGGTGAATATTATTTGTGTGTGGCATTATATATTATTATAATATACAGTGTGAATATATATATATATATATATACATAATTTATAATCAAAAATCAAAAGTTGTAAAAATTACAGAATTGCCCCTTTCTTCTTCCTCTCTTCTCGATCATCTTCCATCGTTGTTCCACCATCTGCAACCTGATTTTCTTGCTGTTGGTGTGCCTCTTGGCTTGCCACCACCACCTCCAGCCATTCCCGCCATTCCTAGCCACCATTTCTGGTGTGTTTTGGCCGGAAAATCAAAAAGAGGCCGAAACTTCATCTCATCGCCGATCGACGTGATTCCGGCCACCATTTTTGACACCGATGGTCTCTATCTTCTCCTTGAACTCTAGTGAGTATGATTCCAAGCTTTGTTTCACTTAAAATGGTTTAGATTTCCCTAGGTTTTGATTTTCCAATTTTAGCCATTTAGGGTTCTTGAATTTTTTGAGCTTCAATTTGATTGATTCAAGCAAACTACCTTCACAAACATTGATCCTTGTAGCTTAATCTTACTTTGTGAATTTTTTTGGAATTTTTGGAATTTATTTTGATTTTTGTGAATTTTGATTATTTTATTAATATTTTCTAATTTTCGAAAATTAATTAAATAAATTATAAAATTTTGTTTTATGGTGTTTATAGGTGTTGAAATGAATTTTAGAAATTTATTTGTAATTTTTTTGAATTTTATGTATTTATTTTGGAATTTATTAAGTTTATGTAATTTTGGAAAATTAGGTTAATTATGTGTTTAATTGAAATTAATTGGTTAATTGAGTATATTTATTGATATTATTGAATTATATGTTGAGAAAATTAATTTTGAGTAATTATATTATTTTTGGTGAATTTTTTTATTAATTTTAGTGAATTTATATATATAAGGGTATTTTGGTAATTTGACACTAAATTGGTTAAAAATGTAATTAAATTGGTTTTAATAGTTATTTAAGGTATAAAAATGATTTCTAAAAATTATTTAGTATTTTTAACTAATTAAAACTATTTTTCATAAATTATTTTCAAATTATATATATAATATATGATTTTTCTAAATAAATGAGTTTTTATTGGTTTTTAACATGTTTTAAGGTTAATTATGTAATTTGGAGTGATAAAATGTATTTTTATGATTAAAGGGCATTTTCGATATTTCTGTGTTATTCTGTGAATTGTGAACTTCGGTCGGTGAATTGTAGTTTGGAGTCCGACTGAGGGATTATGGTTGTGAATACTGTGTTTATTCTAGAAGTGTGTTTCTTTGCAGGACCGGCTCTACTCTTTGAGTAGGGAGATATCCATTTTACAAGGGAGATTTTACCAGATTTTTGATAGAATTCTCGTTAAACGTAATGTCCGGTCGAACTCTGATTCTAATTATGTGTCTAGTATTCTAGATCAAATTTCTAAGAATTTTCATTAGATTTATTCTGATTTTTGTTGTCATTTGTTTGTTTAGTTGTGTCGAGACCGAGACCTAGTGGACCAGGCCCGTCGGACCCATCTCGTAAAGCACAATAACAATGAGTTATTATTTTATATATATATATTTTAGGATGCATGTTTTAGAAATGTATGGTTTATTTTGATAAAATATGCATAAATGATTTAATTAGTACTCAGGTTTATTTTTGATTTATTTTTTATATATTTTGAATTATATGCATGTTTTATTAAACATTTATACTTAAAATGTTTTTAAATATATTTCTAGTTTATTTTGCAAATATATTGGATTTATTTGACGTATATATATTCAAAATATACCTGGTTTACTTTTGGTATATTTCTAGTATATATATGGTTTATGTTGCTATTTTATTGAAATTCATGCATCATTTTTTTTTATGAATGTATGTTTTATATATTAATGAAGGATATCAATAGAACGTGCTACTTAGTGGATAGCATTAGGACCGAGTACGTACCGGTACGCTGATAGCATTTAGGTTATATTACTAACCTATTTGTGGATATTTATTGGATTGATTTGATTTGATGTGAGATGTGATTTGAGAGTGTGATTGCTAGAGCTCAGTTGATCAAGTGTCTTGGGGCCAATTACACTGACAGTCAGATTGCTGGAGCTCGGTTGACTTAGTATCTCGGGGCCAGTCTACTGTCCAAACGGAACAAGTGAATTTATTTGGAATAAGTGAGCCTGTATGGCTAGAGTGTTGTCTAACACTATTTAAGGTTGCGATTTGCTAGGGTTCTATTTGATCTTTCATAAACGGTGATTTTCAGTAAATATATAAAAATGATTTTGCTGCATCTGTGTGTATTTGCTTGTATATATATTTATTATATATACTATTGACAGTGTGCATTGTCATTTAGTATGCATGTATATATATTATAACAATTCACTCAGCGAGGTCTGACTCTCCCCCTCCGTTGACTATTTTTCAGGAGAGTCATCGTCTTCAGACCTTAGTAGCAGACCCATACGCCGAATTTCTTCCAACCCAACTTCACTATGTAAACTGCTTATCTGAATTTTATTTTATAATCTAGACACTGCAGTAGTTGTATACAGTTGTGGAGTTTATGTATTATATTTTTGTGAGTTATGTATTTCAAATATTTGAACTCGATTTGTATTAAAGGAATATTTATATATATGAGATGAGGATTTAAATCCATTGATGTATATTTACTTATCTTATTTGTGATTTTATTTCCGCTGCAAAATATTTTATTTATATTATTATGAGTATTGCATATTTTTATTTATTTTTAGACTTACTACGAATTTCGGATTCAAAAGAATTCTCATTTTCTAACGTCGATCATGACCTCTATTTTGGATTGTGACATTATCTAATAGATATCAGTTTCTTTTCAAAAATATTAACCTAGCTGTTGGAACATTCAAAAGCTAAAACAATTAAATACACGCCCAAAGAAATAAATGTATCATCTCAATGACAAGTTGTAACGTAAAAAGCACTCAAAATAATACACCAAGCGACCCATTTTTTAGCACATCAATTACTTTTTTTTTAAATATATTAATAAAGAATCATGTGTGAGAAAATTTATTAGATTCATCATATTTAGTAAATAATAATAATAATAATAATATTATTATTATTATTATTATTACTATTATTATTATAATAATAATAATAATAATATTATTATTATTTTTAAATAATAACAATGTTATTTATTTATATAATAATTTGATAATAATTTAACATAATCATAATTTATTACAATTTTTATAAATATTTTATTTAAATAATTATATAATATTTCTTCAATATTTTTTTATAATTAATTTTTTCCCTAGACTAGAACTAACTTTATATAAAAAATATCTATGGTCACAATTAATTATAAAATAATAAAAAATTGTTAATTATTTTTTAATAAAAATAATAAAGTTATATTTTCTTTATATCTCAATTTAAATATTATATCCCCATTAAACTTAAAACTTATTACAATTTTAGTGAATTTTGTATTTGAACTATAACACTTTATTTCTTCAATATTTTTAATATTAAAATTTTTATTTACTCAATAATTAATTTAATATAATTTTTTAATTTCAACTAATAATTAATTAATTTAATTTTAAATAACTTTTGTTAAATTTCATAAAAATATCTAAAAATGATAACTATACTACTTTGCTTACAAAAAAATATAATTTCACACAAATTATATGCTCTATTTTTTATTTATTAATTTTAATTTATAAAAATATATACTTTTAAAAAAAATTATATACTTTTACTATTTTCATAAAATTTATTAATTTTGATTTTATTTATTCACTTATTAAATTTAATATAATAAAACTTATAAAAGTATGTTATCTAATTTGATTTATACTATAGATAAAAGACCTAATTAAAAAATATATTTTTAACAAAATAATCAATAAAATTTTAATTAATTTAATTTTGTTAGATACAAATAGAAACTAATATAATTAAAATAGGAAACATACTTTTCAATTAAATTTGAAATATATGTTAATTAATTTTATTTTTATTAGAGATAAAATAAAAGTTAACCTAATTAGAATACGAAATATACTTTTAATTAAATTATAATTAATTTTATTTAATTTAATTTTATTATAGATAAAATAAAAGTTACCATAATTAAAATAGAAAATATACTTTCAATTAAATTATAATTATATTTTAGTTAATTTAATTTTTATTAAATATAAAATAAAAGTTAACCTAATTAAAATAAGAAATAAACTTTCAATTAAATTAAAATTACATTAATTTTTCTCTTTCTTCTTCTTCCTCTCAACTTGGTGGTTTTTAAAAGTGGTTTTTAGGGTGGTTTTGGCCATTTTTGATCAAAAACCACCCACTCTCCTTCTATTGTTTTTCCTTCATCTTACCTTGTTTTGCTTTTAAATAATATGGAATGGAGTTATAATCTTTAATCCTTATATGTTTTTCATAGTTTTCTTTTACTAGATTTTCAAATCTAGTTTGAAGTGATAGTATTTTTTCAATTCTATGGTCATGTTTATCCCAAGGGAGCTTCATATGGGGAGATCTTGACTGTATAAAGTGTTTAGAGTCTCATCTTCAACACAAGTATAAATAAGAGATTCAAATATTTGCTTAATTTTTCCAAACTTGGTGTGTAAACTTCTCTATTAAGTTCAAGTGCCTATACCTCCTTGGAGATAAAAGTAAAATTGTGTGTATTTCTCTGCTTTTTTTGAGTTGAGAATACGTTAAGTTCGCAGTTGGTACCCTCATCTAGTTTGGGTTTCAAGTAGAGTGCTTATAAGTTTTAGTTTCTTTTGACTCTTTATGCTATTAGTCTCATAAACTATTTTTTTAGTCCACATATTTGGTGTGTTACTGCTATACCTTGTAACCTCTTTGTATTTCTCCATTTTATTGAATATAAACTAATGTTTAAAAAAATTAAAATTACATTTTAATTAATTTAATTTTACTTTTATTAGTTTATGATTAAATTATTTAATTTTTATATAATAATAAGTGAATATATTTTTATAATTTTGTCTGTCCCCCTTCTTATACACACACACACACACACACATATATACTAGTAAACAACCACGTTTTTCACATGTGAATAAAAATTTATTTGACTCGTGATATAGTGTAAGTAAATAATAATAATAATAATAATAATAATAATTATTATTATTATTATTATTATTATTATTATTATTATTACATAAAAAGTTTTAAAAATAATAATATTCTTATTTATTTATATAATTCATTACAATTTCATAAATATTTATTTGAATAATTATATGATATTACTTTAATATTTCTTATATATATAATTAGTTTTTCTCAAGTTCACCAAATTAGCATAGAAAATATACTTTCAATTAAATTAGTATTTTTGTTAGAGATAAAATGGAAGTTAACCTAAATAAAATAGGAACATACTTTTAATTAAATCCCTATATTTTAGTTAAATAGAAGTTAACCTAAATAAAATAGAAAATATACTTTCAATTAAATCTCTATATTTTAGTTAAATAGAAGTTAACCTAAATAAAATAGAAAATATAATTTCAATTAAATCCCTATATTTTAGTTAATTTAATTTTTATTAGAGATAAAATAAAAGTTAACCTAATTATAATAGAAAATAGACTTTCTATCAAATTAAAATTATATTTTAATTAATTTTTATTAATAAATGACTAAATTATCAAATTTTTATATAATACTAAATGAAATTTTTTTATAATTTTATTTATTCCTGTAGGTGGCAGGGTTTAGCGCGCGCTCAAATGTTTGACAACCACGACATTGTGTAGGCTCGAGGCTCACTGAGAAATATGATATAGGTTTTGGGCCTATTCGGAGATGGAGTCGCCACTCGGATAAAAGTCGGGACACACTGTGCAACAACTGGATTCCACGGAGGTTCCTAGAAGCTGTCATCAGAGATCAGGTTTGGAAACTGGGTCTGAGCGTTTGAATGCTCACCCAACCTTACGGTTGGACTCCGTTTGTGTTTTGCGTCTTATTACCATTTAATTATTTAATTATTTCCTTATTTACATTCAAAATTGCACTTGTCTTTATTTGCTTTCCAAATTTTATTATTAAGTCCAAGTTTACACATTAATCCAATTTCATGCTTTTGAGTCCCAACATTCAACAAAAATAAAATAAATAATAATTTACAACCATACATTCAAAATCGAATGGGGGAAAGGGATTAAGGATTACAACGCTTTTAGGTCAAATAAAAGAATAATATACAGAAAATAAACTAAACATAAACCAAAAATAAACTGATGAAATAACATAAATGTAGTAATATAAAAGGAATAACTAACAAAGGTGACTACTCGATGATGGAAATCATCGAGTAATTCCTACAAATAACATATAGTTAGTCCTTCCTTTTCAAAAAAAATGAAATCACATACTTAGGTCAAATAAAAGAATAATATATAGAAAATAAACTAAACATAAACCAAAAATAAACTGATGAAATAACATAAATGTGGTAATATAAAAGGAATAACTAACAAAGTTGACTACTCAATGATGGAAATCATCGAGTAATTCCTACAAATAACATATAGTTAGTCCTTCCTTTTCAAAAAAAATGAAATCACATACAACGATATTTACAAAGAGACTCTAAAAAGGGGTTCTTACATTATAAACTTAAAAAAGCATTAAACAAACAAGATGAACATCATCGTGCAATGATACAAGTGTGTTTAAGGTCAAAAAGGGGACATACCAAAACAGACATTATGACAAACGTTAATAAAAAATGAAACAGAAAGCAGACTAAAACCTGTCAATGTGGCAATCGCCTCATTGATGAGGCGATGCCTCATCAACAGGGATCCCTATATCTCTGAGTCAAAAAAAGGCATAAAACACACATACAAAAGGGAGACTTCCTAGAGGCCTGTCAATGGGGCGATCGCCTCATTAACAAGAGGCGACGTCTCTATGAAGAGGCGTTACCTAATCAACAGGCCAATTTCGACTCACAAACGTTTAGACTTCTACTCAAAGTAATAATGCATGCATATACACACTCTACAATCATCAAACTAGAACTACATGCAAAAGTATTCAAAGATCATACCAATAAAATGAGGTTTTGAAGCAAGATAAACTACAAATCTACTCAAAATATACTAATGACTTAGCTACACATAAGCAAGAACACATATAATGAAGAACATGTTAAGTTTTAGTGCAGGTTTTCTACCAAAATGAGAGACCTTCAGAGATGCTTTTGATTGTGATCCTTGCTAAAATGTGATCTCTACTTTTGACACAAGCTTCTTTCTTCTTTTCTTAAGAAAAAGTGGACTCCTTTGCTTTAATCTCTCCTTCTTCCTCGAGGATGTTTTTCTTTGCTTTTCTCTATTGTTTTTTTTTTCCAGAGCTCTCCTCTCACTTTTTCTCCTATTTTTTTTCAATAATGGCCAACCCTTTCCTCTTTCACTCTCTTTCTCTTTTATTCCCTAGCTTCCCCATGCCCCTAAGCTCTCTAACTCATCATGAGCCTCCATAGTCTTTTTCTTTTCCCCAAAAATCTCTTTTTCACGCAAGAATCAGGTCTGAAGGCTGGGGCCCACCCCACTTGGCCACCATGGTTGCAGCTGCATTTAATGCAGTTGCAAGTGGGCTGCCATAGAGGCAGCGCCTCTTCGATGAGGCGATCGGCTCTGTGATGAGGTGATCGCCTTATTGCATTGAGGCGACACCCCTTTGGCTCGGGCCTAGGCTGGGACAGGCGGGCTTAGGCCAATTATGGATAGATGGGCTAGGTTTTGGGCTTTCTAAGCTTTGGATTTTCAAGTCCACTTTCTACTAGAGATTTAAGCTTCATTCTCATGTTCAAGTTTCACATTCTTATCATTAGGTTTGACAACGGACCGGTCAAATTGAACATCCTTAATTTGTTCTCTAACATAGACCAACTGAAATGGATGTCTACAGTTCACCTTCGCGTGTGTATATATATATACACACACAATAAAAACTGTTTTTGGTTAAAAAAATAATAATATTAAAGACCGCTCTTTGTGCTGGGTTGTGAAGAAGTTGAAACTGAAGGCGGCACCCACGTCGTTTGTAATGTAGAAGGGGTCTATTTATTGGACCGAACTCGGCCCAACAATATTTTTAAAACTTAAATTGAGATGTTTAATTTTAAGAAATCTATTTCATTTTCAAATAAATTTTATTTTAAATTTCAACTAAATACATTTTTAATAAAAATAAATATACTATTAATAAATTTTATAAAATTAAAAAATTAAAATTTGAAATAAATTTTATTAAATTTAAATACATTTATTTAAATTTTTAAATAAATTTTATAAAATTTTGTAAAATTTTTTTAATCAAACACACACTTATAATTTTTTTAATATTTCAAAGTGGACTATATGACATAGATCAATGCATCCACAAAGATCAGAAAAAAAATTTAATGAAATTAAAATTAAAATTCTAAAAAGTTTAAGATAAATTAAATATTTAAAACACTAATAACATCTAATTAAAAATTAGTCAAGGTAGGCGTAAATTAATAAAAATAGAACTTGAACTTAAAATTTTAATATGATATGTTTTCACAAGTAATTCAAGTCTAGACAGAATAGAGTTTGAATAACCTATTTTATTTCTCCTAGCGTTGGAAATTAAAAATCAGTATAGATGCATTAGTTGTTAAAAAAAGTCACATAATAAATTTGGTTTTGGACCAAAATTTGGTGGTCGTTTATTTATTCATTAAACAAATAGGAAAACAAAACAAACCTGTTTGGGTCGGGAGGAGTCAGCGCTACCAACCGCCCTCACTGTCACACCAACCAAGAAAACAACAGAACAAAGCTGTACGATCCAAAAACCGGAGCAAGCATTTGCAAGCAGAGAGCACAACATTAGCACGCAGAGACCAAAAACAGACACGCATAATACGTAATAATAAGCAGAACAAAACCTGCAACAGCAATGGCCATGGCGACTGCTCTGCGCAAGCTTTCTTCTTCTCTCAACAAGCCAATCAAACCTTTCTTCAATGCCAGCGGTTCCCTCTACTACATGGTTCATTTCTTTTTTTAATGTAACTTTTGATCGTTTTTGATACATAGCTGACACTCGTTTTATGCAACAGTCTTCTTTGCCTAATCCTGCAGTTTCTGATAAAGAGAAAGCTCCTGCTGCTGTAATCCATTTCTCTTTTGATCTCTTTCAGATCTCTATGTTTCTGTTTTTAATATATTAATTTTTTTCTTACTGCGATTTCTGTTTTTTGGATTGGAAAAAAAATGATTGATTACAGTGGATAAAGCAATTGAATGCTCCTCTAGAGGAAATAGATCCTGAAATTGCTGACATCATTGAGCTTGAGAAGGCTAGGCAATGGAAGGTGTTCGATTATTTATCTCGTCTTCGATTCATATATATGTTTTTATTAGCATTTTGTTAGGTAATTGATGATAAGAGGCTGTTTAGTAAAATTTTTTTTTTTTGGTTTGTTTTTTAAGGGACTTGAACTTATTCCTTCTGAGAATTTCACATCAGTCTCAGTTATGCAAGCTGTTGGTTCTGTTATGACTAATAAATACAGTGAAGGGTATCCAGGTGCCAGATACTATGGAGGAAATGAGTAAGTTAATATATTTAACTGTACATTTGATGATTTCAATTGATGGTTTGATTTTGAAAGATTATGAGATATATTCTGGCATATTGTGCAGCTTTTTATTTTTCTGCATCTATTTTTTGTTTTGTATTTTCCAGTTTTATAGGGTAAACTGCGTGATGTGTTATTGTAATTGTTGAGTTGTTGATTAATTAGGTACATTGATATGGCTGAGACGTTATGTCAGAAGCGGGCTTTAGATGCTTTTCAGTTGGATCCTGAAAAGTGGGGAGGTAAATAAATTGTCTAGTTAATACGTACAACTTGACATTTTTAATAGCCTTTCTGTATGTTGCTTTCATGCCTTTCCTCTGTTTCGTATTTTGCTTAATCTGTTGCCAAAGTCAAAACATTGGCTTATAATTATATATTTTTTTTATTGATGTTCTTCATTATGCTGATAAAACCTGTATCTTGCTTCTATGGCATTTGATATTGATATTGGTTCTATTTCTGTAGCTTGTTTGTTGCAAGGCAAATCTAGAAAAGATGCTCAGGGGATCTGGGATGTTAAGAAACTGTTGAATAGTGTTTTGATAGTTTTCATGGTTTATAATCTAAGTTTAGTTGGTAAATAAATTTTTGGTCACTGAAAGATTGATGTATTTTATGCTTTGCTTGGAAGTTACGTTCTGTTCTACATAATGTATGTACCAAAAATTTTGTTCTTTTTTTCTTTCTTTCTTTTTTTTTTTTTTTTGATGATAGCAGATATCTTGTTTGTTGCAGTTAATGTGCAATCACTATCTGGATCACCTGCTAATTTTCAAGTTTACACTGCATTGCTGAAACCTCATGAGAGAATCATGGCGCTGGATCTTCCTCATGGTGGACATCTTTCACATGGTTATCAGGTGATTTTATTAATACTATACATGCACACATTCTGCTCATGCTCATGCTCATGCTATACTGAACTCTATTTTATCTTCTCTTTCCTGTCAACTGGTCATCACAATTGTTTTCTACTGTCTAGCCATCACATTTTTCGTGCTCTTTCTTTTCCTTATATGTTTTCCTGAAATTTCATGGATAATTCATTTGTGTTTTGCAGTATTTCTAACATGATTCCATTCTTTTGTTTTAAAATATACTTCTTCTAAGCATATTTCCCGCCAACAATCAAGTTTTTTTTTCCTCTTTCCTTTGTATGAATTTACTATGCAGATAAGTCCAAAGCTATGTAAATATCTGAAATTAACTTGTTGTATTGGTTCAGGCTGCTAGTCAAATTTATGCATAAGCTGATAGGGGTAATTATAGAATATGAAAATCATCTAGTTTGTTCTCATAAAGTATGATTCAGATGATTATTCCTGTTTTGTCTCCATTTTGCAGACTGACACAAAGAAAATATCTGCTGTTTCCATATTTTTTGAGACAATGCCTTACAGATTGAATGAGAGTACTGGTTACATTGACTATGATCAGGTATTTTACCACTTTTACCTTTTTGCAAAATTCCATTTCAATGGTTAGAATCTCAAACTCTTCAGGATGCTACTGGTGTTAGTTCGGGTTGATGATATGCTTGGTGAAAACTTTGAAAATTCGTGGTAGTTTTGCTTCAAAGCTTGCTGCATTCTTTTTATTTTTCTGTCTTTTAAAAGTACCCAATTCTATCTAAATATGTGGTTAACTTTGTGAATTTGATTAACCATTGCAGTTGGAGAAAAGTGCCACACTATTTCGACCAAAACTTATAGTTGCTGGTGCAAGTGCTTATGCACGCCTATATGACTATGCATGCATCCGCAAGGTGAATGCCTGGGTTCCGATACTACTTTCAGGACTCTTAAAGTCCTTCAGGCTTAGAGATCACAAAATTTTAATTCTGCTGGATTTAACAGGTTTGTGACAAACAAAAAGCTGTTATGCTGGCTGATATGGCACACATTAGTGGGCTGGTTGCTGCGGGTGTTATCCCCTCTCCTTTCAAATATGCGGATATTGTGACAACCACAACACACAAATCACTTCGTGGTCCACGTGGGGCTATGATCTTCTTCAGGAAGGGAGTAAAAGAGATTAACAAACAAGGGCAAGAAGTGAGTCCATCTCAATTTAGAAAGAAAAAGGACATGTAAAAGAGGAAACATTCCCTTACTAACTTAGATGCATTGATTGTTCTATGATCTCTCATCTTTACAAGTTTTGCTTTTCTGCTATCATGTTCTATCATCCCTGGTGCTGAATACAGAAGCACTGAGGTAAACCTTGATGAAGTTAGTGAATCAGTTCCCTCATAATCCAACAGGTGAAGTATGATTTTGAAGACAAAATTAATCAGGCGGTTTTTCCTGGACTTCAAGGTGGTCCGCATAATCACACAATATCTGGTTTAGCAGTTTCTCTAAAACAGGTCAGCTTCCCCTACACGACCTAGTAGATTGCTATTCAAATAGCTGTGAAGAAGAATTTTGGTGTTTAATATTGGATTTGGTTATTTTGTAGTCACGCCAAGGTCATGATTTGGATAATGGAACCTTTCTTTCTTTCTTCTTCTTCTTCTTCTTCTTCTTCTTCTTTTCAGGTTGTGACTCCTGAATATAAGGCCTACCAAGAGCAAGTTCTCAGTAACTGTTCAAAATTTGCACAGGTATGCCGAATGGTGCCTTCCTGACAGTGTTTATGTTTCATGCATTCTGGAGATACATTTTCATTATTCAAGCAATGGATGCTTTATCTTATCTTACTGAGTGATATACATTTTCATTATTTAAGCAATGAATGCTTTATCTTATCTTACTGAGTGACTTAATAGTAGTAGTTATGCTTTTTAGTTCATTTTTTATGCAGAGCTTAATAGAGAAGGGTTATGAATTGGTTTCTGGTGGAACAGACAATCATTTAGTCCTGGTCAATTTGAGAAACAAGGTAAATGGAAATATATATATTTTTTCTCTGGTTTAACCTATTCAACTTACAGGGTTTTTTTCCCAAAAAAAAAGTACAAAAAAGGAAAAATGAGTTGAAATTTTGAACTAGATCTATACTAAGATGTTAATGGTTGATGGCATCACCAATAAAAAGATTCTACGTTTCGTTTGGAGAATTTCACTAAGGCACTGGACTACTGGGAGCATCAAGATGAATTTGATACTGAAACATTCTTGAGCAACAATGGATTTCATTAATGGAACTACATTTATTTATGGCTAAAAATTGCTATGATGTATAGCATGCAACAGGGATCAATCATTTCTTTCCCAATTTTGTTTGACAGGGGATTGATGGGTCAAGAGTTGAAAAAGTTTTGGAATCAGTTCATATTGCGGCTAACAAAAACACTGTTCCTGGTGATGTATCTGCTATGGTTCCTGGTGGGATTCGCATGGGTAAGGTCTACCTTATTTGCTTATGTTTCACAGACTGATTGATAGTCAGGCGTCTCTATTTTGTCACAACTAGTTTTGTGGTGTTTCAGGAACCCCAGCTCTCACATCTAGGGGTTTTGTTGAGGAAGATTTTACTAAAGTAGCTGAGTTCTTTGATGCGGCTGTGAAGTTGGCATTGAAGATCAAGGCAGATAGCAAAGGTTTTTTTTTTTTTAAATTCTGGTTTTTGGTTCACAACATACATTCCAACAAGCATATACTGACAACTACAAACCTTCGGTTATTGTATATTCAGGAACAAAGTTAAAGGATTTTGTAGCAACCATGAAATCTTCAGACATTCAATCTGAGATTGCACAGTTACGTCATGATGTTGAGGAATATGCAAAGCAATTCCCAACAGTTGGTTTTGAGAAAGAGACAATGAAATATAAGGACTAAGAAGACTGACAGAGAAAGGTATCTCCTTCCCTGTAACCATTTAGAGCACGTGCACTGGTTATCATTGAAATCACTGTCTTTGCCAATGGGTTTTTGGACTCTCCCACAAGGTCTATTATGGAGGAATCTCTGATCGAACTAACATGTTCATATGCATGAGGTGGCATATGCGTTCATATATTGGTAGATCTCATGACATCTTCGAACATAATGTTCTAAGTTTTTTTCTTTAACATGTTTCACGACATCATCAAACACTGACCATTCAACATATGCATAGAAACATCGTGAGGCCTGCCTTAGTCATTGTTTCTTTAAATTCCTTGTGCAGATAAATTTATTGGAGAGTCTACCACAAATTGCTTTAACACTAAAAAGGGTGGAGCTCCTGTGGTCGAGGCTTGTCAATATGAGGAGCATGACCAATAAGAGGGGCGCAAAAGATTTAATGAAGAAATATAGGATGAATGAGCTTTATTAAGTTCACAAGCTGTGTATTGCATGTAAAACCATTTATGATGCCCAATATTAAAATAATTGTTGGAGATTTTTATTTGTTTCTTGTTCCTTGCATAGAGTTATCACCAATAGCCAGTCATGCCGTTCATTTTCTAATCGCGCCAAAGTGATCACCGGTAGCTAGTCATGCCCTTCTACTTATAGTGTGCATAATTTAGGCCGGTCAGATATGTGTATATCTTAGGTATTGGGTCCATGATTCTCCTCAGTTGGTCTTGTTCCAGATTCCCCGATAACTGGCCTGTTCTTTTAATGGTGTTCTAAACTTAATCAAGTAATGGTTATGGAATCAGATAAGTCAAAATTGTCCAAATTATATTTTACTCATTTTATGTATTTTAACTTTCAAATCGGGAGCTAAATGGTATAATTATTAACCTCGTAATACCTATTTTTTAACTTTCAAATAGGAAGGTATATGGTATAATATGAAGATTTCAATAAATTTAGATTCATTTTCTTTTATTTTTTATTAAAACTCTTAAGAAAATTCAAATTAATTAATTTTTTTTGGTTGAATTGAAAATTACGAAAATAGCAAAAAAATTTGGCGGTGAAAAGAAAATTTTAGGGAGTGATTGCGTATTTTTACAGTTTGGGAAGTTGCAATATTTAAAAAATGGGGTACTGAAAAAAAAATCAATTATATTTGTAGATGAGTTTCGTGCCTCTTCCCTCCACAGTCCTATTTTTATCCACATACACATCCCAAGCAAGGAGGCACCCAAACTATTACCCTTTAATGGCTTCTTTGACTTCAGCTGCTCTCAGTGGCACTCTCAAGCTTGAACCTGAACTTAATAAACATACATCTTCTTCTCTTCCTATCGGAAAGGTACATCTCAACCTTTCTCTTTTGTGTATTTTTTATGCACCATATTTTCTCTCTTTCTCATGGGATTTATTTGTTTTAGGAAACTTTTTTTTTTTATTAAGAATTCTTGGCGATATGATGACTGCTTCTGTATTAGATGATAGCATGATAAGTAGAATGGAGCCTTGAAGCTATTATTGCCCGGTGTTCTTTGAAGATTTTTTTTTTGTTTCTTTTAAGTTCTCATAAATGGGTGTTGAAATCCAAGAAAAGCCTTAATCTTTTTGAATTTTAGTTCTTGCTTTGAAATTCTTGCTAATACTAACTAAGCTACGTATGGTAATGTCAGAGCCCGAGTATTTCATATCAGAGAAGTTCCATAAGCACCCAATTGGATGCAAGTTTAGAACCAATTAAGCCTTTGGAGTTCCAAGAAGCGCTTTATATATTAAAAGAGGAACCATGGACTGTGCCCTCTTATTATATTCCCTTGTTAGAAGAATGCAAAATCAAGAATTCTGTCTCAGAAACCCGAATTCTTCATGCCCACATCATAAAGACAGGAACCCATAAAGATGTTGCTGTGATGACATTTCTTGTCACTGTCTATGGAAAATGTGGAGCCATGGGAAATGCTAGCCAAGTCTTTGACAATATGCCTAGAACAAATGTTACTACTTGGACTGCCCTTATGTCGGGTTATGTTCAAAATTCACAGCCAAGTGTTGCTATTGATGTTTTTCAAGATATGTTGGAGTCTGGGACTCTACCTTCAAATTTCACTCTTGGAATTGCTTTAAATGCTTGCTCTTCAATTAACTCTATTGAATTTGGGAAACAATTGCATGCTTTCATTATTAAGTACAAGATTGACTATGATTCAAGTATTGGAAATGCTCTTTGTACGTTATACTCAAAATTTCACAGTGTGGAGTCTTCTATCAATGTCTTTCGATGCATTGGAGAAAAGAGTGTGATTTCATGGACTGCAGTAATTTCAGCTTGTGCTGAAAATGGTGATGCAGCAATGGGTTTGAGATTCTTCAACGAGATGCTTCTTGAGGATATTAAGCCTAACGAGTTCACGTTAACTACTGTTTTGAGATTGTGCTGCGTTTTGCTGTCTTTGGTTGTGGGGAGACAGGTTCACTCGATGAGTATTAAACTTGGCTATCAATTAAACCTGCGTATAACAAATTCAATCATGTATTTGTACCTCAAATGTGGATGCATGAATGATGCGCAGTCTTTATTTGATAAGATGGAAACTACTAACTTGGTTACATGGAATGCAATGATTTCAGGCCATGCACAGGCAATGGATCTTGCAGAAGATGATTTTTCTGCACAACGAAGTGGAATTGAGGCGCTAAACATTTTTTTGAAATTGACTCGTTCAGGCATGAAGCCTGATTTATTCACCTTGTCAAGTCTATTGACTGTTTGCTGCAGGTTGTCGGCCTTAGAACAAGGGGAACAACTTCATGCTCAGACCATTAAATCTGGGTTTTTGTCAGATGTAGTTGTGGGAACTTCACTTGTTAACATGTACAGCAAATGTGGAAGTATTCAAAAAGCCAGTAAAGCTTTTGTGGAGATCCCCACGAGAACTTTGATATCATGGACTACTATGATTACAAGTTTTGCACAACATGGTTATTCCCAGCAAGCATTGCAACTTTTTGAGGACATGAGGCTAGCAGGATTTAGACCAAACCAGATTACTTTTGTGGGCGTTCTGGCCGCATGTAGCCATGCTGGAATGATCGATGAAGCGCTAGAATACTTTGAGATGATGCAGAAGGAATACAGAATTAAGCCTGTGATGGACCATTATGGCTGCCTGATTTCTATGTTTGTGAAGTTGAATAGACTAGATGAAGCTTTTGATATGATCAAGAAAATGGAATATGAGCCCAGCGAGTTTATATGGTCACTCTTGATTGCGGGTTGCAGAAATCATGAGAATCAAGAACTGGGATCTTATGCTGCTGAACAATTACTCAAACTGAAGCCGAAAGATACTGAAACTTATGTCATGCTGTTGAATATGTACATCTCTGCAGAGAGGTGGCAAGATGTTTCCAGGGTGAGAAAATTGATGAAAGAGGAAAAACTTGGAAAATTGAATGACTGGAGCTGGATTACCATGAAGGACAAAATTCATACTTTTAAACCCAATGGCCGTTCGCATCCTCAGAATGCAGATATGTACAAATTGTTGGAGGAATTGCATGATAAAGCAAAAAGTTTCGGATACCAGACAGCGCAGCATATGGAAATACTTGATGATGATGAGGAGGAGGCGGATGAGCATACTAAGACGACATTTTCTTCTGCTGTTCACCACAGTGAGAAGTTGGCTATTGCATTTGGGTTTTTGAATACGGAAAAGAATGCACCATTAAGGGTTATGAAGAGTGTTAAAATGTGCACAAACTGTCACGATTTTGTAAAGGCCATCTCATTACTGTGCAACAGGGAAATCATCATTCGAGATAGCAGGCGGCTTCATAAGTTTGTTAATGGGCAGTGTTCATGTGCAGATTTTGCTGATTTTCTCTGATGTCATAGTGTCGTTGAGTTGGACTTTACATGATTATCATGTCCTTACATACTTTACAACTTGCACAAAATTCTTTTATTTTGTACCTTAACCCAAAAACAAGCAATTAAAAAGACGTGTTCAAGAAAAAGGTAATAATATGAATCTAGCTGTTATTAAAAGCTTAGCATTGGATACACTGTTGTTTTTGTTTAAATAATTACGACTACACTGGATTTTAGAGTTGAAAAGCAACACAAAGCTCCATCCTTGGATAAACACTACATTACAGTATTACATTCTCATTGAAATCTATACGCATGCTCGCAGCTACAAAATAGCAATTATAAATGCTACGATATTAAACTCGAGATGAATAAAGATTTACAAGCATCATGCATACAAATATTAAACAAATAAATATTTTTCTGGCATTTTCCTTTGATCTTTTTCCACCATCCCCATTGGAGACAGGAGGGGAGAGTCTGGAGATGTTATGTAAAATATTGAAGGTAGATTTTCGTAAGCAGTACCTGTAACCTTTAAGTGGCAAAACCTGAGTATAGTTCTTAAATACATGTACCAACATGAAGTAAAATCATGATGTAAGATGAAACAAATTCATCGTTTTTTGCTCTTTGACTTAGTGATCCTAGATTTGCTTGATTCGTTAGGTGGTTTCCATATGATATCCTCAAGATTGCTGCAAAACTTCTTGTAGAACTGCAAGAGAGAAAAGTTTTATAGTTAGAACCTGAGCACGCAGGTTCACACATGATGTATGCATATAAGCCAATGAAGACAAATCTTTTAAGCAACTAACATTGAGGTATTCAGAAGCATCTCCAGCTGCTTTCTGAATGTCTACCATGAGAATTGTGGGGGCAACTTCAAACACCTTCAAAAAAAAAAAAAAAAAAAAAGAACTTAAACATAGAATAGCAGATTATAGAGTAGCAAAAAAAAAAAAAAAAAAGCAGTTCAGAATTGGAGCTGAAAGCATACTTCCAAGAATACTGAGAAATAAGAAGTCTTATTCGATGAAAGGCCTTCAACTCTCATCTGCAAAATGAACACACGCTGCTTAGATTGAACATAAAATACAAGGCTAGTTTGCTTCAGTCAAAATTGGTACCACATATGCTAGTCATAAAAACATAATAACAGAACAGAAAATCCAATAATGAAGTTACAAATGTGAAAATCAATCAAATGTTTGAGAAAGAAATAAACAATGCATAAGCACTGAAAGGCAGCAGTACTACAGTAAACCATAAGTTGTCTACCTTATAATTACGAATATGTGTCTTAAACCCCATTGATTGAGCAACAACTTCCATGCTTGACAACACAACATTGGGTGGCTTCCGTGAGACAAATCGTGTTTGATACTTCACAGAGTCCTGTTAGAAAAAGTAAAAATTAAGCCATCTAAGCTACTATATGAGAATATGTATTTTTTGAAATGCAAACCAATGAAGAGAATAATGAGCAAAATGGATGACCATTACTTTGCCACGGTCAAACAGCGTTGCGAGGTTCAGCCCTTGAGATAGAATTATCATGTCAAATGCATTAAGAATCAAAGGACCTGTATCCTCATTTCCGCGCTGTTCATCAGCCTTTTGTTCCTACATTAAACCATCTCATCAATAATGCTACTAGGAAAACAGAATATTTTCAGTAAATGCATCTACTAGGGATATAATCCATTTCAACTAAAAATGAAATAGATTATGTCAAAGCAAAATTGGTTGGCTACCTATCCTGCCAATTTTTGAGAGCAGGACATTACCAAGAGCCAGGTTTCAGCACCGTTAGCAGTAAATAATTTTTTTTAACAAATAATCAACTAATCAAACACCTAGATCAGCAATATAAGTCAAAAACATGACAAATATCGTTTGGTTTCTGAAAATCAGATGTTATGGAAAAACATGTGGCACTCAACCAACCAACCTCTGGATCATTAAAAGCTGCATCTACATCATCCAGATTCACGTCTTCATACTCAACAAGGCTTGCAGGTACATAACCTTTCTTAAACCAATCATCATTCCTTATCTGCTCAATGGTTATACGCTGCACAGAGAGAGAGGACTTCTCAAAAACAATCAAAAGCAAATTATCCGGTTTAAAAGCCATTAATTTCACTCCAACACTCTTGACAGGGTTACAGGCATCAGCAGAAGATGTGAAATGACATATAGAAGGATTAAATGATATAGCAGTTTAACACATTGAGAGCTCTACAATATAACTTTAAACATAGGACCATATAAATATGACATAAGATCTTGGCAAACATCCCAACTATGCAACTATGAAATAGATTGTGTCTATCCAATTTGTCAACTACATGCTTAGAAATTGTATTCAAATTTCAACGAGAGAAACAATCAATTGAGCATGCTGCAAATAATATCAATGCTTTGTTGAGCCGTCAGCACTTACAGTTGCAGTATTTGGATCCAAAATTCTATGAATCAAAGATTTTGCTCCCACAGGAAAAAATGAAGGGCATGAGAACTCTGCCCTCTCAATCTGCAAACCAAATTATCAAAACATATCAACATAAACAACTCTTGTACAGATAGATACTGATGCTCAAAGAAGCAGCTTCCTTAAACTAAAAGGTAAAAAGAATGTCCTTAAGAGGTGACTGCCATATCATTACTTCCACAATAGAACTTTCTCATATAGAGAGCCTCCAAAAAGAAAGGAAGGAGAGGGAGGGAGAGGAAAATAAAAACCTTATGTAATTCAACCAAAACAAATAAACCCCACGGCTGAAGAACATGTATGAGACCAAATATAGTAGACTTTTGTTCTTGTAAGGAACAATGATTAATCTAATTTATTAAACTAAATCATAGAAGGTACTGCTTTTGTTTCTAAGACCTGTCCAGGGACCTATCATGTTAGTTATTTCAATTTTTTGCCTATTTTTAGACTTGGCTCCAGCATCTGAATACTCAGCAACTAATACACAAAAAGCCACTTATTGCATAGTACCATATAAGCACATGTGATGCAAGTTCGTGCCTTACTGTATAACGTGGTGAGATCAAGTTCATCAAATGGAAGATATCCTGCCATTAGAACATAAAGGATGACCCCACAAGACCAGACATCTGCTATAGCACCATCATAACCCTTGTGACTGAGTACCTGGAGCATGCAGCAGGAAATTATAAAAGTTTTCTTAAAGAGGCTTGCGTTCAACAAACAGACCAAAGCGACATTGCATTTACCTCTGGTGCCACATAGTTAGGAGTTCCACATGTTGTTCGCAGCAAGCTAACTCCCTATGCAAAAGCATCATCGAGCAAAAAACCCAAGCATTGTTATTTCCACAGGTTCAATGAGGTCCAATAAAGATACAGGAAGAGTTCTTATAAAGCCTCTTACTTCTTCAGGTGATGCACTAAGCCCAAAATCTGAAATCTTTAAATTTCCTTGTGAATCAAGTAAAAGATTTTCGGGCTGTACATGAAACGAAAAGGGCATTAAGATTTTAATGTAACAGAAACTACGCTATTTCTTTTAGATGTTAAAAAAAACACCTTTAAATCTCTGTGGTACACTCCTTTACTGTGGCAGTAATCCACTCCATCAATAAGCTGTTGAAAGTATCTCCTAGCTTCAGCCTCACTAAGACGTCCATGGTGCACCTGCATTAACAAGGCAACCATAAAACCTTTACTATGCGAATTGGAGAAAATTATCTGACAATTAATAGTGGGTCAGAAATTAAACTACTCACTATTTTATCAAACAATTCACCACCTGTAATGAACTCCAAGATTATATAAATCTTAGTGCGACTCGCTAAAACCTAAACAAAAACAATGGAGAAGGGTCGAGCATTCAAATAGTGCACTACAAAAAATTTAACATCCCCACAAAAACAAATTGAAAAATTAAATCTCATGCCTCGTGCAATCGAACTACATGAGGATGTCTAACAAGCTTCATTATTGATATCTCTCGCTTGATCTGCAACAAAATATAGATGCTATAAGGAACACATACTAAGCTGCATAATAGAATTTTAAGACACAGCAACTCCAATTATAGGCTAACTTGAGAAAAATGACAGACCAAAGTAGAAAAATAAAAAAAATAACAATAAAAATTCAAACTTTTCCCTAAATTGATGAACTCAAAAGCATCAAATGATGGAATCGAGATCACAAAGCTAATAGTGATTTACCATATTAGCAAAAAAGCTGTGCTAGAAGCTCGATCAAGACTCAATCAAAGCTTAAAAACTACAATTTGACAGCTTTCAAAATCAAAATTAAAAAACTACATAACATAGAGCTTTATCAGTGACTATTAACAAGTAAAAAAAAAAAAAATCTAATTGAGCTAAAAAATTTGCAGAAAAAGCAAAAATTTTAATTCATCTCTCCAATTAAAAGAAGAAGAAGAAGAAGGAGACCTGATCAATCATCTTGTGTTTGACGATGGTGCTACGATCGAGAACTTTCATGGCGACACTCTCACCAGTCTCTGTATTTTGAGCGAATTTTACTTTGGCGAAGGTTCCTTCGCCGATTGTCCTTCCAACTTCATACTTTCCTACTTTTCTCACCACCATCTTTCTCTTCTTCTTCTTCTCTCTCTGTTCTGAAACAAAAACCAAAGCACAAAACTTTCCTTTTTTTTTTTTTTTCCAGAAACGGTTGGAAAGAATGAAGTACAGCTTGAAAGCAAGTTGTAAAAGTGCCAAGTTTTTTACAGTGAAATGTTTGTTTGTTAGGTCAGAAAATGCAGGAATTTTTATTTATTTATTTTCTTTCTTTCTTTTCTTTACTTTTGTGAAAGTGAAGATTAGTTTGAGTAGATAGGGGCTATGGTCTGGAATTTTGAAGGAAAAAAATGTAAAGCAAGAGGAGACAACGGTGGGTGAGAATTTGATACTTGTCTTAAACATTTCAAATTGGTAATAATAAATTAAAAAGAAAAATTATTCTTCTTTCTTTCTGTCGAAAAGTGTAAATAATTTCTTTTCTAAAGATTCCACCTTTTTATTAAATTAAAAATATCTCAATATTATATTATATATAAAATTAATCTCATTTTGTATGTGATGATGAAAAAAAAATCTCATTATTTTTCAAATTTCAGTGAAATTTATATTGTTGAATTTATTTTTTTTATTTTTAAACTTGTGTATATTTTTAAGATAAAATATATACTAATAGGAATAAAGAAATTAAAAAATAAATTTATATCTTACTGTTATATTAAAAATAGTTTAAATGATAAAAATGTAAATATTTTATTATTATAGTAAAAAATGTGAATATTTTTTTTTTAAAAAAAGTTTAAATTGGAATTGGAAGGATGGATTGGAGCATTTTGGGTTTGGACAGATGAGGAAATATGGAAAAAGGGTCTTAAGAATGTGAGATGAGTTTTGGTTGACGGACGCATACTTTTAGTTTCAGGCTTTAGCGGCTAGTGGTTATCTTCCTTATTTTCAGAAAATAACCTTCCATGATTTTATGGCATGTCACTTGCAGACATTTGTCCTCTTTTCTGCCTCCAAATGTTTTTTTTTTTACCAAATCATAATTTTTTTTGAACATGATAATTTCAATAAACACAGAAGAAGTATACTGTTAAGCTTAAGGCTACAGGTGGAGTACAAGCAAGAGATCAAACTATTATCAAAGGCCTATAAGGTGAAGAAGACAGAAATCACTAACAATGGTTTGGAGTTCCACAAACAAAGTACCTCTGTCAATTCAAGCTTTTACAAAGCAAAAGACATCTAAAAAACAGAAGCTTAATGATCTTTGTCCAGTGCATACTATTCCACAGCTTTGTTGCTTCCAACTGTAAAGATCAATTATGTTGCCCAGGTTGCCACCAGTAAAGTAGCTAAGTCTTCGCTAACTAGGAGAAAGGAGAGCAAGCAATTCAGCCAAGAACCATCACATTGGTGATCAATCTCCGCACAAACCAGAGCTATCGCGTTAGCTGCTTTGGACGAGACATCACTGTGATCATCACCTGAAGTTGATGAAAACCTGCAATGAAAGGTAGTTTCGTTATCCTGGAAGGAGAGCTTTCCTCACAGCCGTTGAATTACGATCAGCCAAAGGAGAAGTCCTTCGTTAAATTGTATTGAGGAAAAGCTCGTTTGAGATCACCAGGAGCAACCGGCGGTCACCATCACCTTTAAGGTGGAAAAACTGGACTTTATTGAAAAAGCAAAACCATACCAAAAACAGTAAGTGAAAGGATATTGTAGGTGGTGGAGTTTAGCACGTGCCTAAATGTTTGGCGATCACGATATTGTGTGAGTTTGAGATCTAATAGAAAATATAAAATAGGCTTAGAGTCCAAATTGGAGAAGGAGTCGCCACCTGGATGAAACTCGAGACATACTGTATAACAACTGGATTCCATGGAGGTTTTTAAAAATCGTAATCATAAAATGGGTTCAGAAATTAGGTATGGGCTTTTGGAATATCCACTCAATCTTGCGGTTGACCTTCGTGTATGTTTTGTATTTTATTACCTTTAATTATTCATTTATTTCTTTATTAACATACAAATTACAATTCCCTCCAAACAATTTCTCAATTTTCAATTAAGGCTAAGTTTGCACATTAGTCTAATTTCATGCTTATTAAGGGTGATTCGCTACATTTATTACATAATTAAACATCAATTTGTGAAAGTAAAGATAAGTCCACACGCAATGATAGGAAGGAGGAAAATATATTACAATCCTTTTACATGTAAGAAAAGGTAAAATAAACAGAAAATAAATAAAAAATAAACCAATCAAAGGAAAGAGGAATAAGTTTGATGATTAGAAATTATCCTAAAGTTCCTATAAATAACATAATATTAGCCTCCAAAAATATATAAAACCCTACAAAAGGAACCATAAAGTTAGTCCATAAATCGAAGAAACATGAATATTAATTAAACAAGATAATAAGATAATAAGATAATTGCATAAGGAAGATGAAATACAGAAATATGAAAATATATGAATGTGTAAATCATAAGAGATATATATGGAATATAAAATTGCACATGGCTCTGTTGATGGCAAATGCCTCATTAGTGAGGTGTCGTCTCTATGCGTAAAGGCGATATTATTTCACCTTAACACAAAGAGGCAACGCTTTTTCAAAGAGGCAATGCTTTTTCAAAGAGGCGTCGCCTGACTGTCAGGTGTAAGAGCGTTTAAGAAATTTTCTTTAGACTTAAGTAAGCAATATCACACATGAACGACTAAAAACTTATAAATATACTTAATAACTTAATAGATCATGCCATAAATGCAACATAAAGTAGCAAATAAATTTCAAAAAAATAAAAAAAACACAAAGAAAGAACTTTATGTAAATCAAAAGCTTAATATGTAAAAATGATGATTCTTACTAGTTTATGAGTTTATTTTCCAAAGTGATGGGCCCTCAAAGATTGGCTCTGATCTCAAACTCCACTTGAATGCAAGAGCTCTTTTTCTTCTTTCTTAAAAATGGACCTCTAGACCAAGTTTCCTTTTCCTTTTGTCAAAAACTGTCCCTCTTTTCTTTCAGAGTTTTTTCCTTTTTTTTTTTTTTTCTAAAACTTGCTAAAAACTTCCTCTCCTCCCTATTCTCACTCTCATCCCCCTTTTAAGCCTCTTATGCCCTTGATAAGACATTCACTTTTTTAGCTCTCATCATTACACTCTTTGTAGTTACCTTTTCCCCTTAAGTCCTATTCCCCATTTGTCTACCATTACCATTCTTGCATTTAATGCTGGTATAAGTGGTTGGTGAAGCGAAGTAGGTGCCATAGAGGTGTCACCTCTTTGTTGAGGCATCACCTCTTTGGCCCTGACCCAAAGTTGGGCTAAAACAGGCTTAGGCTCTTGGGTCGAATTTAGGTTTGACAAAGGTTGTACTTAGATGGATTTATAGGCTTTTAGGTCCATTTCTAAGAAGGTTTCTAGCCTTTTGCATTTAAATTTCATGTTTTCCTCATCATTGGGCTTCCGTCGCGGGCCAATCAAACCGAGCATCTATAGTTTATCCCCTATTATGGGCCAATCAAATCGGGTGTCTACAGTTTGCCCCCTTGATTTTTTAAAAAAAGCAAATTCATGCGATGAAAATTTTTAAAAAATTAACATGCACAATAAAAGAGTAACAAAAAATAAAAGGATACACTTAATTTTTGAGTTTCATTTAGGAATTGGGTTCTTCGAAACTTGTGTCATCAACTTTGGGTATACAAACCTGAGAGACAGTTCCCTCCAAAATCCTCTTCATCAGCCTCGGTGTTCAAAATTAAGAGGTTGAATTTTTCTTCTCATAATCAGGAGGCTCACGTTGTCAACCTCAGGTATATAAACCTGAGAAACAGTTCCCTTCAAAACCCATGACATCAGCCTCAGTGTTCAAAATTGAGAGTTTGAATTTTTCTTCACACAATCAGGAAGCTCACACCATTAACCTTGGGTATACAAACCCGAGAGATAGTTCCTTTCAAAATCTGCGTTGTTAGCCTTAGTATTCAAAATTAAGAGGTTGGATTTTTCTTCACACAATTAGGAAGCTCATGCCATCAACCTCGACTATATAAACTTAAGAGGTAGTTCCCTTAAAATCCTCATCGTCAGCCTCAGTGTTCAAAATCGAGAGGTTGAATTCTTATCTTTTCAACTTTTATCATTAATTGGTTTCTTTCGACTTCTTATATAAACTCTTCCTTTTTTTTTGAAAAAGATTTCTTTCTCTCTTTTCTTTTCTCTAAAAAACTCACTTTCTTCTCTTTGTTTCTTTATCTTTTATTTTTTCTTCAAATGTCCTTTTTCTTTTTCTTTTCTTCTTCCTTCCCTTTTCTTTTTTCTCTTTCCCGTGTTTTCTCTCTTTCAAAAATGGATGCCGCCTGAACTCCTGATCCTCTATAGCGGGATCCTGTGACACCTTTCATAGATCCTCTGCATACCCTCAAATTCTCAATTAGGGAGGACATCTCGCTCATTGCAAATTTGGGTACTCATATTTGTGCTTTGGCCTCCGGAGAGGTTAATGTTTGATTCCCATGATTTTTCTTATCAAATAGGATCGGGTTAAGATTAGTGATCATATATCCCTCATCATAAATAGGAATGTAGTTGATTAAATTAAAAAAATTAAAAAGAATTAAAAATTAATATGTGTTCTCTGATATGAAGAGGAGTTGCCTTTTCGACAGAAAGGTGGTCCTTTTCATATAATATACTGAGGAGTCACCTCTCTGACAATATTCAACATTTTCTTTTTTAATTTTAAGTAATTTACATAAATTTTGATTTCCCTGTTCACTTCCAGTATGACGCCCATACATTCAAAGGTGTTGGGAACTTCAGTGGTGCTCGGGTTTAGTACAATGAGCTCGCAGATGATATTAATGACCATATTCAGGATATAGGTTTTGAAGACTTCATTCTATCACTTCCAAACTCTTAGGGTTGAATAAATTACTAGCCACTATATGCACTAATGGAGAGGTGTTTGAGACTATGCATAACTTCCACTTTCCTTTTGGTAAGCTGACATTAGACCTTGTCTCCTTTACTGCTATCACTAGGATTGCCTGTACTAGTGACGTTGTCTCATTTGATGCCATCATCCATTAAATGGCACCGAACTAAGTAGCTTACATCGAGTGACTCCTCGGTATGGTCCCAAGTATAAAAGGGACTCACACCATCAAGATTGACTTAATTCAGAGTCATTACACCCGAGCCAAGGTTAAGGCTGCTACCATTGCTCGAGAGATCGACAAAGTAGTGAGGGCATTCTTAGTTTATCCATTGGGCAATACCCTATTTGTTGACACTGTTAGCTCCATTGATTTGATATTTTTAATGCCCCTTTAGGACTTAGATCGGGTGTTTTCTTACGATTAGGGTAGCTGTGCATTGGCCTACCTGCACAGAGCATGGATGAGGTAGTTTGAGGAGCTAGACGGTTTTACAGTTTCTAGCATGCTGTCTTGGTGAGTACTTCTCCCTTTTTTATTTCTAAACCCTATTTGTCAATTATCTTGATTATTTACTAACAATCCTCCATTACAGATTTGGACTTTGGAGTTTAAGTTGATTCGAGGGATAACTCGTGTTAGTGAAATCCGTTTTCCAACCTTGGCCCGATGGGGTGCTAATCGTTTATGGAAGAGACATTTGGCTTGTGCGCACATTCATCAAAAGTGGTTGAACTCCCTGACCTATGATGAGGTACCTAAGAAAAGAAACAAATAATTATTAGCACCATATAATTTTAGAATATGTGGTACTTACTTACCCTTTTTTTGCAGTTGTGCCAAGATTTGTAGGTTCCTTTAGATAGGTGGCTTCTAAGGATAACTCGCTTGAGACCATTATCCTTATGGAGGGTACTCATGTATGGACCTAGTTGCTGAGTGTGGTATCTTGGTGAGAGGGTCCTCAACTGGGATCACGGTGCTCGTGCTAGGCATAACCCTGCATCACCTCCTGTTGGCATGTTTTAGACATATTTACTAGAGGGCAATGAGTTAGCTAGATTGATTACAAAAGACCCTACTAAGACCTATATTGTGAGGAGTAAGAGTCGCTATTTGGACTTCATTTGAGCTAATCTATTACAGTGGGTGCCTTTTTCAATTACTACCACTACTCAGGTATTCACTTGACTTCATGTTTCCTTTTTTTTTCTCTTTCCAATTGTATATTGAATTAGCCTTTTCCATGCATAGATGGTAGCCATAGGTCCTACTCACAGAACCAGGCCTCCTGTATATGAGAGACTACTCCAAAGTCCTCGTACTAATAGCAGGGAGGGTGCCTCAGCTGGAGCTCTACCCCATAGAGCTAATCTCAGTTCTAGCTCATGGATGGTTGTTGGTCATCTAACTCATATGCTTGACTTTCCCCCTTTTTAAGAATTTTATCCTCAAAATTCAATACCTATAAGTAAATAAGGATATTGTCTTTTCATGTTCTCCTTAGTTTCCCAAGTGGCATCTTCTTGTGAATGGTTCCTCTATAACACTTTAACTAAGGAAATCTCTCGATTCCATAACTATTTTATTTTATAACCAATGATTTTTACTGGTTCTTCAATAAAACTCAAATCATCGGTAATTTCTACTTCTTGATTTTTAAGTACATGTGTAGGATCAGATCGATATCTTCTAAGCATACTCACATGAAACACATCATGGATCTAGGCCATTGTTAGTGGTAATGCTAATCTATAAGCAAATGGACAAATTCTTTTAAGAATTTCATATGGCCTTATATATCGAGGACTCAACTTGCCCTTTTTGCGAAATCTGTTTGCTCTTTCTATGGTGAAACTTAAAGAAACATATTTTCGCCCTCCATTTCCTTTTGTGCTGGTCTGTATAGCTTTTTTGTCTATCCTTTGCTGTTTTGAGTCTATTTTTGATTAATTTTACTTTATCCATTGTGTCTTGTACTATTTATGGCCCTTGTAATACATGAGCTCCCTCTTCATCCCAATAAATAGAACCGCGACACTTTCTTCCTTAAAATGCTTCATATGGTGCCATCTGAATACTACTATGATACTAGTTATTATAAGCAAACTCTATTAAACCAATATGTTCATCCCACACACCTTTAAATTCTAATACATAAGCTTGGAGCATATGTTCAAGCGTTTGAATTATTCTCTTTGATTGCCCATCTGTCTAAGGATGAAAAGTGGTGCTGGAATTTAATTTAGCACCCAAAGCCTTGTATAAACTCTCCCAAAAGTGAGATGTAAATTGTAGATCCCTATATGATACAATGGACACTAGAACTCCATACAATCTAACAATTTCATTCACATATTCTTTGGCTAAAAATTCAAGTGAACTACCCCATCTAATAGGTAAAAACTGAGCTGACTTAGTTAATCTATCAATGATGACCCATATGGCATCATTCTTTCTTAGAGTTTTTGGCAATCCACATATTCTTTCCCACTTTTATATCGGAATGGACAATGGTCTCAGCTTTCCAACTAGAGCTTGGTGTTATACTTTGACTTGTTGACATGTTAAACATTTTAAAAAATAATTTGCCACATCTTTCTTCATTTTAGGCCACCAATAATGGGGTCGTAAGGTGTTGCATATTTTGGTCATTCTCGGGTATAGCATATAGAGCATTATGTGCTTCCTCTAAAATTTCTTGGCGTAGGTTATCAACATCCAGTACACAAATATGAGATTCCATCATCAAGGTATCATCTTGAATGTTAAAGTCTTTATCTTTCCTTTGTTTTACTTTCTCAATCTTTTCTTGCAATTGTGGATCCTTGCTTTATGCTTCTTTAATTTTGTTATGCAATATTGGTCTAACTTGTAAAATAGCAATCAACACTCCTTTTTCTTACAAATTTAATTTCACATTCGTAGCTCATAATTGAATTAAATAAGAGAATAGAAATACCCATAAGTGAGCTATACTACTTCTTGTCTTCCTACTCAAAGCATCAGCCACCATATTTGCTTTTCCTGGATGATACTCAATTGTGTAGTCATAATCCTTCAACAATTCTAACCATTGCCTTTGTCTCATGTTTAACTCTTTTTGGCTCAGTAAATATTTTAGACTCTTATGATCAGTAAATATTTGAAATGTTTCTCCATATAAGTAATGCCTTCATATTTTCAAAGTAAACACAACAATAAGGAGTTCTAGATCATGTACTGGATAAGATAATTCATACGGCCTCAACTATCTAGATGTATATGGAATTACCTTACCATGTTGCATTAACATATATCCTAAACCCTAATGAGAAGCATCACTATAAACTACAAATCCTTCATTAATTGTAAGAATTGTTAGCACTAGAGTAGTTGTTAACTTAGTTTTCAATTCATCAAAACTCTTCTGGCATACATCAGACCATTTAAATGCAATGTTTTTTTGAAGTAATTTTGTCAAAGGGTTGGCTATCAGTGAAAATCCCTTAATAAATTGGCGATAATACCCAGCTAATCCTAAGAAATTTTGAACTTCTGCAATATTCTTTGGAGTTTTCCATTTCACTACTACTTCTATTTTCTTTGGATCCACTTCTATGCCCCATCTAGAAACCACATGTCCCAAAAATACAACTTCATCTATCCAAAACTCAAATTCACTTAATTTAGCATACAATTATTTTTCTCTCAAGGTTTATAACATAATTTTCAAATGTTGTTCATATTCCTCCCTACTTCTTGAATATACAAGTATGTCATTAATGAACACAATCACAAATTTGTCTGAATAGGGTTGAAATACCTTGTTCATAAGAGCCATAAATGTAGCTGGTGCATTAGTTAAACCAAACGACATCACTAAAAATTCATAACACCTATACTTGGTTTGAAAAGCAGTCTTTGGTATGCCTGGGTCTGAAATTTTAAGCTGATAGTAGCCTAATTTTAAATCAATTTTGGAAAACACCTGAGCTCCCTGTAACCGATCGAATAAATCATCTATTTTGGGTAAAGGATATTTATTCTTTATGGTGACCTGGTTTAACTGCCTATAATCGATACACAACCTTATTATCCCATCTTTCTTTTTTACAAATAGCACTGGAGCACCCCAAAGTGACACACTGGGCCTAATGAACCCCTTATGAAGTAGTTCCTGTATCTGAGTTTTCAACTCTTTCAGTTCAACTGGAGCCATTCTATTAGGTGAAATGGATATCGATGCTACTCCAAGTACTAATTTAATTGTGAATTCTACTTCTTTATTAGGTGGTAAACTTGGTAAATCATTTGGAAACACATATGGAAATTCATTTACCATTGGGATATTCTCAATTGTATTATTTATAGTTCTAGTATCTATCACATGTGCTAGATGAGCTTCATAACCTCTTTTAACCATTCGAAAAGCCTTTACAGTAGAAATTAAAAATGCAGGCACAATTTGTCTTTCCCCTAAAAACATGACCCTCGGTTGATTAAGAGATTCTAAAATAACCTCCTTAGTGAAATAATTCACTATGGCATGATGTTTAGTCAACCAATCCATACCCAATATGACATTAAATTCATAAAGTGGCAATAACAATAAATTAGCTCTTAACTCTGTTTTATCAATGCTAATTAACTAGCCGCGATAAACACTGTTCACAACCATCATTTCTCCCAATGGAGTACCCACATTTAAGTCAAAACCTAAGGGTTCATGTTTATTACAAAATTAAGATGCCATGTTCCATGATATGAAAGAATGCATAGAGCCAAGATCAATTAAAATATAAGCTTCAAAATCATGGACTAGAATTTTACTGGTGATAACTTCTAAAGCATTAATAGTTTCTTGTCTGGTCATGGTAAACACTCTAGCCTGTGCCTAAGGTCTAGCACCCTGACCTTCTATTCTACTCATACCTCTGCCAGTTGTAATTATTCTACCTCTACCGCTGCCCTTACTAGATATTGCTTTAACTCTATTTATTGAGACTATTACTATAGGTTTTTATATAACTCTACCTCCGCTACCTTATGCCATACTAGTTCTTTTAGGACAGTCTTTGTATATATGATCAAAAGATCCATAAAAGTAGTATGCACCAGTAAGTCTCCTATACTCACCACCATGTTATTTCCTATAATGTACACGTATAGGTCATTGTGCCATAACTTGACTTTGACCTTTGCTTAAATAAGATGGAACTCGATCCCCTTCCTCTAAAATTAGAGTAACCACCTCGAGAACTAACCTATGGTGGTATGTATCTTCGCATTTGCCTTGCTTTCTATTAGAATCTCTTACAATTTCACCTGGTTCCTTTTTAGCTTGTTGTTCTATTCCCTCTTTTGCTAGTCTTTTGGCTCTAATTATAGCTGCTCTCAACTTAGTGTAACTCTTAAAATTTGTAGGTGTGGTCCTATTTCTGATTTCATATCCTAGTCCCTCTTTAAACATTCGACATTTGTCTTTATCAGTGGTTACTAAAGAAGAAGCATAATGAGATAACTGATTGAATTTTACTTCATATTCTGCTATAGTCATTATTCCATGTTTCAAGTTTAAAAAATCTCTTCTTTTATCATCTTTGTATGATTCTGGTATGTAGTTATTAGTGAATTTATGAAGGAAATCATCCCATGTTAACACCGAAGGCTAAACATCATTCTCGAGAATAGTGTCCTACCATTCATAAGCATTTCCTTATAACATTGATACTGCATAATTAAATTTTTCTTTTGGTGTGCACTTCATTAGATTAAGAACTCTTTATGTCCTTTTCAGCCAGGTTTCTGCAATTAAAGGATCTGTAGTGCCATGAAAATCAACTACACCTTGTTTCCTTAATTTATCATATCTATTTTCCCTATTCTCCTATGGTCCTTATAATTCTTACTTATGTTGCTCAATATATGCTTGTTCATGAGGTGCATGTTGTGCATGAGAATGTGTAGGAGATCTAACCCTATTACTAGGTTAATCTCATGATGGATGATGTGAGGCTTCTATTGAATATGTATTGGCTGACTCCTCTCTCCTTGATGGTGCCCGATAGACATGTAAGACTATGTTATATGCTAGATCATTGTTGGGTGTCCTTAGGGGACCTATCTTATGAGTTTTTGACATTGGATGAGAGTCTGACATCAGCATACACTCTTGACACTACACATATAAGCTTTTTCCTCCTTTTCCTGCTTTCATGACTAACCTCAACAAGGCATTAGTAATAACTGATCATTAATCATACAGATCCTTTTAGATCAAGGAGTGTACATGTATTGTTTAATTGAGGCTTTGTGAGACCATCTGATGCATGTCACTCAACAGTGGAAGGTAACGATCTCTCCTATTTCTATATGTATGCATGCTTATATGAGTACTTACCTTGGATCATGTATGAACACGATCATGATACAGTAAGAGAGGCTAGGTTTATAGCCCTCCAGTGCCAAGTTACTACTCTCTAAATTGAGGAGGAGCAAGATAAAGAATAAGACGAAGAGGCTGCTGATGACAATAATGGTAATGGTATTGATGGGGGTGATGACATAGATGATACAAAGGCTTCTTAAATTAGGATCTAGACTCCTTTTATTTTATTATTCTTTGATTTTGATATTAATAGATTACTCTGATTTTATTTTAGATTCTTATTTTTAAATTTGATTGGATTTTCAAACATTTTAGCCTGTCTCAATGAAAAAACTTTGAACATTCGAACACAATACCACACAAATTTATTGTTTAATCATAAAAATTTTCTATTAATGAACCGAAATAAGAAAATCCAAACTGAATAACACAACCAAAATGCGCCCCTAATTGTCATAAAGGCGATCGCTTCTTCACTAAAATGTCATTTCTTTATGAAGAGGCAATTTCTGAACACCTCTTCAAGATGAGGTGTCACTTGATTAAACAGGTGAATGCCTTACTACCTCTATGGCATATCCCCCCTTTTAATCCCTATCTCTCCTCTTAAAAGCAATTGCATTTACATATACCTACACCAAAACTCTCCACTTTCTTTCTCTTAATAGTTCTAAAACCCCTAAATATGACTAAGAGAAGCTTCAAAGAACTACAAACAATCTTGAAGGGCTTAGATGGTGAATTATGGGCAAAGCTGGAGCCCTTCCACCTATAAGTTTTCATATCTTTTCATGTAAGGAGGGTTAACTTTCCCTTTCTCCATGTTGTGGCTCAACTCTGGGATCTAAGCAAACATGTTTTCTGATTCCACACACTGGAGATATGCCCTTCACTATAGGAATTCAAAGTTATCCTAGGTTGTTATATGGATTCTACTCGTCAAATTACAATCCCTCAAGTTAGAACTCTAGACTTACGCTCTATCCAATATCAAATGGCTAAGCTGTTTAATCTGTCCCCTTAGTCTTCCCTTCGCCACATCTTTGGTATAGAAGTTCTAATAGGATCCTTCCTTGAGCTTATTGCAACTACAAATAAAAAGGAGATCTATTGGCCATAGATGATCGCCCTCTACCTATATGCTCAATTCTTATTTGTTTGTCTTTCTAAAAATTATGATCCAAAAGTCCTCCATATTTTAGATTAAGTGGAAGCTGGGCTTAATCCTTTTCGCCTTATTCTGGCAGAAACCATCATTGGGCTAAATAATTTTCCAAAAACTATGTGATTCTCTGGGAGTCTATTACTGTTGGAGGTCAGCTTTCTCCTCTTTCTTCTTTATTTCCTTCTTTTTTCATCATCTTATAATTCATTTCTTTTTAAGCATGGATTCATGAAAAGATGAGACTACTCGAGCCTCCTAGAGACATTGCATACTACAAAACAAAGCATTACTGCACTAGAAAGCTCCATCCTATATCAGAAGATGTTCATGGTTGGTTGTCCACCTTTCTCGATACCATGATTTGATGGATATGTCCATGGTGGAAGCTGCAACATGTGATCATTTGATCGTACACCCATTGTGTCCTTATAACCAACCTTTATTTTGCCACTTTTTATAATTTGCATGCCTTTACTGACAATATGGATAGAAATAACTAATTATGGGGTTAGTGCATAAGTTCTAACTAGGACCCCTCTCTTAAAACTTCCTGGATAATTTGGTTACTGCTTGGCCTCGAATAATCATTTAAATGCTTATCAGCTATGACAAAGATTAGTCCACTGATGATTAATACAAAGTATGGATTTAATTGCAACAAACTAAAAAAGATGAGTTTATGAGGATTAAAAGGACAAGAGAGTTATAGATATCGAGTGCTCAAGGTGTTCGATAAAAAAAAAGAAAGCAAAATTAGTTTGTGGAGTTTAATAATAATTTTGTCTTTTTGTATTGAGTAGGATTTCCTTTTATAGTTAAACAGTTTGTAGACCTTTAATGCAATGTTTAACAGTAATTTAAGCAATCTATTTTTATTTAATTTAAGCATAATATGATTATACATTTTACTTTTGATACAACTCCTATTATTAGATGGCTTGCCCTTGCAAGTTTTTGAACTAAGTCATCTTTTCTGTCTCTCTCCTTTTACATGTCCTTAATTTTTGCTTGGACCACCTCTTTTAAGGTTTTCAATCCAATAAGACCCCTTTTTATTTCTTTATATATATATATATATATATATATATATATATATATATATATATATACATACATATTTGTCTCTAACGTTTGCTTAGATAGCCTCTTTTTGAGATTTTCTCTTTAGCGAGACTTTACATAAAGTATTTTTTGAGTTTGTCTAAGTTGATGGGCTCCTTGAACTTGTAACACCCCTAGAGAACAATATCTTCACTAGATACGGTCCTTCCCAATTGGGCTTGAAATTTCTCTATGGGTCAGTCATAATTGGCTTAGTGAGCTTTAGCACCAGATCACCCTCCTTAATCTTGCCTGACTTAATCTTCTTATTATAGGCCTGGGCTATCCTTTTCTGATATAGCTAGGAGTGATATATAGTTATTGACCTTAGTAATAATCAATTGTAATTTTAATCTTAATAAACTTAATTTTGAGCATTTAATATATTTATTTTAAGTGTGTATAAGTTAGGACTCAAATGAAAGCCAAGTCAAAAGCAAAGTGAATATTAAACTATAACTGAAGTAAAGCTTTGATGGTGACAAAAAAACTAAGTGAATAGTAAGCTGTGACTGAAGCACTGCTTCTATGGTGAGCTGAATAGTAAGCTACGATTGAAAAAAAGCTTTTATGGTAATAGAAAGCCAAGTCAAATTGAGATGAACAGTAAGCTACAACTGAAGCAAGAACTGCTATAGTGACAGAAAGCCAAAGTGAACAGTAGGCTGCAACTGAAGCTCTACTGCTATGGTGACATTTCAATTGTCATATTTTTGAATTTAAAAAGAGACATTGGAGACATTTTTAACATCTCTAATAACCATATTTTTGAGTGTTTATCTATTAAACACCTACTTGAGCTCAATTGAAGTTAAGATACTTATTATAATTTTATATCTTAATATTCATCAAAACTCTCAAACTCTCAAATATTCATTCTTTGTTTGTATAACTCTTATAAGAGTTGGTTGTATATTTAAAATAGAATTTTTCTTCATCCAAAATCTTGGGATAGATCAGAAGGGAAGTGAGATTTATTTTTAAAGGAATTAGTTTATGTGTATAGCCGTCAAAACACTTGGGATTTGGTTTTTTGAGTGGGCCTTGAAAACTCAAGTTGTAAGGTTGAAAGAGTGAGCCTCAAACTCTTATGCAATATCAATCTTGTGAATAATATTATGGGTATTGAAAAATCCTAGCTTGGGAATAAGTTAGGTGGAGACGTAGGATTGTTGAAAATCTGAACTCCTTAAATCCTTATGTTCGTTGTTATTCTTACTCTATTCTCTTTTAATTTTTATTAATCCTTTAAATTCATTTTTAATTTTCTAAAATCCTTCATTTGCTTTATTCACCCTCCTTTAAGGCACTTTCAATTGGTATTAGAGCTTGGATTTTAGGTACTTAGTTGTTAGAATTCAAGATCATGGGGAGTGAATCTTTTTTTTTTCAATCCTTTGAACCATTATTTGATATGAGTGACTTCATAAAGAATAAAGAAGTCACATGCTATGAATGCAAGAAGCCTGGACATATTAGAAGTGAATGTCCAAGGCTCAAGCACAAAGGTAAAGGAAGAAAAGAAAGGAGAATAACTTTCAAAGCCACTTAGGATAACTCTTCTAATTCAGAGATAGAGGATGAGCAATAAAAGGCTACCAACCTTTGCTTCATGGCTTTTGAAAATAAAAATAAGGTACCATCTACATCTCATTCTTTTTGTGATGATGATTATTTTGATAATAATGATGAATATAATGATGATGATGAAACTTCTATTACTAGCAAACTTATGGCTAAATGCAAAAGTTTTTTATTTAAGAAAAAACATTATAAATATAAGTTAACTAGCTTAACTAAGGAATTTGAAAAATTGAAAAATGAATTTTCCAATATTACTAAATCAAATGATAAAGTTACTAATAATTTGAAAACTTTAAATTCCTTAGAAGATCAACTTAAGAAAGCAAATGATGAAAATCAAAAACTTTTTAAGGAGGTCTTAAATTTGAAAAATTCTATTGAGAAACATATGAAGGGAAACGAATCTTTGAATAATATTTTTGAATTTAAAAAATTCCATGAAGATATACATGGAATTGGATATACTAATGGAATGGCTCCCTCATCATCATTACATATTAATTTTGTTAATTCCTCACATAATTATGCTCCTTTTACCTCTAAACTAAATGAAACTCAAGCTTTCAAAGCTAAAAGGTCTTATGTGTCAAAACAATAAGGGAAAGTCTTATAAGACTTAACCTCCATTAGCACAAAAAGGTAAGGCTCAAACTAGAGCACATTAACTCAAACATGCTTATATGTACACTAGACACAATCATAATTGGCATGTTGTCACAACCCAAACCGGGAGTCATGACCAGCGCTAAGGAATGAGAATTCTTTCGAATCTGAAACCTGTAGCAAGCCTTAAAAGAAAAGCATGCAATAATTAAAATAAAATATGCATCAGAATTTAAATCTCAAACCAATATAATAAAAATAAACTCTGTCATATCATAAAATAAAATATATTACACAATATTCAGAGAAAGGCCTCTAAAATTATAACCAACATACAGTAAAAATCAAATACAACTTACTACTGTAATTTTCTAGACTACAAATAAATTCAAGTAGATAATTTACATAAACAAGCCAGGGCTGAAGAAATCGATGGGCCTACTGCTGAGGTTTGAGGAAGAATCTCCTGAAAAATCAACTGAGGGGAGTTAGACCTCACTGAGTGAATTGTTATAATATATATACATGCATTTCCTAATGTCAAATGCAATCAATCATTCGTATATAATAAATATATATACAAGCATTTCACATAGATGCTGAAATCACCTTATATATAAATATTGAAAAACATATGTTTATGAAGGATCAAATAGAACCCTATTTAAATGCAACCTCGATCAACAATAACTCTCTAGCCATACAAGCTCACTTGATTCCAAATAAATTCACTTATTCCATATGGACAGTAGATTGGCTTCGAGACACTAAGTCAACCAAGCTCCAGCAGTCTGATTGTCAGTGTGATTGGCCCTAAGACACTAGGTCAACCGAGCTCCAGCAACCACACTATCTAATCATATGACATCTTAAGCAATCAATCATTCAATCATATCATATTTCACCATAAGTGATTCTCACTCAATCGTAAATCTATCGCACCGGTACATATACGGTCCTAGTGCTGCCCACTAAGTAACACGTTCTATCGATATCTTTCATTTAAATAAAAAATTCATATGGGAAAATAAATAATGCAGAATACATTCATAATAACAAAATAAACCATATATATACCTAAAACAAACTAAATATATTTTGAGTATATATATGTCAAATAAATTCAAATCAACCATGAAATCTACCAAAAATAAACCAATAATATACTTAAAAACAATTTAAGTATAAATTAATAGTATAACGTGCATTTATTTCAAAATATACCAAAAATATACTAAAACTATACCTAAAATATACTTAAGCATTTGATGAAACAATTATGAATAAATACAATCAAAACATGCAACCTAAGTGCGATGTATATATAAAATAACAACTCACAAGTTTGCGCTCCTCGAGATTAGTTCGACGGACCCGGTCCACTAGGCCTCGGTCTCGGTGCAACTAAGCAAATAAAATAATAATAAAAATCAAAATAAATCTAATAGAAAGTTCTAAGAATTTCTAAAAGAAAACTCTAATGAAGGATTGAAAACTTAGACAGACACAAAATTTTAGGATCGACCTGATATCACGTTTTATGAGAATTCTACCGAAAATTCGGTAGAGCTTCTTTTATAAAACGGATATCTTTCTACTAAAAAGTAGAGCCGGTCCTGCAAGAAAATACACTTCTAGAAACAGGACACTCAACACCTTCGGTTGGGACCCCGAACTACACAATTCCCAACCGTAGTCCATAATTCCACCAAAAATACCAAATAATATAATAAATATATTAAAAATTAATAAATTCCACAAATATCCTCAAAATAGCAAAATATAGCATATTTAACATTAAAACATGAAAAATAATTATTTTCGTAATAATTAAGTAAAAATTACAAAATAATAATATAATATTATTAAAAATCCAATTTCTCGATAATTCATTATAGAATAATAAAAATTCACTTTATATATTCAAATAACTCAAATAGCCTAAATATATATTAAAAGCAATTAAAAACCCATTTAATCACCAATTTAGTAAATAATATATTATTTGAAAATAATTTTCAAAAATTAGTATTAATTAGATAAAAATAGTAAATAATTTATTGCCTTACGTAATTCTAAAACCAATTAAAATATAATATTTAACTATAACTTTAACAAAATTACAAATTACCCTAATTATTCAAAATATCCATAATTTAACTAATATTCTTCAAAATTATATAAAAATCATATAAAATCATTAAAATTATTTTACGAACATATATTATACTAATATTATCTAAAATACATATTTAACCAATAATTTCAACAAAAATACATATTTAACCTAATTTTTCCAATATTTACATAAACTAAAAATATTACTAAAATTATATAATAATCCCAAAAATTATTTTCTCAACACTAAATTAACCAATTTATAATTAAATAAATTAATTTACGAAAATTAAATAAATAATAATAAAATATTCAAAAATTCAAAAAAATTAAAATAAATTCAAAAATTATAACAAAAATATATTCATAAAGCTTAAGTAACAAATATCAACATTTGTTAAGGAAGATTGTATGAATCAACATGTTTCAACCTAAAAAAAGTTAGAAAACCCTAAAGCTCAAAAATGAAAAATCGAGAAAACTCACAAACGATCAGGTTAGAGCTTGAAAGGAGCTTGGAACAAGGACCACCGGAGCTTAAGGAGTTGAAAGAGACCGACGGTGCTCAAAATGGTGGTGGGAAAAGAGATCGACGACGAGGAGAAGCTTCCTGTTGCTGCTGCCATTTCTGACCTTTTTGGTGACTCTCCAACTTGCAGACGGTGATGGGGAAGAAGGTGGTGGTCGGCTGAGAGCAAGGGAGGCACACCGACGGTGATGAAATCAGACGGTGCGAGAGGATGAAGGTGAAGCACTGTGTTTTTGGTTTTTGCTTTGGTTTTGTATGTATATATATATATATATATATATATATATATATATATATATATATATATATATATATATATATATATATATATATATATATATATATACATATATACACAATAATATACACAAGCATATTTTAATATATATACATAAAATAACATTTAACAATAAATAATAATAATATCAATAATACTAATAAAATAAATAATGTAAGTTGATAAAAATAATAATGTAAATTTATTGTCCAAAATAATAAGTTTCAAAATAAAATATTTACGTAGAAAATATAATTAAACATAAAATAATAATGATAAATCACTAAATAGTAAAATAATTAAATATAACTTTTAAATTTATTAACACTGCATATCTCGTTTTATATTAAAATAATTTAAAAACAAGGGTTATTACACATGCTACACAACATAATGCACATAAACATATTGCACAAACCTATCAAAATACACATTGTCATTGTCAATGCATGTCTCACATTATAACTCAAAAGAGTTATAGGAAGCACACACTAATGTAATATAAAAGGCATGCTTTATATACTAAGAAAGCATATCATCCTAGGAGAAACAAATTTGCTAATGTTGAATATTTCTATTGCATGACCAAAGGTCACTTTAGCAATGTATGCTTCTATAGGAAACTACATTTGCAATTGCTACCTTCAAATTATTTTGACACTAACAAACCTAGACCAATTAAGGTTTGGGTTCAAAAGAATGTTTGAATTATGTTTGAATTATGTTTTATAGGTGTGCTTGAAGTCCATAAGAACAAAAAGTAAATGGTATCTTGAAAGTGGATGTTCAACACACATGACCAGAGACAAAGTGCAATTCAACAAGCTTGATGCTAAGGGTGGAGGACATGTTACTTTCGGGGACAATGCAAAAGGAAAGAGTATTGGCATTGGAGAAATTGGTAATCCTCAATGCTTATCTATAGATTATGTTTTGCTTGTTGATGTTCTTAAACATATCTTGCTTAGTATAAGTCAATTATATAATATGGGAAATAAGGGTACTTTCTATCCTAAGAATTGCTTTGTTAGTAGTTTTCACAACCCAAAACAGGGGGCCATGACCGGCGCTAGGGAACGGGAATTCTTTCGAATCCGGAACCCGTAGCAAGCCTTAAAATAAAAGCATGCAATAAAGTAAAATAAATACAATATTACTCAGCAAAAATTAAATCTCACAAAATCACATCTTATGTATCAATAAAATCTTTAAGTACAAATTTCAGTGCAACACTCTGAGTTTAAAATCTCATACAATTATAATAACAAATACAACACATAACAAATTTAAATACAACCACTACTGCAGTGTATAGAGTACAAAATAAAACTCAAGTAAGTGATTTACATAATAAAGTCAGAGCGGAAGAAATCTGACGGACAGGTCTACTACTGAGGTTTGAAAATGAAGACTCTCCTAAAAAATATCAACAGAGGGGGAGTCAAACCTCACTGAGTGAATTATTATAATATATATACACGCATAGCTAAATGTCAAATGCAAACACTCAAAAGTATATATAATAAATATATATATAAGCAAATACACACAGATGCAACGAAAATCATTTTAATATTGAAAATCATCAGTTATGAAGGATCAAATAGAACCCTATATTTTCGCAACCTCAAATATCAATAGGACTCACTTAAGCCATACAGGCCCACTTAGTTCTAAAATAATTCACTTAGTCCAACTGGACAGTAGACTGGCCCCAAGATATTAAGTCAACCGAGCTCCAACAGTCTGACTGTCAGTGTGATTGGCCCCGAGACACTTGGTCAATCGAGCTCCAACAATCACACTCTCAATCACATCTCATATCAATCAAGTCATAATTTCCTCAAATAAGTTAGTAATTTAACCCTATGATCTATTGCACCGGTACGTACTCGGTCCTAGTGCTGCCGACTAGGAAGCACGTTCTATCGATATCCTTCATTTTAATATAAAACATACATTCAAGAAAATAAATGATGCATAATGATATTTAAATTAAACAAATATACCATATATATACTAGAAATATACCTAAAATAAACTAAGTATATTTCAGGTATATATACGTATAATCAACTTAAATAAATCATAAAACATATTAAATTCAACCAATAATATATTTACAAGCCGTATTTAGTTGAAAAGAGAAACATGCATTTATTTCATAATATACCAAAAATATACCTAAAATATACTTAAATATTCAAATAGGCAATTAAGCAAAAATTTGGTATTAAAAATATAGAAGTCTAAAACATGCAACCTAAGCAATGTGTATACATTATAATAACTCACAGTTGTGCACTCCATGAGACGGGTCCGACGGGCCTGTTCCACCAGGCCTCGGTCTCGGCGCAACTAACAAATAAATAATAACACGAAGATCAGTATAATTTTAACTTGATTTCTAGAAACTTGATCTAGAATTCTAGAACAGACAGAGAATAGGAATTTGACCGAATGTCACATTTTATGAGAATTCTACTGAAAATTTGGCAGAACCTCCTCTGTAAATTCGAAGTGTATTTTTTTGCAGGATTGGCTCTACTTCCCAAACTGCAAATTCCATCGACTGAGGTCCACAATTTACAATAAAATACATAAAATATATTAAAATTCCATAAATACCGAAAATGCCTTTTTAATACCAAAATATAGCAATTTAAATAATTAAACATAAAAAAATAATGATTTCATCGATATTTACTTAAAAACCCTAATATTAATATAATATTATTAAAAATCGATATATCTCGATAAATTCACAAATATTAATGAAAATTGGTTTTGTAAATCCAAATTACTCAATTAGTCCAAAAACATACTAAAAATTACTAAAAACCCATTTATTTACAAAAATAGTATATTATATATAATTTGAAAATAATTTTTGAAAAATAGTTTTAATTAGTTAAAAATAGTAAGTAATTTGTAAAAATCATTTTTATACTTCAAAAAATTGTTAAAACCAATTAAACTTAATACTTAACTAAAATAACTACCAAATTACCAAAATACCCCTAATATATAAAAATTCACATAATATACTATAATTACTCAAAAATTCAATAAAAATTATATAATTACTCTAAAATTATTTTCTCAACATATAATTCAATAAAATCAACAATTATACTCAATTAACCAATTAATTTTAACAAAATACATATATAACCTACTTTTCCAAAATTGACATAAACTAAATAAAATTATAATAATTACACAAAAAGCATAAAAATTATAAATTAAATTCTAAAATTAATTTCAACCACCATAAACACTAAAAATCACAATTTCACAATTTATTTAATTAATTTACGAAAATTAGAAAATAATAATAAAATAATAAAAAATTCACAAAAATCAAAATAAATTCCAAAAATTACACAAGAATTCCAGAGTGTAGTTCAAGCTAAGGGAAACATAATTTGTGAAGGAACTAAGCTTGAATCTCAAAGAATGAAGTTAAAAAAAAAATGAAGAACCAAAAATGGCTGAGAATGGAAACAAGCTTAAGACCTTACCAAATCGAGTTTTCAAGCTACAAGAAGCTTGGAATCGAATTCTATGGAGTTCTAGGAGTCCAACGGCATCAGAATCACCGAGTTTGGTGGCCAAAAAGTTGGTGAACAGAGGAGAGAATGATTTCGGCTATTTCGGCTTCCACAAGCTACAAACGGCGCCGGAGAAGGTGGTAGATGGCGGTGACGACTTGAGCAGGTGGAGGAGGCACTCTGCTGGCTGGTGAACGAAAGAAACAGACGGTGAGGGAGGGGGAAGGATAGGATTGGGGAAGATGAGGGAAAAATATAAAGGGGAGGTGGTTTTTTATTTGTATATATATATATACAAACATTTATATATTACACCAAATATAATAATAATACACCTTTAAGTAAATACTAAACCCTAATGCATGCAAATATATATGTATATTATCACATAAATTAATAATGCATAAAATAAAATAATTTAATAAAGTAAAATGACATTAAAATAAAATACTCTAAGTTAAATATTATTTAAAATAAGATATATATATTACACAAATAAATAATCCCAATACTAATCTTAAAATAAATATATATCGAAACCCTAATTAAAATAAAATAATAATAATATAACTCATTAATTGATAGATAATCAAATATTATTTTAAATTATTAACACTGCATATCCTATTTTACACTAAAATAATTTAAAAACTCGGGTTATAACAGTAGTCTTGATGAAGACAAAGTAATTTTTAATGGTGAAAGGGTGGATAATGTTCATGTTATTGATTTAAATAAGATTAACAACAAAAATATTAAATGCTTGATGTCTATTTCCTATGACACATAGACATGACATAGAAGGTTAGGTCATGCAAATTTTGAGCTATTGAATGATCTTTGTAAATATGAACTTGTGATTAGTTTACTTAAGCTTGAGTTCATTAAAGATAAACCTTGTGATGCTTATCAAAAGGGAAAATAATCCAAGTTATATTTTAAGCTAAAAAATGTTGTGTCCACCTCTAGGCCACTTGAATTTATACATATGGATTTGTTTGGACCAACTCAAGTTGCTAGTTTAGGTGGTATGCACTATGCTTATGTCTTAGTTGATGACTACTCTAGATTTACTTGGGTGTTTCCTTGCTCATAAGAATTATGCTTTTAAAGCTTTTGAAAATTTTGCTAAAAGAGTTCAAAATGAAAAAGGATTTTGTATTTCATCCATTAGAAGTGATCATGGAACTGAATTTGAAAATGAATTTTTTAAAAAATTTTACAATGAAAATGATATTTCATATACGTTTTCTTCTCCTTTTTCTCTTAGAACTCCTAAAAAAAAAGGGATAGTTGAAATGAAAAATATAACTCTTATGGAAATGGCTAGAGCAATGCTTCATGAGTATAATTTACCTCTATACTTTTGGGCAGAAGCTGTTAACACGTCTTGTTATATTTCAAATAGAGTTTTTCAAAAGACCAATTTTCAATAAAACTTCTTATGAGCTATGGAGCATTAGAAAACCTAAAATCTCATATCTAAGAGTAATTGGATGTAAGTGCTTTATATTGAACACTAAGGATAATTTTGGGAAATTTGACTCTAAAGCCAATGAAGGAATTTTTCTAGGCTATTCTACTTCTAGTAAAGCATATAGAGTCTTTAATAAAATAATTCTAGTAGTTGAAGAGTCAATGCATGTTGTATTTGATAAATCAAACTCACTTGAACCTAGAAAGGATGTCTCTAGTGTTGATGATTTTGTAGATGAGCATGTGGATGTGAAAACTCAAGAAGAAAATGCTAGTAAGCCTTTGAAACTTGAAGGTCCAAATAAGGAAGAAAGTGAGGAGATGCCTTAACCTACCTTGATTGATGATCTTCCAAAGGTTTGGCAATTCAAGAAAGCTTTTCCTCAAGACCTAATTATAGGTGACATTATAAAAGGGGGTAACTATGTCACGACCCAAACCAGGAGTCATGACCGGCGCTAGGGAACAGGAATTCTTTAGAATCTGGAACTCGTAACAAGCCTTTAAAGAAATAAAAGCACATGTAGTAAATACATAAACATACGACTGAATTAAAGTTTTTTGAATTGATATATAAAAATAGATTCTTAATATCATTTCATAAATAGATTAATGTTCATACAATACTCTGAGCACAAAGTATCAAAAATAAAATAATACTCTTCTGATACAATAACTCTACTACTGCAATTTTTAGAATACAAATTAGAGTTTAAATATAAATTTTACACAATCTAGCCGGGGCAGAAGAACACTGGTAAAAAGCTCTACTACTAAGGTTTGACAATATAAGATCTCCTAAAAAAAATAATTGAGGGGGGTCAGACCTCACTTAGTGAATTATTATAATATATATACATGCAATCTAAACCATAATAATTAGGCACCCGTATATATATATATATATATATACACACACACACACACACACATATTTCACACAGATGCCAAACTCTGCTTATATATATATATATAAAATAAATGCAAAAAATGTTTATTTTATTGAAGGATCAAATAGAACCCTATTTAATCGCAGCCTCAATCACAAACATCACTTTAGCCATACAGGCTCACTTAATTCCAAATAAATTCACTTATTCCATATGGATAGTAGACTGGCCCCAAGACACTAAGTCAATCGAACTCCAGCAACCACATTATCAATCATATCACATCTCAATCAAATCAATCATATCATTCTCGATCAATTCATAATTCCACAAATGATTCTCATTTAACCCTAAATCTATCTCACCGGTACGTACACAGTCCTAGTGCTGCCCACTAGGTAACATGTTCTATCGATATCCTTCATTTTAAATAAAACATTCATAGAGGAAAAATAAATAATGCATGATGATAGTCATAATGATAAAATAAACCATATATATACTAGAAATATACCTAAAATAAACTAAGTATATTTTGAGTATATATATGTCAAATAAAGTCAAATCAAACATGCAATATACCAAAGATAAACCAATGATATACTTAAAAATAATTTAAGTATGAATCAATAGTATAACATTCATTTATTTCAAAATATACTGCAAATATACTAAAACTATACCTCAAATATACTAAACATGCTAAGTCTATAATGAAGATAAAACATGCATTTATTTTGAAATATATAAAAAATATACTAAAAATATACCTAATTATATAACATGCATATATCAAAATAAACCCTAAATATACCAAAGATATAGTAAATGTATATTGAAAATATGCAAACATATATATCAAGATATACTAAAAATAAACCAAAAATATACCAAATCATATTATAAATTAAATCACTTTTTAAAACATATAATGAAAATGAAAAATCCTAAGTCATGCATCCTAAATGCAATGCATATATATATAGTATAATAACTCACTGATTTATGCCCCACGAGATAGACTCGGCGGGCCTGGTCTGATAGGTCTCGATCTCGGTCCAACTAGAAAAATAAAATAATAATAACAATCAGAATAAACTTCTAACTTATATTCTAAAGAGACTTGATCTAAGAATACGAAAATCAGACATAAATACAGAATTCAGGATCGACCCGATGTCACGTTTTACAAGAATTTTATCAAAAATTCGGTAGAGCTTCCTCTGTAATAAAACAGACATCTCTCTACTAAAAAGTAGAGTTGGTCCTGCAAGAAAACACACTTATAAATCACAGAATTCACACAACCCTCGGTTGGAATCCCGAACTGCAAAATTCCCCAACCGAGGTCAACAATTCACCAAAAATATAAATAATATAATAAATATATTAAAAATCAATAAATGCCATAAATATCCTCAAAATATTACATATTTAACACTAAAGCACTAAATATACTTAATTTCACAATAATATAATATTATTAAAAATCCAATTTCTTGATAGTTCAATATAAATTAATATAAATTCACTTTATATATTCAAATAACTAAAATAGTCTAAATACATATTAAAAATTACTAAAAACCCATTTAATTACCAATTTAGTAAATAATATATAATTTGAAAACAATTTTTGAAAATTATTATTAATTAGTTAAAAATAGTAAATAATTTTTAAAAAATCATTTTAATACCTTAAATAATTATAAGACCAATTAAAACCTAATATTTAGCTATAATTATCACAAAATTACACAATTACCCTAATAATTTAAAATACACATATTAATACTAATATTACTCAAATATTCTATAAAAATTATATAAATGCATAAAAATTATTTTCTCAACATATATATTACTAATATCAACTAAAATACACATTTAACCAATAATTTCAACAAAAACTAAACTTTAACCCAATTATCCAATATTTACATAAACTAAAAATATTCATAAAAATTATATAAAAATCCCAAAAATTAATTTCTCAACACCAAAATTAATAACAATATATAATAACAATAATTTAACTAAATTCATAATTTAATTAATTTATTTACGAAAATTCATTAAATAATATTAAAATATTAAAAATTCACCAAAATTAAAATAAATTCCAAAAATTCAAAAAAAAATATATTCATGAAGCTCAAGCTATAAGGATCATCATTTGCAAAGGGAGTTTTCTTGAATCAATAAAAAATCAACCTAAAAAAATAAAAACCCTAAAAGCTTAAAAATAAAAATTCAACAAAACTTATGAACGAGATGGTTTGAGCTCAATCCGAGCTTAGAAATGGAGTCCTCACAACTCAAGGAATCCAAAGAACCTAATAACTCAAGCAAAGGTGGCTGAAAAATGATTGACCGTGAGAAGCTTCTCCCCATTGCCGCTGCAATTTCAGGCGATCCAGTGAGCTCCTGGTGGTCGGACGACGTCGGGGAGGGAGAGGGAAGAAAGGGGAGGAAGATGGTGGTAGCTGGTGGTGGTAAGAGGCGGTTCGGCAAGCTTGAACGAGAGGCACAATGGTAGGCAGAGAACGGAATGGCAGGGAATATGGGAGCCTACTATGAGTTTTGGTTTCTTGTTTCTTTTGTTCTTCACATTTTTTTTTATGTTGTGTGTTTGGTTGGTTTTTAATATATGGTATGTATATATGTGTTCATTTATTGTATGCATGTGTATATATATATATATATATATATTAATAAAACTTTATATTATGACTTTATGGTAAACAAATCTCCACCACATAAAAATATACTCATATATATATATATATATTCATACATGTAAATTAAACTCACATAAAATAACACTTAATAATAATGATAATTCTAATAAAATAAATAATAGAATTTAATAAAGCAATAATAGAAATAACAATGCTCTAAATTAAATATTATTAAAATAGTTCTATCCGAAATAATAATTATAAATAATGCAAATTAAATGTCTAAAATAATAGGTTTCAAAATAAAATAACTTCAAAAAAGGAGATTATATGCGTAAGAGATGCATACTGGACCAAAACCTATATATAAATACTTAAATTTATTTATTTATAAATTAAATTTGGACCAATCACAGTGAGAAAAAAGATTTTTATTGAATTTTTTAACGCATTGGCATTCCAAAATGTCGACTGGCATTGTGTAATGCCGATTGGCATTACATAATGCCGATTGGCATTACATAATGCCGATCAGCATTATATAATGTTGATTGGCATTACATAATACTAGTTGCACATTTCCAAATATACCCCTGTAAAAGTCCATTTTTTATAATTAAATCCAAAAAATATTGTAATTTAATCCTTAAAATTTCGCAACTTAACACTAGAGGTCAATTTTTTTATTAAATTGTCATCATAAAGGCTTTTGTCACATTCATGCACAATTACATCTTGAAATTGGGTGCTTATAGTTGCCCCCCTTTGTTGCCATTTGCTTAACAAATTGTGGCAAAGCAATAAAAGCACATAATTTCGAAGGAAAGAATTAGGGTACTTAATTGTATCCTAATTGATGGATTGATGCTTAAATTATTATGCAATTTTTAAGCAAGATGCTATGTTTAGCATACTTCACTATATTTCCTGTAGAATGTCTAGTGAGATATATGCAAATGAGTTTCGCTATATTCCCTATGGGACGTTTAACGTTTCATGATTTGAGAACATATTATAGCTCCTGCGGAACGTCTAACAATAATACTATAACTATTGTGTAGTGTCTAGTGAACTGCACTATATTCCCTTTGGAATGTCTAGTGACAGTGGATTTAGTTATATTCCCTATGAGACATTTAATGAAATATATATAATGATTCTCGCTACATTCCCTGTGGGACGTTTAGTGATTTATGATTTTTTTTAAAAGAAAAACATGCTATAGTTCCTATGGAACGTCTAGCAATATGTGATTTAAAATTTCACTATATTCCTTATGGAACATTTAGCGATTTGTGATTTGAAAAATGTGCTATAGTTCATATGGAACGCCTAGCAATGATACCATAACTATTGTATAGTGTTTGGTAGATCAAAAGATTTGAAAGTTCATGTTATAATTGCTTTGTAGCATATAACATTTTGGATTTAAAATTTATATTATGACTACTAGGTAGTGTATAACAAAATAATCTGAAATTTCTATTACAACTACTGTGTAGCATGTAATAAAACAAATTTAAAATCCTTGACAAAAATGATGATGCATGTAAAATGCAAAAATTGAATTCTATAATTATATTATTATTCTGTACTTGATAAAGGATTCAAAATTTTAATACAGACTAACTATGTAATTAATAATTCTGTGAATTATTAATTAATGATATGAATTTCATGAGTTAATTATGAATGGACCAAATTGTAAGGAAGAAATTTAGACTTGAATGCAAGCAACTTTTGGTGGATCAAACTGAATATTTTCCATCCTATATACTTCACTTTTGCATGTCACATTCCATTTCTCCTTTCATTTTCATTTTCTTTTCCTTTCATTTTCTTTTTGCATTAATTTTTTCTTTCTTTGATTACTTGATCATTTGACGTTCGATTTACAATCCGTCAGATCCTATGGCTGCCCTACAATATAGACCATATAAGGGAGCAAAAATTCTAATAAATCTTATTATTCTATCTCCCTGTTTTCCTCAGAATAGTCTTGGACTTCAAGAAAGCTCCACCATCCTCCCTTTGACTCACCTACATCTCTACAGATGTACAGATGTGGGTAATAAGGTAATATTTCCTCATTTCTATTTATTTCTATAAAAAAATTATTTATAAAGTTAGTAATCAGAATCTATTTTAGTATACAAATTAGTATGCACATTATTCAAATTAAATTGGAAACTGGTAAAAAATGCATGAAAATTTCAAATTAAACCCTGAAAATATGAAAAATTTAGCTCGGATTTGCTATATGCTAGATCAAATGTCGAGAATCCCGATCAGAAGTTTAGATTTTCAATAGCCATCCCAATTTTTGGTCGGCATTGCCCAATGTCGATCGACATTACGTAATGTCGATCAATATTACGTAGTGCCAATTGGCATTCCATTTTGTCAACCAAAATTTTTTTTATTCTTTTTATCCTTGAATTTCATTCAATGACTAATGAAATTCAAGGGCTGTTTTCACATAGCTCAAGAATTATTTCATGGGCTACTAGTGAATGTGGCATAGCTGATTTGGGCCTCAGGTTTTAGACAATTCATCATTATACTTCCAACAATTCGGGGCCGGTTGGACCGCTGTTCTCTATTTGCTTTTATTGAGAGGTGGATGGACACTACCCACACTTTTCACACTCTGGGAATTGACTAGTTCTCTTATGAGCTTTTCTACCATCATTGGGATTGCCTTCGAAGGAAATTATGTTCCTTTCAATATTAGTTATTGCAGTCTTACTGAAGATGCATGGAGTTAGTACGTGCGTAACTTGATTGGGTTTATCTCGATGTGGAAGAATTAGAAAAATGCTCTCCTTTTGTCTCTAGTCAAGGGATTCAGAGATCTGCCCATTGCTGCTCCTTGTCAGATTGCTCAGAAGGTGAGGTGTCTCCTCCTTATAATGCTAGGCACAACTCTTTTTTACGAGACTGGTCATAAGGTCAACATTGCTTTACTCGGCCCCTTTCATGACTTAAGTTTAGTTACTACCCTTGATTGGGGATTTGCTGCATTAGCCTATCTTTACTATAGACTGGATACCATCTATAGAGGTGTTGTCATGATGTGTGGCTTTTAGAACGTCCTGCATGTACATTCTCTTTTTTTCGTATGATTTACTGAGTTATTTTTTTCTTTTCCAAATTTGGAGTATAGAGATCGGGCTAATCCGGGGTTTCAATGCTATCAACTGCAACAAGAGTCTCCCTCTGATGTAGAGATAGAGTTCTTCCCATCTGGCTAGCATCAGAAATATTCTTCAGACCTATCATGATAAGATAACTCCATTGAGTGGCACTTGGTAAGAAAGCAAAATCTTCAGTATTTTATAATGCAAGTTAAACTTAATTAACATAATTTTCAAATTAATTTTGATTAGTTGAAGGGAGCTGATGACATCCAGAGTTATGATTTTATGGCTGGAGAGTACATCTTGAGTCCATGAGGATTTTACTCCTTAGATATGGTTGTCAAATGTGGTATTTGGGGGAACAACTATATTGCTGGTCTTCTGATCCTTCACGACATCGTATTCCTTCTGATATCCCTCCTTCAATGTTACAGAGCTCACACCTGATGGGTTTAGAGCTAAGAGAAGCATTACAGGGATATGCTGCCTCAACTTTACTCGAGCGATCTTGCCATTACCGGTAGTTCATTCATAAGAACCTTCTGGAGAAGATTCTTACTGACCATGCTGAGGTAACTTCTGATCATTTGATTTATTCTTTTAGAATCCATAAATTACTCATTCTTTTTCATAGTTTGAGGAGATTGGTTCCCCTGCTACCGAGGCAATGGGGGAAGAAACTGATATTGCTCCTAATACTAAGAAATCTGAGCCTAGACCTAGTCATACACATTATACTCAACACGTTGGGACTAGTCATGAGGGGGCTTTTATTAGTGCTATCCTTAACAATGTCTCTCTTCTAGACAGGTCCATGCTTTATTGGGCTCCTGCTATTCAGACTCTGATTGAGCAGTGTATGCACTTTAGCGATGCTCAGTTTCCTAGCTTTTCTTCGACAGATACTTCTCATGTGAGTCTATGTGACTTATTTTCTTCATAATCTATACACTCAACACGGATGTTAATAGAAAATTTTACAAAATAGGTTCCTCGGACACAGGCAGAGTATTTGCACGATCTTGCCTCATTTCAGAGGTTATTTACTATGCAAGTCATTGATAGTTGGAAAGTAAGTATATACGTTGAAAAATGCAAAGTGTATGCATGTTATGCATGAAATGCATATGATATGACATTTTCCATATGTGCAGAGTTATTCCAGTGGTCTAGGGTGTCTAATGAGATATTTTGCTAGCAGCTTGCAGACTTGGGCATTGATCCTCTTATTGCTAGGACTTCATCTGCTAGACCTTCAGATACTTATCAGCATGATGACCTGATTGGAGGATGGAGGCCTTGGCCCGATTCAGGAGCTCATGATGACTGATTAGGACTATTTTTATTTTTGACTCTCAGCGTGCTTGTATCTGACTGTTTCTATAGTACTATTACTTTATGGATTCTTCACTGTTCTGACTATTGTTATTTATCACTTGAACTTCTTCCATTAAAATCCTTCTAACAATAGATAATGCTGAATAATCAAATAAATAACTAATTAATTAAAAAGATAAATAATGAATATTATCCCTTTAATAATTATTTTTTTATCCTTATCTTTTTTAGATTCCATTACCTTATCTTATCCATATTCCTTGAGCAAACAGAATCCTTTTCTCATATGGACTCATTTTCCTTCTCTATATAAGGAACACACAAGGGGCATTATGCCTCATTCTCTACACTTTCAATCATGACTCAAGGATCTTTCTAATAGATGAAGAAATTCCTTAAGAGCCTTGATGGAAATAATTGGAATAACTTTCTTTCTTTTCATTGCAAGTCACTAAAATCCCTTTAGCATTTGAATATCCACAACAACATTTTGCATGTTATTGCAAATTTTTGGGATGCTAAGGACCATGTGTTTAGATTCAATAGGCAAGAGTTATGCCCAATGATTGAAGAATTTGCTAGTATCTTGGGGTGCTCATTAAACTCAACTGCCATGATTGCTCTTCCTGATCTGACCATGTAGTTTCCTAATAAGCTAGTAGCATTCTTTGATTTGCCCCCAGATGACATCTATCTATATGCTCACAACCTTGAGACCATTGATCTATCTTCTCTAATTACTATCTGTGAAACTAAAGATAAGAACAGTGCTACTTAGACCAGAACCATTGCTTTTTATCTTTATGCACAGTTTTTAGTAGTTTCATCTCATGGAAATGTTGACACATAGATTGTGAGTATTTTAGAGTAGGTACAAGTTGGAGTTGACCCCATTAATCTTGCTGAAACTATCATAGGACTGGACAACTTTAAAATTCAGAATCGTCTTTCAAGCAGTTTACTTCTCCTTTAGGTGTGTAACTAGAATTTTTTATTTGCATTAACTTTTGCCTAAGTCACCCTTTCAGGTTTTCAACTAAGCAGGCTTGCCCTAACTTTTGCCTAAGTTACTACCCTTTCGGGTTTTCAACTTAACAGGCTCTTTTTTTTTTAGATCTGGCTACAAGAAAAGCTAAGTTTAGTTATCATTCCTGCCAACCCTTTGACTTATCAACCTTATTAGCTACAATCTTGTCCTTTGAAGATGAAGGATAAGCTTACTATAAACTAATGGGTTGACTGGTTGAGGGGCATTACAGATGCTGAGATCATATGGGTCTGCCTTTGGTGGAAATTAAAGTTCATGACCATTGAGCTATATGATCATAGTGTTCTTATTCCTGGGCTACATTTCTTTACCTTTTTCTCCCCTTCACTTCTTTATCATTAGTATGGTTGCCCACAGTTCATTATCATTATTCTTACTAACTTTAAAGGCTTCCCTTTGAGATAGGACTTTTTGGACAAGGTTAGGAGCTTATGGCCTCGTAGGAACTTTGAGCAAAACTTGCATTTGAATGCTAATATGACTACTGATGATAACTACAAAGCTTAGGTTATCATGTAAACTACAAAGCACCTAGATTTGCTAAGTACAAGAGGACTCAAGTGTTGTAGAATGAATCACAAAAGAAGAAACCAATATATACCTAGAGTAGTGATCTCATAGATCTGGTTTTTTAGGCTTTTTATGCTTTGTTTTTTCCTTTAAGTACTTATGTCTTATAATGAAGATAAAATATGCAATATTCAAAAAAAAAAAATTCATTTCAATTTTCTTCATTAATTAGGGCTGAAATGAGTACATTTATTACATCACATGATATAACTCATGTTATCATCTAGTCCTTTCAAATTTTCTAACTAAATATTTTTCTCTCACTTTTATTTCCCTAATTTTTTTCTGACCAGCCTTTTGTATGTTTTTTAATTAGCGGGATCACCTATTTTCTTTTATTCCCTAATTTTTGCTTGCCAGCCCTTTACGGGTTTTCTGAACAATGGGAATGTCCTAATTTTTGCCTGACTAGCCTTTTTAAGTTTTCTAGCCAGCAGACTTTTATTTCTTTTATACTATTGTTATTTTCTCATTTTTAAAGATAGTATTTCTTGAGATGATCTAGGTTGATGGGCTCAGTGAACTCATTCCCTTCAAGATCTGATATTTTTGTAACTCCCTTGGGTATAATTGACTTGACTAAATACGGTCCTTCCCAATTTGGTCAAACTTTCCTTTTAGATCAAATACTACTACACTAAACTATTTTAACACCATGTCCCCAACCTTTATCTTTCCAAGCTTAACCTTCTTATTAAATAATCTTGCTATCCTTCTCTGATATATCTGAGTATGGAATAAAGTATTCATCCTATTTTCGTCCAGAGATACCAAATGATCATATCTCTTTCGCGCCCATTCATTCTCAAGTGTTTTAGCTTCCATAACCACTTTCAAAGATTTGATCTCAATTTCTATAGGCAAAACTACTTCACAACTATACACTAAAGAGAATGGTGTTTGGCCCATGTCAATTCTAGCTATAGTCCTATACCCCTATAAAGTAAAAGGAAGAAACTCAGACCAATCCTTATAAGTTTTAACCATTTTAGAGAGAATCTTTTTAACATTTTTATTATCTGCTTCTATAACTCCATTAGCCTGAGGGCAATAAGGTGAAGACTTATGATGTTCAATCCTATACTTCTATAATAACTCTGTCACTTCTGCCTGAAATTGGACACCATTATCTATCATAATATGGTGTGGGACCCCATACCTACAAATAAGACTCTTCTCTATAAATTATGTCATTTATCTAACTTTCAGAGTGTTGAAGGACTCGGCCTTTACCTATCTGAAAAAGTAATCTATTGCCATAACTATATACTTATGCCTATTGGATGTTGTCGGTCTTATTTCTCCTATAATATCAATCCCCCATGTTGCAAAGGGCTAAGGAGATGATAAACTATTTAGCATCATAGGAGGAAGATGGTTAAGATTCCCATAGATCTAGCACTGATGGTATTGTCTTACTATTATGATACAATCTTTTTCCAAACTCATCCAATAATACCCCTGTCTGATTATCTTCTTAGCCAAGATCATTCCATTCATGTGAGAACTGAAGCTCCTGTATGAATCTCTTTCATCACCTCTTTAGCTTCACCTTTCTTAAGAAACATGACCTGCATTCCATTAGCATTTTTTATATAATACTCCATCATGACTCATATAATTATGTGCGAGAACACAAAGAGCATATTTCTCTTTTGAAGTCGCTTCATTTGATACTTTCCTTCCTCAATAAACCTCTGAATGTCAAAAAACCATGACTTCTCTTTAGGGCCTATTTGAATACCCATAGTTTTGCTCTCCCCCATAACATGGAGCTCTTGATTTTATGATTACCAAAGGCTTCATAGTCAATCCAGTCACATTATCTTATATCGAAGAGAGTGTTGCCAATGCATTTGCCATCTGATTATCGTCTCTTGAAAAATGGATGAAGAGACATTTAGTGAAGTTTCTTATTAAAGTTTTCAAATAGTAGACATAAGGCTTCAACTTTTCCTCTTTCACCTCTTATTCTTCATTAGCCTAACTGACGACCAACATAGAGTCCCCATATACTAACAACTCTTTTACTCCAGCTGCTATTGTTGCCTCCACTCTATGAATGCATGCCTCATACTCAAACATATTATTTGTTACCTCAAAATCTAACTTCTTGGCCATTGGTATGGTTTCTCCTTCTGACATAATAAGAATCACTCCTAATCTAGCTCCTTTGTTGTTTATAGCCCCATCGAAATAAAGCTTCCACTCCCAATGCTCTACGATTGCTAAGTTCTCATTTGGAAACTCTAAATTCCACTGTTCATCACCTTTTACTACATTCTGAGTTAGGAATTCTACTACTGCCCTTCCTTTGATGACCTTTATGGTAATGTACTCTATATCAAATTCAGTCAGGAGTATGAGCCATCAAGACACTTTTCCAGTTAAAGTAGATGCTTGAAATAGATATCTTAAAGGATCTATCTTTGAAATAGCCTAAAATTTATAGGACTAAAAATAATGCCTCAATTTTCTTATTGCCTAGATCATTATCAAACGTGTCTTCTCTACCAAATCATACTTTTCCTCATATGGTAGAAACTTCTTACTAAGGTAATACATCCCATGTTCTACTCCATCCAGTCCTTCTTATGCTAGCATTTCCCCCATTGCATTTTCCTTTAGAGCCAAGTATAGGATCAATAACTTACCTTGCCTTGGCAGCTTCAATACAGGTGGAATAGCAAGAAATTCCTTAATCCTATCAAAAGCCTTATGACAATCGTTGTTCCACTTCACAGAAAGCTTGAAGATAGGGTCACAAATATTAGTAAGCTTTGCTATAAACCTACTAATATACTGCAACCTGCCAATGAATCCTCTTACTTCTTTCTATCTTTGGCATCGACATTTCCTAGATAGCTTTCACTTTATCTGGATCCACTTTAATTCCTTTGCTACTAACTATATGCCCTAGCACTTTTCTTGAAGTAACGCTAAAAATGCATTTCTTTGGGTTGAGCCTCATATTGTACCTCTCAATTTGAGCCAAGAAATTATCTAAAGCTTTAAAGTGTCCCTCTCTTATCTCTGACTTGACCATCATGTCATGTACATATAATTCTACTTCTTTATGCATCATTTCATGGAAAAGAGCAATAGTTGCCCTTTGATATGTTGCACCTGCATTCTTCAATCCAAAAGGCATAACCTTATAACAATACATCCCCTATTTTGTAATGAAAGTTGTTTTGATCTTGTCCATGATTGCCATCATTATCTGATTATATCTTGAAAACCCATCCATAAAAGAATACATTGCGCTCGATGCTGCACTGTCCACTATCACATCAATGTGAGGTAAAGAAAAATAATCTTTTAGGCATGCTTTGTTTAAATCCCTGAAATCCACACACATACGTACTTTATCGACTTTCTTGGGTATTGGTACTATGTTTGCCAACCATTAAGAATAATCTATCACTTCTAGAAAATTAGCCTATATTTGTTTAGCAATTTCCTCTTTTATCTTTTCATCCACTCTAGTCTTAGCCTGCGTAGTTTCTATTTAATAGGTTTAATTTCTGGATAAGTTAGGATGTGATGTTTTGCAATTTCCCTATCTAAACCCGACATATCTTCATAAGTCCAAGCAAATACTATCTTTCTTTTTGTTAATATTTTTTTAAAATTTTCCCTCTCTTTAGGAGTTACATCATGTGATATAGAAATGTTCTTAGGATTATCATTTGTGCCCATGTTTAATGAATCTAATTGAATGGAATTAATGTTTAAGATTCACATACAATTAATATTAAAATGCACAGAACCATCAGGATGGACATCACACAAGTAAGCTAAATCAGAATTCATATCATTGACCATGGAAAAACAAAGTCTTTGTCCTTATAAAGGCCGGACATTATTACATTAATTTCTTCATAAAAAACATCACTAAAACTATTACTAATGATAGTAGCTAAACCCTAGGGTGACTCTTCTTCAGGTGGCAGACATATAAGCTCTTCAACAGTAGTATCACCCATCCTCTCAACTACCTACTTCATCACTTCCTCTTTGTTATCTTCTACTAGGTTCTCCACAATTTGCTCCTTAAACATCTCGAACCCAAGAATGTCTTTTCCATCAACATTGACAGATTCCTTAGTACCAAGATAGTACTTGCCTTCCCCTAGCTTGATAAAATTCTCACTCATCGGCCTAATTCTCCATAAAGGCTTATTTATCTTGGCTTTTCCCTTCTTCCTTCCTCTTTTGCTACCAGGTTCTGTCTCAATGCACCTGAATCCCTTAGTGTCGCCCTAACTTCTGAATTTTGGAGGTTTAGGGCTTCCTTGCTCATTCTTTCCTAGCCCTTGTCCAAGTTGATAATTCATACTCTCCATCATCCTTGTAATTCTCAGATCCATCTCAATTCCATCGAATATTCTAGCAACTTCGAAACCAAGGGGAATATATACTTAAATCTATTTATCCTATATGGCTACCATAACTACACTAGCTCCAACTTCTATAGTTACAACCTCTCATTTATGAGGGAATTTTATCTTTTGGTGCACAGTTAAGGGTACCCCTTATAGAGCATGGAAACATGGCCTTCCCAAAAGCAAGGCATATGTGACAGGGATGTCTAATACAGTGAACTCAGCAGTTGGCTCTACAGGCCCTGTTTTAACCAGAGCTTGGAATGTGCCCTCCATATTTTGGGTGATATCATCATAAGCTCTAATTATAAGATTTGAACCTTTCAAATCATCAGCTTTCAAACCTAAATTAAGTAGGATTTTTAATGGACACACATTAATAGTAGAACCGTCATCTACCATTACAAAATTGGTTCTTTTTCCCTTTACTTCAGCTGGGATAAATAGCAACTTGTTATGATTTCTACCTTCTAAAGTCAAATCATCATCCGAGAATGTTATCAAGCCATGCTTCTTTTCTGTGTTTGCTATCATAGCCTCAGGTGTAGCTGCTATTTCAATACTCATATTTGATAGAGCCTTGACTAGAGCTCTTCGGTGGCTGCCTGAATGCATCAATAATTCCTAAATGCTCACATTCGCCTTAGCTTTCTTTAGTTGCTCTAAGATCAGGTCTTCTTTTTGCCCTTCCTCTACTTCTACATCCTATATCTCTTCTCTTTCTATAACTCTCTCAATTTTCTTTTCTGTTGCTTTATAATTCTTTCCACTTCTGGTGACATGGTTCACATTAGGATTATCACTCCATACATTAAGACCACCAGGGCTGTCTTCATCAAAGTCATACCAAATGTCAATAACCTCAATAATTTGATCCCTCTTTATATCTTTCCATACTTCCATTATGCATGTTTCTTTCCCTTTCAACTCCTCCATGTAAAGGTTGCCCAAATGCTAGCTCAGTAGCTTTTCAACTCCCTCTTGAGATTGTTCAGAAGTAAAAAAATCCATTGTTCTTTCTTTTTACGTCATCATCTTAGCACTCTTCACCCTATCCTGAGGGCACAATCTCCTCTACTGGTATATCACCTAAAGTGGGCTTAGAGTAAAATACTCTATAGTTGAACTTGCTTGAAGGTTGCCCTAATAAACCTTCAACCCCTCTCAATGGTTGCTTAGGAATTTCATATTCTCTCTCTTCTTCCATCGACTCATTATCAAACTCATCACCCCATCCTGAGGGTATAATTGATTCAAAGGGAATATCAGCCAAAGGTGGCTTCAAATAGAACACTTTAAAGTTAAATTTGTCTGAGGGTTGCCCCAATAAATCCTCTACTCCTCTAGAGGCATTGGGATATTTCTCATTGTCTGTAAGGTTTAAGTTTCAAAGGAGTCCAGCACTTCCTCTTCGCTAACTCTAGAGTTGATCATCATGGTGTCTGGTGGTGGAACATTTTGGTAGCCTAGGAAAGGGTTATTTTTGTTGGGGTTTCGTGATACACATGTAGTGAAAAATTAAAAATTTATCATGTTCCCAAACCTAGATCCATGTAATTTGACTACTTGATTAAATCTAGGGTTTCAAGAACCTCACCAAAACGTAGAAGAGGTAAGATTTTCTAGAAGGATGAGAGGAGGTTCACACCAGTGACACCTTACCTCGAGCCTTTTTGCTTTAGTTGTTCGGATCTAGATGTCTCCAAAAGGATGCATCCTCTATAGGTATCCATACGAATAACCCTTCACAAAATGAATTAGAGTGTGTGCTAGCAACTTTTTTGATTGTCTCACTAATCAAGAACAAAAGAAAAACTCTGTCTTTGTTTTCTAAGAAGAGAGAAAACCGTTTTGGAGGCAGGAAAAACAAGTGTGTTAAACCCTAGAGAATATAACATATTTAAAGACTCCAAATTAGGGTTTCACCTACCAATGACCTTTTGGTAACTTCCATTTATTATATTATGATTTTTTTTAAAAATAAATCAGAAATAATATCTTATTTATTTATTTAAAATAACATTTATCTTAAATAAATAAATAAATAAAACCCTTTAATTATTTATTTCCATAGAGTTTATTTTGGGCTTATTAAACCCAAATTTGTTTTGGGCTTGTTCTAAGTGTGTGACCCTATAGGTTCACATAACATTGGCAGTGGGCCTAAATCTCTACTTAGGCCTACAAGTCATAAGTGGCCTCTAGCAAGACATTATGACTACCCAAGTCATATGAAGTCAATAATCCGACATCACCTAATTACAATGAATTTTATGGTCCCTTTATCACATGATATCCTAATTGAACATAAGGCATAGAATGTCATCCTTATATAGTTCAATATTATGACTTGATTCCAAGTAGACTGAAAATGATAACTCTTTATCAATTCATTTCAGCATGGCCATGCATTTTCCTTCAGTCTATCTCATCAAGGGGCCTATAGATATCTTTCTCATATTAATGAGGGATAAATTCCTTCTGAATCACTCACATTCCTCACATAACTAATTTCATATCCAATAACATCCTATTTAATCATCCGGTTAAAGACAATATTAGAATGTGTCAAAACATAAAATTAAAGACAATGTTAGAATGTGTTAAAACATAAAATAACTATATAGAAATCTATGATGATTTCAAGGTCAAAGGATCGAAATAAAATTACTGTGATGAGAAATACTTATGACAATAATCTATGTAGTATTTTCATAATGGGTCAATCCAGTACATGATCTCTCATCATGTACCTATGAGTTGACTTAATATCTTATATTCATGATTAGTAAAACATAACCATCAGTCAACTTCATGCTAGCCTTAATACTTTAATATGTATAAATGGCTAGGGATTATTATAATAGAACTCTTATTTTAATCTAAAGGTTTTACTATCAAGTCACATACTTGATGGCCTTAGTAAGAATTAACCATTCGTATAATTATCATAAAATCAAATGATAATGAAATACCTCTTTATTAATAAAATAAGAAAGTTAATACATAATCATAAATGATTGACCTAGTGCATATCATTAATAGTTTTTAGTGTTTAGGTTGGAATTGGACTGTTTAGGGTCTGTAATTTTTCAGAGTCTATAAGGTTTTAGATTTCATGTTTTAAGTGGATATAAGTGTATGTGGAGTGGCTAACTACTTGGTGAAATTTATAATAGCTGTTTGGATTGTAGCTTGGAACATTTAGGTTTTATGATTTGGAAAAGGTTAAGGGTCTAAGCAAGCCTTTTTGGATCAAACGGTCTAAGACTTTAGAAAGTGGTTGGTTAAAATTGGAGAATATCTTGGGCTGCTAAATTGCACGCACCTTTATAGCTCAGCTAGTACTTCCCTATTATGTGCCCCTAGTTGGGTAATTTCAGGTTCTTGTACTTCTAAAGCTTTTCTTCTTCTCACTCTCAATCTCTTCGGCTTGCAAGCCATCATCATACAGGTCTATAAATGTTTTGGGATTCATTATTTGTAATCTCTCAACCAAATTAGGAAATATGTTATGGACTATCATCCTAACCTAATCTTTCTTAGCTAACTTGTTTTTCATTAGTCTTGCCTTGTTCATAAATCTAGTCAAGAAATCAGAAAAGGATTCATTTGATTTTTGCTTAGTTAGTTCCAAATCCCTAATGGACACTTCCAATCTAGTGTTATAATTATACTATTTTAAAAAAGTAGTACACAGTTCTTTCTAGTCAACCTTGATAAACTTTTACAACCTACGATACCAGTTTACAGCCATTCCCTCTAAAGACAGTACAAATAACCTAGTGATCACTGCTAATGGGGCCTTAGTAGTGCTCATAGTTATTGTGTATTGACTGAGATGAATTCTAAGATCTCCAGTTCCATTAAACTTCTACAGTTGAGGCATTTTGAACTTCTCAGGTAGTTTATTACCCTCCGTTAGCAGCATATCATCAAAGTCAAATGAATATCCCATGCCTTGTTCTCTAATAAGCTCTTCCATCTTGGACATTTTCTGGGTCAGTGCCTGCATCTACTTAGACTTATGGTCTTGTACTAGTTCAAGTGATTCTCTCTTTGCCTTTTTTATCATGTAGTTCTCAATATCCTCAAGCTTCACATCAACAATAGCTGGGTTTTATCACGACCCAAACTAGGAGTCATGACCGGTGCTAGGGAATGAGAATTCTTTTGAATTCGAAATCCGTAGCAAGCCTTAAAAAAATAAAATCATGTAAAAAATAAATAAAAAATACGATAGAATTGAAAATTTTTGAATCAATATATAAAAATGGATACTCAATATCTTTTCATAAATAAATATTCATTCATACAGTGTTAAAATACAATTATCAGAGTATAAAGTATCAAACAAAATAATACTCTTATGATACAATAACACTACTACTGTAGATTCTAAAATACAAATCAGAGTTCAAAATATACGTTTACAAAAATAACTGAGACAAAAGAACACCGGCGAAGAACTCTACTACTAAGGTCTGACGATATAGGATCTCCTGAAAAAAATAATTAAGGGGGGTCAGACCTCACTGAGTGAATTATTATACTATATATACATGCAATCTAAACCATATCTAGTCAGTCATCTGTATATATATATACATGCATTTCACACAAATGCCAAACTCTGCTTTTATAAATATAATAAATGCAGTAAACATTTATTTTAATACATGAAGGATCAAATAGAACCCTATTAATTGCAACCTTAATCAACCATATCATCACTCTAGCCATACAGGCTCACTTAATTCCAAATAAATCACTTATTCCATTTTGGACAGTAGACTGGCCCCAAGACACTAAGTCAACTGAGCTCCAGCAGTCTAACTGTCAGTGTGATTGGCCCCAAGACACTTAGTCAACCGAGCTCCAACAATCACACTATCAATCATATCACATCTCAAATCATAAATCAATCATATCATCAATCTTAATCAAATTATAATTCACCACAAGTAATCCTCACTCAATCCTAAATCTATCACACCGGTACGTACACGGTCTTAGTACTACCCATTAGGTAGCACGTTCTATTGATATCCTTCATTTGAGATAAATCATCCATTCGAAAAGTAAATAGTGTAGAATGACATTCATAATAGTAAAATAAACCATATATACAAGAAATATACCTAAAATAAACCATGTATATTTCAAGTATATATATGTCAAATGAAACATGAAATATACCAAAAATAAACCATGAATATACTTAATAATATGACATGCATTTATTTAGGAATATATCTAAAATATACTAATCATTTAAATAAACAGTTATGAATAAATACACATTTAAAACATGTATATATATTCTAAAATATACTAAAAATAAACCTAATTACCTAGTATGCATATATCAAAAGTAGACCCTAAATATACCAAAGATATAGTAAATGTATATAGAAAATATGCAGACATATATATCAAAATATACTAAAAATATACTAAAATTATACCAAATCATATTATAATTTAAATCATTTTTAAAAGCATATAATGAAAATAAAAAATCGTAAGTCATGCATCATATATGCAATGCATATATATATAGTATAATAACTCACTGATTTGCGCTCCACGAGATAAACTTAGCGGGCTTGCTCCATTAGGCCTCGATCTCAGCACGGCTAGAAAAATAAAATAATAACAACCATCAGAATAAATTTCTAACTCTACACTTCTAGGAATACTATAGAAAAACTTAATCAAAAATTCAAAACTAGACTCAAACCGGTTGTCACATTTTACGAGAAATCTATGAAAATTTAGACAGAGTCTCCTCTATAAAACGGACCTCTCCTTACAAAAGTAGGGCTGATTCTGCATAGAAAACACACTTCTAAAATCATAAATTGGTACTCCAAACTTCACAAATTCCCAACCGAAGTTCACAATCCACAACCCAATAATAATAAACAGTAAAATAATAAAAATCATCAAAAACCAATAAAATATTTTAAAATCTTTGTTTTCCAATTAAAACTTAAAAGTCAAATTTAAATAATATTTGATAATAAAATTCATAAATGGAATAAAATCTCCATTTTACAACTAAATTAACATAAATTGTAAATAATAATTAAAATCACAATTTAACATTATTTAAAATAATAAAATACACATTTAGCCTCAACATAATAAATACACTTATTGTTTTTATAATGTTCTAAAATTATCACAATTAATTAATAAAACCTCAAATATTGTATAATATTAATAAAAATTCAATTTTTACAATTATTCAACATAACATAATAAAATTCACATTTAATTGCTTAAATAGTTTAATTATATAATAAAATTAGTTTAAAACCCATTTTATTTCCAAAATAATATATAATATATTATTTGAAAACAATTCTTTGAAAATTAGTATTAATTAGTTAAAAATAGTAAATAATTTGTAAAAAATAATTTTAATACCTTAAATAATTATAAAACCAACTAAAATATAATATTTAACTATAATTAACACAAAATTACACATTTACCCCTATAATACAAAAATACACTAGTATACTAATATTACTCAAAAATTCTATAAATGCATAAAAATTATTTTCTCAACATATATATTACAAATATTAACTAAAACACATATTTAAACAATAATTTCAATAAAAACCCAACTTAAACCTAATTATCCACTATTGACATAATATAAAAATAATTATAAAAATTACATAAAAATCACAAAAATTATAATCTCAACTCTAAAATTAATAACAATTAATAATAACTCTAAATATACCAAATTTATAATTTTAATAATTAATTTATGAAAATTAATAAAATAATAATAAAATATTTAAAAATTCACAAAAATTAAAATAAATTACAAAAATTCAAAAAAAAAAAACATGTAAAGGTAGATTAAGCTTCTAGGAATCACTTTTGCGAAGGGAGTTTGCAAGAGTCAAACAATATCATGCTAAAAAAAATTCGAAACCCTAAAGCTCTAAAAACAAAAATTCAACAAAACTAAAGAAAATGAAGTTTTAAGCTTAAACTAAGCTCAAATTCATGCTCACTGGTGTTAGAGGAGTCGATAGACACTGGAAGCTCAAGAAACGGTGATCGAAAATGGAAGTTTCGATCACTTTTGGATAATAGGGGCTATCGACACTGGAGAAGAGGAAGAGGGGCGACGGAGCAGCTAGCTAGAGGAGGTGGTGCAGCTTGATGTTGGAGAGGCACAGTGCCGGTGAAGGATCGGGACTTGCGGCAGGTAGAAGATGGTTACAGTGTCTTATGTGAATAGATGTACGTGTTTTTGTATATTTGCTGTGATTTGTGTTTATATGACATATATATATATATATATATATATATATATATATATATATATATATATATAATAACAATACAATAATAAAATAATTTAATAACAAAATAAATAATGAAATTTAATAAAACAATAATAGAAATAATAATGTTAAAATAACCATGAAAATTTAATGACCAAAAATAATATTTTTACGTAGAGAATTTAATTAAATATAAAATAATAGTAATTAATCACAAATAATGAAAATAAATCAATAAAATCTCCAAATTTTTACTAACATTGTATATCTCATTTTAAAATAAAATAATTTAAAAATATGGGTCATAATAGGTTTCTAACAATAGGTTGCCCCCAACATTATTGGCAGCTGGTAGAGCGTCTGCAATAAGTGGGATAACTATAGCAGTAGGTGGTGGTATGACAACAGCAGTAGGTTGCATCAATCCAGATAAAGCCTATCTTTGTTCATCTTGTATCATAGCCCTCATATCATCCATCAAAGCTCCCTTGATGTCTTTAATGGTCTAGTTCCCTCCTTATTGTTGTTCCATTTCTATATGCTCAATTGGAGTTGGTTCAGCTTCTAAGTAAGCAGATTAATAGGACTCTTCTCCAGTCTGTGAAGGATCTCTTTTGCTATGGCTTTAAGACTTAAATTTGTTATTCTTAGTTTGCCACCTTTCCATCCCCAAATACGAGAAGACCCAGATAAATCTATGATGGCTACAAAACAAAGTGTTAGTATGATGGATGAAATGCATGTATGCATGATGCATGTGCTGTGCAACAAGTAGCAAATAGCAAGTATCAATCAAGTGTACAACATTCATCCTTCCAACCTTATTCCCCTTACACACGTGTTTAATTGTGAGTCTCTTTTCCTAGGATTGTTGGTCTTGGCCTTAATATCAACAGGGGATATCAAGAACTGACGCACATGCCAAATCTCTCTTAAACCAATAAAATCATAGAAATAGTACTTCTAGGTATAAAGGTCTAGCCTAATCTTTATTAGCCCAGATGGGCTCTTTAAAGTATGGTTGAGGCTTTTATAGATAGAAATACCTCATGGCAATATACACAAGCAATTTGGGTAATTCTAAGGGAAGTAACTAAGCCATTATATATGGTTAGGGTCCGGTGAAAAGTTAAGGCTCCCTTAGCAAAATGCCCTCCTTTAAGACTTGAGTTATAGGCCAAGGTCAGAGGGGCCTAAAATCCTTTGCAAACTCAAGAGAAAACTACCCCCCTTTATGAGTTGGGTTACAAACTTTGGTTAGATGAGCCTGGTAATCTCTCTTGAATTGAGTTAAGGTTAAGAGTGATGGTTAGCCAATTTATAACTCTATAAAGGTAGCAGAATCATGGAATCATAAACCAACACCATTGGTTAATAGGGACATGCAGAATGAATGCAAGAATAAAATAATAATTAATAAAATAATTCTAAAGAACAAAAGTAGAATCAGTATCTCTGATCCCTAGTGGAGTCACCATTATAGACGACAGGGTTTAGAGCATGCCCAGGATTTTAGCAACCGTGACACTATTTGAGCTTAGGGCTTTAGAGAACACACTAACCATTATCACAAAGACATGGTATAGAGATGAGGAGTCGCCACCCAGGGTAATAACTTGGACAAATAAAAATGGTGGTATTTAATTCTCTAAAAGAAAGCTAGCACCATAACCAGGAGATTTTAGATACAGAATTCCAACTTCTTTCAATTTTGTGTTCAGTTAAAATTATTTTATAAATTATTATGTTATCCTCTATTTACACGCAATTTCATATAAACCCTTATTTAAAATAATTAACTCCAGGCAAACTAGTAATGAAAATACATGTAAACAATGCATTCATTCATAATCCTTAAGTTAGTCTAATCTACATTGATTTTAATTAAATGAGCTAAATCTATATGATTTAATTTACAAGTGAGCCTAAAGTCTAATGGGCCTAATTACTATTTAATTTTAATTAAGTGAACCTAAGTGTACTTATTTTAATTCTAAGAGTGGGCCTAATTCTATAAATTATGAAATATTTAAATTAGTGGGTCTAATTCTATATGTTTTAATTCTAAGATGATCTTAAATCTACAAGTTATGCAAAAGACTTTTATTTAATGGGCTAAGTCTAAATTAATTAAATTAAATTAGGTGGGCCTATAACTAATTAATTAAATGGGCCTAAATTATCTTTAACATAAATCTAGTTAATTATGGGCCTAAAATGCATTTCAATTAAAATCTAGACCTATTAAATGAGATGGGCTAATAAAGAACTACTTAAATCTAAAATTATTTAAATGGGTTAAAGCCTAATATGGGCCTAGGGCCCAAAACACATAAAAAGAATAAACAAGCCCAACAATGAAAAAAAATCAAAACAAACAAATAAAAAAAAGATCAACCATGCAATTAAATTATTTTATCTAAAAAAACCCTAATTTTAATTAACATGCAATCTAAATTAATCTACTTCCTCTATTGATTTTAATTAGTGTTTACCAAATTGAACTTAATTTACTAATTAATTTTTAAGAACAAGAGAACTAAATTTTCATTATTCCCACTATCAGGACTATTACAAAATCTACCAAAATAATAAAAAATTAAAATTAAAATACAACCCTTAAGAAGACAAATTAAACAAATTCAAAATCTAAAAAAATAAAATAAACTAAACTAACTTAAACTAAACAGAGCCAAACAAAATTAAATTGGGACTTTGACTCTTAGCTTTCATTCATGGATTCTCCGTGAGTTTTCTTAGCTCAATCATGTATTCATCACTAGAATCATGAAACACAAAAAAAAAAAAAAAAGAAAATAAGATTAGAATTAATGAACAAAGAAAATAAAATAATGAAAATAAAATCTAAATAAAAAACACAGAAATAATAAAAAAAAATAATAAAAAGAAAATAATGATATAAAAGAAAGAACTAATAAAAAGAAAGGAGTAAAAGATGAGTAATGTTGTGCAGATGCTGTTTGAATGCTCCTCAGACTGGGATTTCACCATTTTGAAAAAATTCACTCTGCACTTTCTTAATTTCTAGACTTTTTAAAAGAACATACTTTATTTCTTTTTTTTTTTTAAAAAAAAAGGGTTTTGAAATGACAATATCAGGTTAGGTCTTCTCTTTTTTTCTTAATCAACCTCTATTGCAATAGTTAATTAGGGCTTTTTTTCTTTTTTTTAGCCCCTCCTCGTCCTTTTTTTTCCTTCTCTACCAATCTTTTCTTTTTATATTCTATTCCTTAATTAACCGCTTACGTGATCATAGGAGTTACGTGATCACAGTAGCTATGATCTCTCCCTTCCTAAAAAATAGGATAAGAATTTTAACTTCAAAAAAGAAGATTATATGCGTAAAAGAAGCATACTGGACTGAAACCTACAGATAAATACTCAATCAATTTATTTATAAATTAAATTTGGACCAATCATAGTGAGAAAAAAGATTTTTACTGATTTTTTAGCGCATCGGCATTCGAAAATGTCGACCAGCATTGTATAATGCCGATTGAGATTGTATAATGTCGATTGACATTATGTAATGCTGATTGGCATTACATAGTGTTGGTTGCACATTTTCAGATATACCCTTACAAAAGTCAATTTTTTACAATTAAACCCCAAAAATGTTGCAATTTAGTCCTTGAAATCGTGAAACTTAACACTAGAGGTCAATTTTTTTTATTAAATTGTCATCATATAGGCTTTTTTCGCATTCATGCACAATTGCATCCTGAAATTGGGTCTTTACAAGAGGATTCATCAAATAATTCTTAATAGCTTCAAAAGCCTGCTGACACTTAGCATCCCAGATTATTGGTTGATTCTTCCTCAGGAGTTTAAAGATTGTCTCACAAATGGTAGTCAGCTTGGCGATGAATCTACTGATGTATTATAATTGCCTGATGAACCCTCTTATTTCTTTTTCATTTTTTAGTGCAGGCATCTCTCTGATTTCTTTAACCTTATCTGAATCCACCTCTATTCCTTTCTGGATAAAAATATGTCCTAGCAGCTTTCTAGATGTTACCCCAAAAACACACTTCTTCGAGTTTAATATAAGACTGTACTTCTCTGCCCTTGCTAGAACTTGTCTAAAGCCTTAAAGTGTCCTTCTCTGGTTAGAGACTTCACCACTATATCATCCACATATACTTTATCTCCTTGTGGATCATGTAATGTAGTAAGGTCGTAGCCATCCTTTGATATGTAGCCCCGTATTCTTCAACCCAAACGACATAACCAAATAATAGTAAAAGCCATATTTAGTGGTAAAAGACATTTTTAGCTTATTGATTACTATCATCATGATCTGATTATGTCCTAAAAAACCATCCATGAAAGAGTACATTGCCTTGGAAGTTGTGCTATCGACTAGTGTGTCAATATACGGTAAGTGAAAATTGTCTTTTAGGTGGCCTTATTTAAGTCTTTGTAATCCATGCACATCTTGACCCTTCCATTTTTCTTGGGGACCAAAACTATATTTACTAGCCATTGGGTGTCCTATACTACCTATAGGAACTTTGCTTTCAATTGCTTTTCAATTTCTTCCTTGATCAAAATAGCCTATTCTAGCCTTAACCTTCTTTTCTTCTGCTTTATTGGTGTAATATGAGAGTATGTAGGGATCCTCTATTCTGCAATCTCCCTATCAATCCCAGGCATATCCTCATAGCCCCAAACAAATACTTTCTATCTTTTTTTTAAAGTTTCTTTCATTTTTTATCTCTTATTAGGGGTTAAATAAAAAGTAATTAGTATATTTTTAGGGTGATCATTTATGCCTAAATTAAATAATTCAGTTTGCACAAAATTAATGTCAAACATATGCATGAAATGATTATCACAAATAGAATAACCATTAGAAAACACATCACATAAATAAGCAAAATCAGACTTCATTTCATCCATGTTAGAAAAGAATAAGTCATCAGTTTCAAATAAAGTAGCAAGAGCAATATCAAAATCATCATAGAAAATATCCAAGATAGAATTTAAGATATAGGTCTTGAAATCCAGCTCCTTTTTCTGATCAATAGTGTCCTTTAGCTTTGAAGCAGTAATGTCTTCTTCAGCCAGTACTAACTGTTCCATATGAATTATCTCAGCAACAACTTTCTTTACACCATTCACATACTTAGCAAATATCTCAAATCCTAGAATCACTTCCCTAGCCATCATAAGAGGTTTAGGGTCCTTATATATGGATAACTAGTGCCCTGTTTAGCAAACACATCCCATAATCCTTACTTCTTGGTTTTAACAGTAGCCTCATTTTCATTTTCAAAATCTTTAGCCCTAGAATATCCAACCCCATACTTCATAATGGGGACTTTTCATTCCATAAATTCAGGTGGTCCACTTTGATTCTTTCCTAGCCCCAAACCAAGCATGAACTTCATGTTCCTCATTATGCTCATAATCTTTCATCCACTTTATCCTTATAAATCATACAGACTTCAAATGTTGGGCTTATGGATATCTCCTTAGGGGCCAGTTTTAAAGTAGCCATAATAGCCTCCTCGGTCTTTGCCAAGATGGTAACAACCTTTCCCTCATGTGGAAACTTGATTTTCTAATGGACAATGAATGATATACCACCTAAAGGATGGAACCATGGCCTTCCCAATAGGATGGCAAATATCATAGGAATGTTTATCATGTGTAAGATAAACCCAGTCTCAATCGGCCCAGTCTTAACCAATGCTTGGAATGTCCCCTCAATAGGCCTTTTCATATCATTATAGGCCTTGATAACCATATCAAAGGGTTTTAAGTCAACTATAGTCAATCTTAACTTTAGTAAAATCTTCAACAGGTATACATTAATAGTAAAACCATTATCCACTATTACGCAGCAAGTCAGTTTACCTTTTACCTCAGCCTTAATAAATAAGGCCTTATAATGGTCCCTTCCCTCTAATGGCAGATCATCATCAGAAAACACAATAGCCCTTTGAGGAGTTTCTATTAAGGAGTTAACCATTTATTTAAAAGTGTAGCTTGTAGACATTTTCTTTTTATCCAAAGCCAGAATTAGTGCTTCTGATTGTTTTCTGAATGTATAAGCAGTTCCCAGACACTGGCCATAGACCTCTCCTCCTTTTTTGGTTCTTTTTTCGGCTTTTCTTTCTCCATCTCTTTATTCTTAACTTTAGTTTCAACTTCAGCCTCACATACTAGTTGGTCCCTATCTTTTCCCCTCTTTTTTCCAACAATCTTTCTGACTGATTGATTCCTCATTATTTTCCCATAAATCAACCTATCCTCCATCTTCGTCAGTGGAACTCCAAATATCCAAGACATGAACAGTAAGATCCATGGGTTGTTCACTCAAATTCAGGTATTTTGGTTCAAGTTTTAGGGGCTTAAAAGTGGCACCAATAAAGGAATTAAAAACTTATTCCTATATTAAGCCAGTGTTGATCATAAAGATGGGTGCATTTAGTGGTAGGACATTTCAGTAGTTAGCTAAAGAGTTATTTTAGGTGTTTGGTTTTCGAGTTTCAAGGTCAGTGATTTTGCCTGCATCAATTAAGTCTTGGATTTCATGTCTCAGTCGAGTGCAATTATCAATATCATGTCCAATGGCTTGATGATACTTACAATAAAGTTTTAAGTTGGCATTTAGTAAAGGTTTTTTTGGGGGTAAGGGCCATAAAATGTTATTTTCTATCAACTTTTTCAAAATTTTGGAGAGAGGCCTACCCAGGTTAGAGAACCTCTAAGGTTGCCTAATGGCATTAATCTGCACACCACTACTTGACCCACTTGCTTTTTTCCCCCTAGATCTTCCACTGAAGAGTTTCTTCTCTTGAGCAAAATTAGACTCTTTATGGACCCTGAAACTGTAGAGTTTTTTAAAATTTTGGATCCCTAGGTCTTTCAACTTCTTGGAGAGCAATTGAACACAACTTTTGATTGCTATTATTAATTGATCAAACTCAGCAGGCCTATGTCTTATATGTGCTAGCTTTCCTCTCCATCTAGTTAGATAGTCAGTAAATGACTCATTAAATTTCTGCTTGGTGTTCTAAAAATCCCTTAGAGACACCTCTATTTGAGTATTCAGACCATACTATTTTATGAATGCAACACATAATTCTTTCCAATCATTATGCATATGTGGTTCTAAAGTGTAGTACCATTGGATTAGGGCACCTTCTAATGACATGGGAAATTGCTTGACTATATGAGCTTTAGTTAGTTCAGTGGTCTTCATGTAAGTCACATATTGTTTCAAATGCAAATATGGGTCGTCAGTCTTAAAGTACTTTTTCATATTAGGGAACTTGAATTTTCGAGGAAGAGGGTCATCATCCTCATCCAAGTCAAGGTTGGTATAATCCATCAGAGTGTTAATTCCCTTCTCCTTTATTAGCATTTGGACTTATGACACAACCTTGGAAATGTTCTTAGCCCAATCAATTTATTCCATGGTTCTAGATAGCTTAATATTCTTTTAGCTTATCGAATTTGCCAACGTTGTCACATCATTATCTTCCTTCTCTTTCATAAGAATCTCATCATCAAAATCAATTAGGCTAGTTGGCTATGTCGACTATTTTTCCTTAAGCAACTTGGTTATTTCCCCATCATCTCCTTCTTCATTGATCGATTTTTAGTAAATAGTTCTTCTTTTAACTATGCTTTGAAAGCTTTGACATCAAAATCACCTACTATTGCCATTTTTGAATTTCTGATTAAGTGATCGGAATTAGATAGAATCCACACGAAAGAGCTTGAAGGATCTATAACTGAAAGACCATATGTTAGAATTATGTTGTATGCATGATATGTAGTTTCATTTTATTTTATTATTTGATTATTCAAAGATAGAAAATAAACACACTCTATTTACACATAATAAAAGAATAAACAAAAAGCTCTCAAACAATAATCTCAACCTTTATTTCTCCCACACACATATTCAATAGTGAGTTTCTTGTCTTGGGATTTTTTGTCTAGGTTTTAATTATCAACGGAGGATAACAAAACCAATGTATGCAAGATAACTCTTGAGACAGAACAAACAAGTAGTAATACCTTTAAATAATTCCAAAGTCCATTATAATGGGCCATAATGGGCATTAAAGGCCCATCTTAGTATGGTCCATTTACAAATGGGCTCTAGTAGGCATAAAAGGCCTATCTACACATAATCCACCTAAAATGGGCTTGGACCTTATTTAAAGGATTATTATATGGTATAAAGCACATGCATTTAGGAGAAAATCTTGAGGGAAATTACTAAGTCATTATATGAGCTAAGTTTTGGGATATAAGCCCTAGTTCCTATAACGATATTCATGCATTATATCTCCCCAATTAAGGTTTTGTGCAATGTGGATAAGTACATGTCGTGAGTGATAATAATCAAATATTCCACCACCAAGTTTGACTAAAACATAGGTAGCAAGGCAATGACTATCATCAACTTATTAGGGACTGGGTGGTTATTATGTGAAAATGTGTAGTGAATGCAAAAGAATGTCAAAGAAATAAAAGAATAATTAAAAATGATAAAATTCAAAACACTAGAATTAGTTTCTCTATTCCCTAGTAGAGTCGCCATGGTAGGCGATGGGGTTTACAACACACTTAAGTGTTTATGACCATGGCACCATGTGTGCTCAAGGCCCACTAGGAAATATAAAATAGTCTTAGAGCCCAAATTGGAGAAGGAGTCACCACCCGAATGAAACCTGAGAGACACTGTACAGTAACTGGATTCCATGAAGGTTTCTAAAAGTCATCCTCAGAGAATGGGTTCAAAAATTGGGTATAGGCTTTTGGAATGCCCACAAAACCTTGTGATTGGCCTCTGTGTATCTTTTGTATTTTATTACCTTTAATTATTCAATTATTTCTTTATTAACATGAAAATTACAATTCCTTCCAAATAATTTCTCAATTTTCAATTAAGGCCAAATTTGCACATTAGTCTGATTTCATGCTTATTAAGGGTGATTTGCTATATTTATTACATAAATAAATATCCATTTGTGAAAGTAAAGATAAGTCCACATGCAAAGAAAGGAGGGAGGAAAATAGATTGCAATCATTTTACATACAAGAAAAGGTAAAATAAATAAAAAATAAACCAATAAAAAGAAAGAGGAATAATTTTGGTGATTAGAAATTATCCTAAAGTTCCTATAAATAATAGAATATTAGCCTCCATAACTATATAAAACCTACAAAGGAACCATGAAGTTAGTCCATAAATCGAAGAAACATGAATATTAATTAAACAAGATAATAAGATAATCGTATAAGGAAGATTGAAATATAGAAATATGAAAATATATGAATGTGTAAATCATAAGAGACATACATGGAATATAAAATTGCGCATGATTCTGTTGATGTGGTGAATGCCTCATCAATGAGGCGTCGTCTCTATGCATAGAGGTGATATTATTTCGCTTTAATATAAAGAGGCAATTGCCTCTTTGACTTCCAGTCGTAAGAACGCTTAAGAAATTTCTTCACACTTAAGTAAGCAATATCACACATGAATGACTAAAAACTTATACATATACTTAAAAACTTAATAGATCATGCCATAAATGTAACATAAAGTAGCAAATGAATATAAAAAAAATAAGGAAAACACAAAGAAAGAACTTTATGCAAATCAAAAGCTTAATATTTAAAATGATGATTCTTACTACTATATGAGTTTATTTTTCAAAGTGATTGACCCTTAAAGATTGGCTTTGATCTCAAACTCAATTTGAATGTAAGAGCTCTTCTTCTTCTTCTTTAAAAATGGACCTTTAAACCAAGCTTCCCCTTCCTTCTCTCAAAAAATGTCCCCCTTTTCTTTTAGAGCTTTTTCCTCTTTTTTTTTTTCTTTCTGAAACTTGCTAAAAACTTCCTCTCCTCCCTACTCTCACTCTCATCCCCCTTTTAAGCCTCTCATGCCTTTGACAAAACATTGACTTTTTTAGCTCTAACCATTACACTCTTTTTAGTCACCTTTTTCCCTAAAGTCTTATTTTCACGCAATATGTTTAGGTCTGTAAGGTGTGGGGTCCACTCCATTTTTCCATTATTGCCATTCTTGCATTTAATACTGGTGCAAGTGACTGGTAAAGAAGTGTCGCCTCTTCGGTCCTGACCTAAAATTGGGTTGTTGGGCCAAAATAGGCTTGGGCTCCTAGGTTAAATTTAGTTTTGACAGGGGTTGTACTTGAATGGGTTTATAAGCTTTTAGGTCCATTTTTAAGAAGGTTTCAGGCCTCTTGCATTCAAGTTTCATGTTTTTCTCATCATTAGGCTTCTGTTGCGGATCGATGAAATCAAGCATCCAAAGTTTACCCTTTTTACGGACTGATCAAATCAGATATCTATAGATATAAAACTATAAAAAGTAAAAGAAACATAGCAAAATTAAGGATAAAAAACTAGTTACTAACCAAAAATAAATGGCTAAAGAAGGTCAATTTATCCTTCAAAATGAAGAAGAGGGGCAGAAGAACTAGAGAACTCTGGAACCACCGACCTTTTTTTTTACCTGATAACTTATTTCCAGAAATCTTGAGCTTAAGACCCTACAATCAATGAACAAAGGGTAAGGTGAGAGGTGGGGAGGGCCCCCACAAACACTCTGATGCCTAAGTCAGGGAATAGAAAGAGAGTTTGTATAGAGAGCAAGGAATAATTAGAATATGAAAGAATGAGATGATCTAGAATGAGAGGTATCAGGTCCTATTTATAGTGATGATTAAACCTGAAAGGAGTAGGATTCTTTGTGAGATAGGAATCCTAATCCTAGTAGGAGAGTATTCCATCATTGCTTAGGAATCCTCTTCAGGGTAGAGTCCTTTCCATGAACGGATTCTGCTACCTTCCCTGTCCGAGTAACCCTATTCAAAAAATAAAAACCCTTTAATTAAATAGGAATATATATAGGCGGTATTAAGAGTCTGCCCTATGGGTATGTTTGGATATTTATGTCTATTGTATCCGAGTAGAATAAAGCACTTATGCTCCTATATAGAGAGAAAGTAGTTAAGTACTACACAGTGACATAGAAGGGTGAGCTGAGGTGGCCAACCTCAGTCATAAGAAGAACATAAAGCTTGGTACCAAGTCTTGAAACCATCGTGTTGCTGAGGTATCATTTGGACTTTAGAGCATGCTAAATTTACGAGATCAAATGCAAAGATTAACCCGTCCGTGTAAAAATGATGTGTCATTGGAGTTTTGATGTTCGGTGCAAGGACACAAGGCTGACATGCTCAGAACCTCAATACTCAGTCATTGGACTTAGATGCTTGAGGTTTAGATGCTCGATACAAGGACACGAGGCTTACATGCTCAGAACCTCAGTACTATAGAAGTGACCTGAGGATGCCAACATTAGTCACTAGACTTAGATGCTTAGTGCAAGGACGTGAGGCTTACATGCTCGAAACCATAGTACTATAGAAGCGACCTGAGGGTGCCAGCTTCAGTCATTAGACTTAGATGTTCAGTGCAAGGACGCGAGGCTTACATGGTCGGAACCTCAGTACTATAGAAGCAATATGAGGGTGCCAACTTTAGTCACTGCACTTAATCTTGGTGCATTAGAAGTGCAACTTGAGTGCTAGATAGTTGGAGTGTGCCGAAAGCATAGCTCGGATGCTAGTTTCGAGTAAATAGAAAGAGAGCTAGTAAAGATGCGTGTGGGTTGAGGCATGGCTATGCCGCTTCAATTCCTAGGATTTAAAATTTGAATTGCGTGAGCAATGCGTCTTTTGGTGTGTCAGAAGATGAGACATTTTTTATGTCATCATAATGACCACTCGATTAGTGGGTTTTACTTTTCCTAAATTGCCCATAATGATGTGGAGAGAAGCAAAGTAATGATTAGGGCAATTAATGGTATGTTTCCAGATTCCTCTATAACTCTATAATTATCCTAGTGCTTGTCAACTGATGTATTTTGCCCTGTTGTTTTGCCATTATCACATTTGCATTGCTATTGCCGCTTTGTTTTTGTCTACCGTGATCTTTGCACTTTGTAACCAAGTGGTCTTTGTCTTTATCCTTCTTTTTCCTGTATTATGTCTTTCGTGCACTTTTCCTTTTCATAGAAAACATTATGGCACCGAGGGAACATATTAGTTCTGACCTGTTTATGTCAGAAATAGATGATGAACTGCTGGCGTGGTACTAAAGGCAGTTCTGTATTCCCGCCAATTATACCCCCCATACAGTAGATAAAAAGTTTAGAGCCCATACCCCCATGTTAGGGCTTAGTAGATTAGTAGTATATTTTGACCAAATAGAGGGGGGTTTAAAGTTTCCATTAGATCCTTTTATTAAAAGATTCATGAATAGGTATAACATAGCACCTGCTCAGCTCCATCCGAATAGATATAGATTTTGACTTGGTTCATCTAGCTGATGCACGAAGAAGGTAAGGAATCTGATTTAGACATTTTTTGATATTTGTATAGTCTGACTAGGAAGAAGGGAGAACTAATGTTCTCTTTATCGGTTGTTCCTAATTATACCCTATTTGTAAAGCTTCCAGACCTTCATAAGCAATGAAGACATAATTTTTTTGTTATTGAGCACTCGACGAATGTGGTTTGATGAGTGCCACAGGGTAAAATGGCCTCTAAGATTGGCCAATCATGATACGAAGATGGTTTTACAGCTGCATCTCAATGGCCTGGCCGAAGCCTGATCAACTGAAGACGTATCCAGGAGATACCTATGGAGAGTCTGTCCAAACCGTGTTCACTCTACTTGTGAGTTTAGGTTATTTAAAGGTATCCTTCTGACTTGCTTTATCTTTTTGATTGTAGATGGCTAACTTTTTTACTTTTGAGAATGGGATTTCCCTTCTAGCTGACCAGCCAACTGCCCGAGAAGTAGTTCGGGCCTCCCCTTCTCCAGAACCTGAAGCCATTGCAGCCCCTAACCAAACTTCCATCCATCCTAAAGAAAAAGCAGTGGGTGAATTATCTCGTGCTAGCAAAGGAGGTCGGCGAAAAAGATGGCTGATCGATTAAGACTCTAATGCTGAGGAGCTCGATGAGGAGATATTCATCCATCACCCGAGGCTATCTGGGTGTTTGGATATAAGGGGATGGATACTATCTAAGATGAAGCCTCTAAGTTTCTCAAATAGCCAAGTTAGAGATTAATATGTAGAATTGCTGAGGCTTTCAGCAGATATATAATGCTGGTCTGAAGAAGGTCCAGAGGGGTTGTTTGATTTTATGATCGGTCACTCACTAGAAGTAAGTGAATGTTATGTCTCTATTACTTGCACATTTATCTTGTACTTAACATGATTTTTCCCTTTTCACAGATGACCCAGGCTTTGTTGCTGGCGAAGGACCAATACTTCTACTTAAAAAGCCAGTATAGCCTGAAGGAGATGGAGGTCAGAACCATTATCATTGATTTTAAAAAGAAGATGGATAGTGCAAAGGTAGCATTAGATCTCTGCTAGATAAAATATGCAAAGGCAAAATCCGAGGCTGAGGTGAGCCAAAAGAAAATCGATGATTTGGAGCACAACCAAGGTCAATTGACCAGGAGGATTGAAGATTAGGATTCTCATATTGCAAGTTTGGAAAAGAGGTTATCCGAGGTCGAGAACTCATAAGAACATGACAAAAGATCTTACCAGAACATGGTAAGGGGATTTCTCAAAGCCTATCAATCTAAATGTAAAAGGATCCTGCTTTCTCAGCATCCTGAGTTAGACTTTGCAGAGCTGGATCGAAAAACATCGGCAGACCTTACGAAGATTGCTGCTGAGGAAGATGCTTGGCAAAAGGCAGTTGCCTCACATTTAAGGAATGCTCATGAATCTACTGGAGGGTCTGCGGTGGAGCCTACTGAGGTTTCTAGTGCTGCTGATGCAGTTTCCTTCCTTGCCTCTGAGCCCGATAACCTAAACATATAATTAGCAGAATAGAAACCATTCTTATTTTTTTAGTCAATCTTTTTATAAGAGATTTATTGGTTTTAATGAAAAGAGATTTTATTGAATACCATTTTGAGTATAATCTAAGTTTTATTGATAGTATTTTATGAGGCAATCTACTTTCCAAAATCATGGCAACTCTTTGTCATCTTTGTTTCTTAGTTTGTATGCTCCTTTGGTTGTGTGTTATGAGATTTGATATGGGCCTTCCCAATTTGGACCTAGCTTGCTAGTTCCTGAGTTGCCTTTGCCAATATCTACCCTTCTGAGTACCCAATATCTTATTTTAAACTGTCTTGGGTGACTACACCGAAGATGATACCGTGCCACCTTTTGCCGATGTCTTTAGCCATAGCTACTGTCCACTCCCACCTTTCTTCTAATAGGTCCAGACATATCCGGGCATCAATGTTGGTGATGTTGTGATCGAGACTGTGACTGACCCTGTAACTTGGTGAACCAATCTCCATCGGTATTTATGCGTCCATGCCATAGGTCAGTCTGAATGGTGTCTCCTTGGTGGATGATTTAGGGGTGGTTTTATAGGCCCATATTACGTTGTTAAGCTCTTAGACCCAATTTCCCTTTTTCTCTTCAAGTCTCTTCTTTAATCCTTGTATGATAATTCTATTGGTGACTTTCGTTTGCCTGTTTGTTTGCGGGTGGGCTATTGAGGTCAAACGAAGCTTTATTCTAAGGTTTGAATAGAAAACTCTAAAATTTTCATTGTCAAACTATTTTCCATTGTATGTAATCAAGGTGTGAGGGATGCCGAATCTGCAGATGATCTCTCTTCAGAAGAAATGTTGTATCTGAGCTTCTGTGATGGTTGGAACTGCCTCCACTTCTACCCATTTAGTGAAATGGTCTATAGCCACGATTAGGAACTTTTTTTGAGAAGTGGAAGTTAGGAAGGGACCCAGGATGTCCATCCCCCACATGGTGAAGGGTCATGGGCTATCGATTAGATGCAGAGGGTGGGAAGGCCTGTGATTGAGTTGACTGAATTACTGGTACTTATGACATGCTTGAGTTAGCTTCTGGGAATCATTAGACATGGTGGACCAATAGTCTCCTTAGAGTAGTGTTTTCTGGGTTAGTGCATAGTGGAATTCATATGCTCTATAAATTCCTTCATGGATTTCCTTGAGTATGTAATTCCCTTCCTCTAAAGAGACACACTTAGACTATAGGTGTGAAAGGAATTTTCTATAAAGCTCCCCTTAGTGGATAGAATAGTGGGCTACTCTTATTTTTAGCTTCCAAGCTTTCAATTTTTCTTTGGGGAGAGTCCTGTATTCCAGGTATTGGACTATCGGATGCATCCATTTTGAGACTTCCCATATCTCTAAAACTTAAGGATCTTTCGTACTGGGTTTTGTTAATGCCTCAGTGAATTCCATATCCTTAAATGCTTGACTGTCTTCAGCTGTCAATTTGGCTAGGAAGTTTGCCTCAGAGTTCTCTTGCCTAGGAATCTAAATAATCTTCCACTAGCCCCCTTCTTGTTTAATTTTTTTTAAGAGTTGCTTGAATTTTCCCATGTACTTAGCAATGCTTGTGTCCTTGATCTGGAATGTGCCATTAACTTAATTTACTATCATCTGGGAGTTTGAGTGTATTATAAGGTGTTTGGCTCTGACTTTGGTAGCTAATTTCAAGCCTGTGATGAGTGCCTTATATTCTGCGGCATTATTGGTTGCATTGTACTCTATTTGAACTACATACCAGATTTGAACTTTATGCGGTCCTCTAAGAATCACTCTGGTGCTAGATCCTTGAGTGAAGGATACTCCATCAACATAGAGTTTCCATTTCGATGCTTTAGTCATGGTGAGGTCTTTCAGAGCTATTTCTTGAACAAAATCTGCTAATGCTTGGGCTTTCACTTGTTAGCGGGGCTCATAATCAATGTCGAATTCTCCAAGTAACACTGACTATTGAACCAGTCTGCCTGAGGTCTTCGGTCTTTATAGGATTTTCCACAGAGGGAAACGGGATCGGACAATGATAGGATGGGCTTGGAAGTAGTGTTGAAGCTTCTGAGACACACGAACCATAACCATAGCCAGCTTATCCAACATTGGATAGCAAACTTAAGATCCTCAGAGCATTTTGTTGATGTAATATACTGGGTTTTTCTGGCTTCCTTCTTCTCTTACCAATATTGAAGTGATGCATTCTTGACCTATAGAGAGATATAAATACAATATTTCATATGGGATGGGCTTGCTGAGTAGAGGTGGTGAGGATAAGAATTTCTTAATGTCTTCGAAGGCCGTTTGGCAATCTGCAGACCAAACAAATTTTTTGGAATTTTTTAAAGCTCAGAATAATGGTAGACACCGTCTGGCTGAGCATGAAATGAAATACCCTAATGTTGTGATTCTACCATTTAGCTTTTGTACTTCGTGGATATTTTTTGGGGTTTTCATGTTGAGTATGGCTTCCATTTTCTCCGGGTTGGCCTCAATACCTCCGTGGGATATCATGAATCCCAGGAATTTGCCAGCTTTTACTCTGAAGACACATTTTTTTGGATTTAGCTTGATCCTAGACTTGCTCAATAATCGGAGAACTTGATCTAGATCCGCTGGGTGTTGTTCTGTATACTTGCTCTTAATGATGATGTCGTCTACATATACTTCCACATTTGTGCCAATCTAGTCCTGGAGTACCTGATTCATCATTCTTTGATATGTTGCTTTAGCATTCTTTAGTCCGAAGGGCATCACTTTGTAGCAGTACAAGCCTTCGTGGGTGATGAAGGATGTTTTCTCTTGATCTTCTTCCTTCATCGGTATCTGGTGATATCCTTGTGCTGTGTCAATAAAACTATATAATCCGTGGCCAGCAGTGGAGTCTACAAGTTGGTCGATTGTAGGCAATGGGTAGTTGTCCTTGGGATATGCTCAATTAAGGTCAGTATAGTCCATGCACATCCTATACTTCCCATTCGCTTTTTTAACAAGTACCACATTAGCTACCCATTCTAGATGAGTAAGCTCCTTAATGAATCTGGCTTCCAATAATTTCTTCATTTCCTCAGCAATTATCCTTTGTCTCTCATAAGCAAAGGTTCTTTTTTTCTAGACTATTGGCTTTGCTCCCAATCTGATGTTTAAATTGTGACAAGCAACCTGTGGATCCACATCGATGATTTCATATGCTTGCGAAGTGAAGTTTTTCGTGTGTCTAGTGAGGACTTCCCTTATTCCTTCCTTAATGTCACGGTCAAGTTCATTACCGATCTTCACCACAATCCCATCAATAATTTGTAGAGTTTTCCTGTTGTCAATTGGTTGTGGACTAGTGCCTTGTTTCTCTATTTCCTATATTTCTAGGGGGAAAGCTTTCGCCTGAGGCTTCATGGCGATCTGGTAACATTGTCTAGCCATATACTGATCTTCCCAGATGGTAAGAGTTCTGATCTCAATTAGAATTTTTATAGTTAAGTGTCAGATACCGATGACTGCATCTGCTTCATAAAGCGTTGACCGTCCTATGATTCCATTGTATGCTAGTGGGAGATCCACCACGTTGAATAATGTTCTGATAACTTTCATTTCATCATCATCTCCATTCTTAAATTCTAGATTTAACTATTGGGATTTGTGATACAAATGCAACGAAAAAATTAAAAATTTATAACATTCCCAAACCTAGATCCATGTAATTCGACTACTTGATTAAATCTAGGATTTTAAGAATCTTACCAAAACGCAGAAGAGGTAAGATTTTTTGGAAGGATAAGAGGAGGTTCACACCGGTGACACCTTACCTCGAGCCTTTTGCTTTGGTTGTTCGGATCAAGACGTCTCCAAAAGGATGCATCCTCTATAGGTATCCACACGAACAACCCTTCACAAAATGAATTGGAGTGCGTGTGCTACCAACCTCCTTGATTATCTCACAAATAAAAAAAAAGAATAACTCTATCTTTGTTTTCTAAGAAGAAAGAAAATGAATTTAGAGGCAGGAAAAACAAGTGTGTGAAACCCTAGAGAATATAACATATTTATAGACTTTAAATTAGGGTTTCACCTACCAATGACCTTTTGGTAATTTCCATTTATTATATTATGATTTTGTTTAAAAACAAATTAGAAATAATATCTTATTTATTTATTTAAAATAATATTTATCTTAAATAAATAAAACACTTTAATTATTTATTTCCATAGAGTTTATTTTTTGGGCTTATTAAACCCATATTCGTTTTGGGCTTTTTCTAAGTGTGTGACCTTGTAGGTTCACATAACATTGGTAGTGGGCCTAAATCTCTATTTAGGCCTATAAGTCATAAGCGTCCTCTAGCAAGACATTATGACTATCCAAGTCATGTGAAGTCAATAATCTGATATAACCTAATTACAATAAATATTATCATCCCTTTATCTCATGATATCTTAATTGAACATAAGGCATAGAATGTCATCCTTATATAGTTCAATATTATGACTTGATTCCAAGTAGACTGAAAATGATAACTCTTTATCAATTCATTTTAGCATGGCCATGCATTTTTCCTTCAGTCTATCTTATCAAAGGGCCCATAGATATCTTTCTCATATTAATGAGGAATAAATCCCTTTTAAATCACTCATATTCCTCACATAACTAATTTCATATCCAACAACATCCTATTTAATCATCCGATTAAAGACAATGTTAGAATGTGCAAAACATAAAATAACTATGTAGAAATCCATGATGATTTCAAGGTCAAAGGACCAAAATAAAATTACTGTGATGAGAAATACTTATGACAATAATCTATGTAGTATTTTCATAGTGGGTCAATCCAGTACATGATCTCTCATAATGTACCTATGAGTTGACTTAATATCTCATATTCATGATTAGTAAAAAATAACCATCAGTCAACTTCATACTAGCCTTAATACTTTAATATTTATATATAATGAATAAATGGCTAGGGATAATTAGAATAAAACTCTTATTTTAATTTAAGGGTTTTACTATCAAGTCACATACTTGATGGCCTTAGTAAGAATTAACCATTCATATAATTATCATAAAATCAAATGATAATGAAATACCTCTTTATTAATAAAATAAGAAAGTCAATACATAATCGCAAATGATTGACCTAGTGCATATCACTAACATTAACTCCATGACTCCCATTGGATGTATAGTTCCTCCACAGAAGCTTGTTATGGGGTTTTGGATGGTCTTCAGATTAGTGACAGAGCCTCTCATCACTTTGTAAGCATTCCAAGATAATGCATTGATAGCGCTTTCGTTGTCAACCAATAACCTCTTTACCAAGTAATTGTTTATGTATGCATTTATCACCAGGGCGTCACAATGGGGATGGTAAACATGCGAACCATCTTCCGAATTGAATACAATCTCTCTTTTCTTAAAGACTGGCTTTTCTCCCCTACTCTGTTTCAATTTCTTTTCAGTATTTTCTCCGCCAATGATCATGTTAACAATACCAACTAGCTCCATCCGAGCTTTCTTTGCTTTTGGCCTGTCATGCACCTGGGCTTCTGGGTTTCCACTCCTTCTAGATGCGTATGTGAAATTATTGAGTTTACCATTTTGCACCAGCCTTTCTATGGCGTGCTTCAGCTCTCGACAAGCCTTAGTGTCGTGCCCGTATTCTTAATGATACTGGCAGTATTATCCCCTATCTTGTGTGGATCTTTAGCTGGGGCTTATTCTCTTAGCTAGGGTAATTCCAACACCATTCTGCCTGACCCACATGAGAATTCTGGATCGAGAGATGTTCATAGGTGTGTATCTGTTTGCTTTCCTATCAAATCTCTCTGCTGAGTTTTTGAAGTTTATTTTTGGGAAGCTTACTCGTCTGGGTCTTGGTCTTTCATCTTTAGCTGGTGGCTTTTCCTCCTCCCTTCACATCCTTCTATCTTTATCTATCTTTATCATTCTGACTGCCATCGCCATTGCTTTCGCAAAGGTGCCTGATTCCTTGGTCATTATCTTGTCTTTAAGCTTTCCAAGTCTAGTGCCATTTTTCAAAGCTTCTATGACAACTTCATCGATAAGGCTTTCGATCTGCATAACTATTTTATTGAACTAATCAAGATAACTTCGTAGAGACTCATCAACTTCTTGCTGGCACATCCGAAGATTATTGATATTTTTGACTGAAGGAATATTGGTGATGAACTTGGTATGAAAATGCTCCGCCAGATCCTCAAAAGAAGTGATAGAATTCTCCGGGAGTCGATGAAACCACTTTTGGACATTCTTTGTGAGTGTGCTTGGGAAGACTCTACACATGATTCCATCATTCACATTCTGGAGCAACATCCTTGTTTTAAATGCTGATATGTGGTTGACGAGATCTCCCGTCCTATCATACTGATCAAGCGGTAGGATTATGAATTTAGTAGGGATCTCTGTCTGGATTTTCCTTCTTATGAATGGAGTTTTACTGTCTATAACGCATCCATCCTCCTTTCTTGATTTTGTACAGGCTTTATGTATAACCTCTTCAACTTTCTAAGATAACTTTGAGTTATCAAGGGCCGAAATTATTGAACTACATTCCCCTTATGGCGCTTTACCGTTTCCCTTACTTATCTCTGGTGCTTGTCGGGGTGTCGTGTTATTATTGATTTGAGATAGTTCAAAGTTCCCACTTTGTATTAAAGCATTTAACTGTTGTTGCATTAAAGCTATCTGTGCTTGGATATTTTGTATCATAACTTCCTTGTTGGTTTGGTTGAGGTTGAATGCTTGGTTTATAGTGTTCAAGTTTGGTGTGGTAATTGCTAGTGTGTCTGTTAAACTTGGAAAAGGTATGAAGGGTATTGAATGATGGTGGTGTTGTAAAGGAGTGTAATATGGAAAGTCTGTGCCTGAAGTCGGGCATCTCTGGGTGTTGTCAGGAAGTGAATGTGTATGCTCGGATGAAGTTCTAGTATACTGAAAAGTGGCTGAAAGCACTATTGTTGGGAGAGGGGTTGAGAGATCAGTCGAAGGAATGGGTGTAGAAGGATTGATGTTAGTTTCAGGAGTCGAAGTTGGTGGTGGGCTGGAAGTCATGATGTGGATGTCTTTAACTTAGCAGGTATATGAATGGCTTTTCCTAAAAGTTCACACAGACGGTGCCACTTGATAACTTATTTTCAGAACTCTTGAGCTTAAGACCCTACAATCAATGAACATAGGGTAAGGTGAGAGGTGGGGAGGGTCCCCACAAATACTCTGATGCCTAAGTCAGAGAACAGAAAGAGAGTTTGTATAAAGAGCAAGGAACAATTAGAATATCAAAGAATGAGATGATTTAGAATAAGAGGTATGGGGTCCTATTTATAGTGATGCTTAAACCTGAAAGGAGTAGGATTCCTTATGAGATAGGAATCCTAATCCTAGTAGGAGAGTATTCCTTCTTTGCTTATGAATCCTCTTTGGGGTAGAGTCCTTTCTATGAACGGATTCTGCTACCTTCCCTGTCTGAATAACCCTATTTAGAAAAACAAAAACCCTTTAATTAAACAGGAATATATATAAGCGATATCATTATCAAATCATAATTCATTAAATAGAAAGCACACATAAGCACCAACAATCTGCATCAAGCTAGTCATCAATTTTACTTCTACAAACTCACGACCTAATAGTAGAAGTAAAGATATATGACTAACTTAAGGAAGCAAAATCCAAAAAGCACTAAGAAACTATTAAGGCCAAGCTTGATTAGTTGGCATAATTGCTAGGAGAGACATCGTTTGGATTGGGCAGAGACTGAAGGGAACAAGCCATAGCTTTCATTCGAATTTATTTATATCCTTGCAATACTAATTTATTTATATTTTATTTTGAGTTTTATATTATTTTTATATCATAAAGTTGATAGCATTATTTTATGTTTTTTTCAACAATAGATAACATTATTCATGTTATAGACTTATAAGACTACATGTATTTGATTTATCGATGTAAACATGGTTCTAGCTTGCCAAAGTCACAAGAGAAATAATAAAGGAAATCGATAACTGAAAAAAGAAAATACTTTGGGATTAAACATATTTTTATTTAAAAGTAAGTAATTTTTTTTAATATTTAGAGGTATATAATTTTATTTTCAGATGTTTCATACTCTATCTATTTATTTTATAATAAAATTTTAATATAACATTCTTTTTTCAATAATAAAAATATTTCACATATAATTTATCATTAATATATCTATTTAGATATTTTTAGAAATATTATAAATTTATTTTAAAAATTATTTTTTATTCATAATAAAATAAAAAATATAACTTAATTTTATTTATTATAAATTTATTTTAGTTAGCTAAATACTATACTACATAGTAAATAATTTCACTATTAAAGATTTATATTATTTTAACATTATGTCATATATTGTTAATAATATTATTGATTAGGGTGCTAAAATGTCAGTAGAATCAAACGATAGACCTTTAAATATTATGAAATGTGTCTTTTAAACGAAAAAATGCTTAACTATAAAATATTTTATTGTGTTTTTAGGTAAAGAAAAAACTATTGGATATATATATATATATATATATATATATATATATATATATATAGGGTAAAGTTAGTACAAATTATGAGAAATTATAAAATTTATTTAATTGAACTTCAAAATGGTGGAAAATATACAAGCAAAAAATGTAAAAAAAATTATACATATAGAATCTGTAGAGATAAAAAAAAAGTTAAAAAATACGGATCTTTCCATTAGGATTTGTAGATTAATTAATATATAGTTGTTTACTTGTTTTGACTTTTGATGACCAAAAGTTCCATATAATCTGTTTCTGCCAAAATTCAAAAGCGATGATTTCACAAAACCAGAGACACAAGCCCATTATTTATATTAAAAAAAAAGCCCATAATTTCTGACTTTTAAAAGTCAATCAAAGCACTACAATTGATAGATTCTTTTATCTGTCATTATGCAGCAATTAACTAATAGTAATTGATATCCCACTTATCTGGTCGTTGGGCACCTGAAACTGAAGACATCAACAAAAATTGTGAATGGACTGTTTGTTCGCAGCAAAACAGCTCAAATTGGAGATGCGGGGTATCGATCCCCGTACCTCTCGCATGCTAAGCGAGCGCTCTACCATCTGAGCTACATCCCCAGTAGATATGCAATCTTCATTTTAATAAATAATATAGAAACTTGGAGGCTTTCAAGCATAATCTCCATGCTCCTAACGTAATTCCCAGAAATTAAGTCTTATACTGAGGAAGGTACCTAAGACATGACCCAACATTTGAGGAATTATAGCCGTTTTTTCTTTGCCTATATCTCATCCATGTTGAAACTAACATCTCCATCTATAAATATCCAACCACATTTCATATTCTGTGACAAGGAAAGCAATAGAAGGCAAGTGCTTAGTTCTGTTTGAAATATTGTTCTAGTATTTAGAGTCGGGAACAAGAATGGAGAAACAGCACGAACTGGAGTGGGCTGAAGCGCAGAACATTTCAATAACGGTGGACTTGGTAGCTGCAGCTAAACAGCAGCTCCGTTTCCTTGGAGAGGTTGATAAGAATCGTCAACTCCATGATGGCCCTGCTTTAGACCGCGCCATTTATAGGTATATACGCAAGCATGCCTGCTACAAAACCATGCAATTTTCCAACTAGCTATTTAATTCAATAACGTTTGTCTCTACAATAGCATGAGCTTGCCCAGGTTGGGATTTGTTGGGGAGGCCTGTTGGCTTGGGCATATATGGCATCACCGTGCTAAGTTATTGGTCCATTATTATTTACACAATCCTCTCTGCTTATTGAAATATATATAGATTTCCTTCTATTGTCTGAAAGTGTTTTTTTTTTTTGGCTAATTTCAGGTATAAATACTGCTGGCTTCCTTTGCTTTCTAAACATGTCGAGGCTCAGGTTTCAGAAGGTTGTTTAGTGGTGCCACTTGATTGTGAATGGATTTGGCATTGTCATAGGCTGAATCCGGTAGGAAATAAATATAGACATTTATAGAGTTTCTGAATAACATAGTGGGATTTTATTGACTCGATCAGTTTGACATATATATATATTTTCAGGTGCGCTACATTAGTGACTGCAAGGAATTCTATGGCAAAATCCTTGGCACCCGGAATGTTGTCTCTTCTACTCAAGCAACCTGCACGAAGCAAACTGAAGATATTTGGAAACGGATGTATCCCAACGAACCATATGAACTGCCTATGAACACTCAGATATCAGCAGCTAATGACAACAATGCTCTGCAGAAAAGCACCAATTATGATCTGATTTCTGCTGTCAAAAGGCAGAGTTCATTCTATTATCAGGTAATGAAAAATGTACGTTAACACATTAAACTTCGTTTTCAAGAGTTTGGTAACAAGCTTCGAGTAGTCAACTTTGGCTTCAATGTCTGGGACAGGTATCCAGACCCCATATGAATGATGACACCTTTCTTGAAGAATCTGTGGCTAGATATAAAGGATTTCTGCATTTGATCAAACGAAACAAGGAGAGATCAATCAAGCTATTCTGTGTTCCTACTTACGACATTGACCTCATCTGGCACTCTCATCTACTGCAGCCTGTCGCTTATTGCAAAGATCAGGTGGCTATAATGGGCAGAGTGTTACAGCATGATGATACGGTTTCTGACAAAACTGAAGGTAAAAAGCTAGACGCTGAATTTTTAAAAACCACAAAGCATTGGGGAGATACATTTGGTATTAGATATTGGAGGGCAGGAGCTATGCATAGAGACGGTGCCTTATCTCCTCCCACAATCAATCCTAGCAAATTAGCCACTCTGAGCAAGAAGGTGGTTGATTGCCATCTAAAGAAAATGTTCGTTGAGGTAATCCCAAATATTCTTTTCTCCAACTTGATTTCTTGAACTTTTTTTTTTTTTGCTGACAAGCCATAGATTCCAAGCTAAGGTGCTTATATGAGAAGGTGTTGCCCTGATTTCAGGTTATGGTAGAAATTGTTGAGGCAAGAGGCTTACCAGCTGAGCATAGAGGAAACATCTTTGTAACATTCAGTAAGAAACAACCAGATTTGTTTTTCTATGGCAAGACAAGGTCAATTATCTTGTCCGAGACAGGGGAGAAACAAGCTGCAGTATTTCAATTTGAATCCGCAGGAGAACTTGTCTGTGATCTCGTGTCATATTCTCCCACTGTTGTTCGTGCTGCAAGTCCTGCCAAAGTGCTGGGGACAACATCAATATGTTTACAGGACCTTATGAAACCAGGTTCCCCACACTCAATCGAAAAATGGTTTGAACTGACAACAAATTCTGAAATGGTGAATGAACAGCCTATCAATCTGCGCATGGCAATTTCTTTCACTCCTCCAGCTCGTTCACCTTTCATGCTGAACTTGGCCGTGGCTCATCCATTTCCAAACTCCTGTGTCTTGCTACCCTCTGGAAGGTTCTCGCACAGCAAAGGTTGGACATATGTGCATGGAATTGGGAAGAAGGAAGGATGGGAATATTGTGATAGGGATAGTAATTTCACCATGGTGCTTGGAGTGGAGAAGATGGATGAAGGTGGAAATTGTGATGGAGAGAGCAAATTCAACCGAGGAGCAAATTGTAATGGAGGGAGCAGTTGTGGGAGCTGCGGGAGCCCTGATATGGCAGGGGACACACTGAAGGGCAGTCATTGCATACACACTGAATATGGAGTAGAAGATATAGTGAAGAGCAGTGGTTGTGGGGGCTGCGGTGGCGGATGTAGAGGAGGGGGCTGTAGAGGTGGTGGTTGTGGTGGTGGGTGTCATAGCAGCTGTGGCTACGAAAATAAATAGCTCCATCCTCCACTCTAGCAGAGACCATATACTGGCACTTTCGCTATGATATCATAAATTGCAGCAAGCACTAATATTAACGAAGCCTACCTAAATAAGCTGCTGCATAAATGATGTGTTGTTTATAGCCTAGTAAAAGAAACATGCTGCTCATATTTTCGTAACTTCTATATGTAATTGCAAACTAGTGTTGTTGTGTTGAGCGTTTTATACAATAGATGGATGAATTTTAAATTATCTTCTCTGTATCCGGCTCCAGAATGGGGAAAGCTCTAAGGGACAGCGATATTAAAAAAGCAGCGGCAAAGCATCAAGGGAAGCGCTAATTGTTTCCATGCGCTCCTGACATGGTATGGCCCTGGGAGAGGCTCCATCTCCACTCCAAAGCATCATTTTGCCTGCGCTTCTCCCATTAACTTCTTCTTGTCCTTTGTGTAGCTATAACTATATTTTATTCGCCATTCGCCCATTTTCAAACAAGCAATTTAGCATTTGTTTCCGCCTATAATATTAAAATCCCCAGTTGCAGAATAAAAAATTTCAAGATCCAGACAAACCCAAAGGCCAAATTTTCAGCATTAAACCATGACATACCTGAATGTAGTCCACCTAAACCTGCATAAATCACAGCTAAAATCCAAAATAAAAATAAAAATAAAAATCATTCCAAGTATGATCCAGCACAAACTGCAAGAAAATTTACTGCATTACGGTGTTTCGTTTAGTGCAACAATCTTAATCATCATAATCTACACATTAAACAATATTGTCACCTTAAAGTTAGTTTTACAACACAACAAACTAACATTTTCCACATCAAAACTTTGTAAATTTAAGATCATTTGATTATTGTTTGTAACAAACTTCAAACCCCAACTAATAATTTTTATTATATAACACAAAATCATCCAGATGAAGTTTGTGGGAGCATTACGTTGTTAGCACCACCAACAACCTGAACCCTACCATCTTGAGTTAATGCGCCACCGCCGCTGCCACCTTGCCTATTATCCAACCCAACCATCGGCACCGTCGCCGGTGCTGCCATAGCCATGGTCTGATATTGCTGCGTAGTACTATAATACACCTGCCTCCCTCCACTATGATAACCAACCTGCAAATATCCTCCTTGCTCGGCGTTGCCAACTTTTTGCTGCATCATTCCAATCCCTTCACAGTAAACCCCAACCTTCTGGGTTTGTTGTTGTGGAAGTGAAGCTACTGCTGCTGGGACCATATTATACACCGGCTGCTGGATTCCATAATACCCCTGACCTACTTGTCCGGTCACCGGTCTCAATGTCGGCGTCTGATGATAAGGAATTTGATAGAGTGTTTGCTCATTTCCAGGAATGAAGTGTCTTTCCTGTAAGAAAGGCGCAGGAACCTGCATCATCACCGGCATCCCAACCTGCGCCCCTGGTGGCGGAGAAGCAATTCTACCAACAACTTTCTGCTGCTGATAATGCTCCACGTCATAAACCCTTGAATTCGCCTCCTCAAATTTCCTAATCAAATCCTGCTCATCAGTAGCGGCAATCCGCAATGCCTGCAAATCCGGCATCTGTTGATTCTCACCCGATCCAGGAATCTCCTGTGCCGTCATCGGTGGCGCCGAAAATATCTTCTCGGATCCAAACAGAAAGTCCGCATTCCCAGCCGACACCACCGCCGACGGATGAGGCGGAGGCGGCGCTGCTTCTAGATTCTGCACCGGTACAGAATTCAAAGCATCCACAAACCACTGCCGCTCAGACTTGACATCATCAGATCCAAAACTAGTGCTGGGATTCAGATGAAACAAAAACAACCTCAACCTGGCAGGCTTAGCGGAGGCACGATACAACCGGTCGTACTCCAGCATCATATGTTCAAGATCCTCATCATTGGTGACAGAAATCAAAGCATCGAGATCTTCCCCAGGTAATTGATATTTAAAGCAGACGTGATCAGCGTCAGCGTTGCAAAGAGAAGTGACTTTGGAAATAAAAAGAGAAAACTTAATATTTCGTTCAACGGCAAGGATTTTAGTATCACCGCCGACATAAGATAGCTGGTTGTCGTGAGACCTGGGTTGAATTTTACCACCGTAACTGCACATAAATTTAACTTTGTAGTTATGAATATTAGTATTACTTGAGGGCGGCTCGTCAAATGACTGCGTCTCGTCGACGTCGCGAGAGTGCGGCGAGGAGTTGGCGGAGTCAGGATAAGAAGAGTAGGATAGGTTTTCCATGGCTGAATAATTTCTAGGATTAGGGTTTGGAGATCAGAGACATCCAGCAACGGAACTGGAGAAAGAGGCGGAGGAGAGGTGCTGTTTGTTCGGTTGTTTTTTTTAGAATTAAAAAGTGATTGCGGCTGCTATCGAGATATGGATGAGAAGTGGGGTCAACGACACCGTTTGGTTGGTTTGATTAGCGAACAAGTCAAAATATTATTTTTCCTTGTAGGGTGGGCGAGGTTATGGCTTTAATCGCGATTTTTCCATGTGCCTGCCTGCAGTGTCATATCACTAAAATTAAGAATTGTTATAGCAATATATATATATATATATATATATATATATATATTATTTTCCTTAGAAAAAGTGTAAATATTATTTTGTAAAATATTTATTTTTGTAATTAAATTAATAAATAATAAAATTCCAGTTGAAACTTTTCCAGTCTGGCACAACACAACAATAATAGCTTTTTTTTTTTTTTTTGGGGCATATACAACAATAATAGCTTTGATGCCAAGTCGCCAGATTTTTGCAATGAGCTTTTGGCGTATGGTTGCCTCAACTTCAGCATATGGGAAATCTCTAGCATTTAATGCACCATTTGAATACAGAAAACCATATACTTTTTAATATATTGTTGCATAAAACTATAGAGTATAAATAAACACCTTTCTGTTTTTTAAAAAAATTACAAAATTGTGTAAATTGTAATGGTTTTGTGAACAAAGTTTTATAATTCACATGTATTTTGTATAGTTTTTTAAAATAATTATGAATATATTACTCTATACATTTATTTGGATATAATAAAAAAATACAATTGTATCCATGAGATATTAGCATCTTTTACTGAATATTGAGAATTCGAGTTTTAGTCCTTTTTTCTTTCGATAATATTAACTCTATTGTATTTGTGAAATAAATAAATAACTTCATGATTCTCAAAATTATATTTTTTTTGTGTTTAAATTTTATTTAGCCTATAACGAATTTATATACTGTGAAAAAAATGAAAGACAAACAAAGGGTTGGTCAGTGTCTGTTATTCAATTGAAAAAGAAAACACATAATACATGCACAGCCCCTAAATATGGTAAGATTTACCATTGAGCCATATGTACTTACATTTTTACCATTTGAACACCTCAATTTGTCAAAATCATAACTTTTAAATCACTTTGTGCATAGGTGGCACTGAAGGTGGCTTCAATCGCTCAAGAGCACGTTACAACAAGAAATTCACCTGAGATGAACAAACTCTTTTCTTATTTTTTCTCAACTACTTATTCTTTTTAAATTACCTTCAAAATTCTTGCTCCACCCCTTAAATCCTTCAACAAATCATATCAAAAATCTTTCTTTGAGAATCTAAAATTATCTCTATCTCCATTCTCCATCTGCAGGAATATTCTCCATCTCTCAGTCTCCTTCATCATTTGCATCATCTTCCTCTCCATGCCTACTATCCTTTGTAGATGCTCTTATTTCCCCTACTAATTCTTGCTCCATCCTCAAAGACGTATGGAGGTCGATCAATTTGTGGGCTATGCAACGAAGCTGCTGAAGACGAGATTTACAGAGGTCAAAAGGACTTAATTGATGCTTTGTTCTCAATCTTTACTTGCCCATATACCTTTTTTTTTTTTTTGCATTTGCTTAATTTCTGCTTTTGTGTATGCGAAACATTTGTTCTTTTAGTTGAAAGGTCATTGCTTTTTTAGTTTTTCTAATGATTTTTGGAGATGGGTGATCTTTTTTAATCAATTACAAGGTTGAATTTTTGTTGGGTTTTTCATGGAAGAAGAACTAAGGAATAATGAAGGAAATCAAAATACTACTCTTGTTTTTAGGATTTCATAGTGTATTTTTTGCAATTGGTTCTATACAATTTAGCTTTTTTTTTTTTCTATAGTGATTATGGTTCATTGGGATATAAAATTACTAACTCGAACTTGTTTGTTGCTTTGTACATAATCTTTACTTGCGCATTTGATTCCTCTAACTGCTTAACCTCTGTTGAAGTATCTCTAATATAGCTTCTCCATTTTGTGGCAGTATTGGATGATAATTTTAGCTAGTGAGAAGAAAGATAGGGTCGTGGATGCTTTATGTCACGACCCAAAACAGGGGCCATGACCGGCGCTAGAGAATGGAAATTCTTTCGAATCCGGAACCCGTAGCAAGCCTAAAAATAAAATAAACATGCAATAATAATAATATATATATAATGCAGCGAAAATAAAAATCATAAATATCACAATATTATTTTCATCAACTGGATTTAAATCAAATCTCATCTCATATATGTAAATCTTTAAATACAAATCCAGTTCACATAATATAATATCTCACATAAATATAATACATAAAATCCCCCAATTAATTTACAACTACTACAGTGTCTAGATTATAAAAATAAGACTCAAGTAAGCAGTTTACACAAAGAAGGCGGGGCGGAAGAAATCCGGCGTATAGGCCTGCTACTGAGGTCTGAAGATGTTGACTCTCCTGAAAAATTATCAACGGAGGGGAGTCAGACCTCACTAAGTGAATTACTATAATATATATACATACACACTAAATGACAATGCATACAGTCAACATTATATATCTAATATGTATATATACAGGCAAATACACACAGATGCAATAAAATCATTTTATATATATTTCATTGAAAATCATCTTTTATGAAGGATCATATAGAACCCTATGATATCGTAACCTCGAAAATAGTGTTAGACAACACTCTAGCTATACAGGCTCACTTATTCCAAATATATCCATTTAATCCATTTAGACAGTAGACTGACCCCGAGACACTTGATCAACCGAGTTCCAGCAATCACACCCAAATTACATCTCACACATCAAATAATCACATTCAATCAATACCCACAAATAGTTAGTAATATAGCCTAAATACTATAGGTGTACCGATACGTACTCGGTCCTAGTGCTGCCCACTAGGTAGCACGTTCTATCGATATCCTTCATTAATAAACATAAAACATTCATTCACAAAAATAAATGATGCATGAAGTTCAATAAAATATCAACATAAACCATATATATACTAGAAATATACCAAAAGTAAACCAGGTATATTTCGAGTATATATATGTCAAATGAATTCAATCAATTTATAAATTAAGCTAGAAATATATTTAAAAACATTTTAAATATGATTTATTAATAAAACATGTATACAATTTATTATATACCAAAAATATACCAAAAATATACTTAAATACAAATCACATTATTTATGCATTTTAATCAAAATAAAACGTATATTTCTAAATCATGCATCCTAAAGCATATATATATAGTATAGTAACTCACCATAGTGCGCTCCACGAGATGGGTCCGACGGGCCTGGTCCACTAGCCCTCGATCTCGGCGCAACTAAACAAACAATAACGATAAAAATCAGAATAACCCTAACAAAAATCCTAGAATTCGATCTAGAATATTTAACATAGAAACAGAATTAGGGTTCGACTAGACATCACGTTTTACGAGAATTCTACCAAAAATTCGATAGAACCTCCCCTATAAAACGAACATCTCTCTACTCAAAAGAGTAGAGCCGACCCTGCAAAGAAACACACTTTGAAAAACAAACACCATATCTCATTCACAACCCCTCGGTCGAACTCCAGACTACAATCTACCGACCGGGGTCCACAAACACAGAACAATTCTGATAATACCAAAAATACCCTTAAAACCTAAAAATACATTTTATAGGTAGAAATTACATAATTAACCTTTAAACACAGTAAAAACTGATAAAAACTCGTTTTATTAGTAAAACCGTATATTATATATATAATTGAAAATAATTCACGAAAAATAGTTTTAATTAGTTAAAAATACCAAATAATTTGTAGAAATCATTTTTATACCTTAAATAACTATTAAAACCAATTAAATTACATTTTTAGCCAATTTTGTGTAAAATTACCAAAATGCCCTTATATATATAAATATACTTAAATTACTTCAAAAATTCACCAAAAATAGTATGATTATCAAAAATTAATTTTATCAACATATTTATCAATAATATCAATAATTAAACTCAATTAACCAATTAATTTCAATTAAAAACACAATTAACCCTAATTTCCCAAATTTATATAAACTTCAATAATTCAAAATAAATACTTAGAAATTCATAAAAATTACAAATAAATTCCTATAATTCATTTAAATACCTAATTTAACCAAAACCCAATTTCATAATTTAAATAATTAATTTTCGAAAATTAGAAAATAATATTAAAATATTCAAAAATACCCAAAAATCCAAAAAATCTCCAAAAATTCCAAAAAAATTCATACATGTAGATTAAGCTACTAGGAACAACATTTATGAAGGGATTTTCTATGAATCAATCAATTAGAAGCTCAAAAAAATCAAAAACCCTAATATGGCCGAATTAGAAAATTCGAAACCTAAGCAAATCAAGACCATTTAAGCTAAAAAAAAAGCTAGAATCACACTCACTGGAGCTCAAGGAGAAGAAAGAAACTGGCGGTGTCAAAAACGGTGGCCGGAATCGTAGTGAATGACGTTAGCTCAACTTTCGGCTTCTCCGGCCAAAAATCCACTTCTAGACGCCGGAAACGGCTACTATAGGCGGCGGAAGAGGCTAGGGAAGGTGATGGCACACCGGACGGCACACCAACGGCAAGAAATCGGGACGGCAGCGACCGGAACGACGATGGGAGCAAATCGGGGAAGAAGGAGGCGCTCGGGGGCAAATGTGTAATTTTTCAAAAAACTTGATTTTTGACATATAATGTGTATATATATATACTTTATACTATATAATAAAATAATATTAAATTACACACATTAAATATACACCACACACATATAATTTAATATTTTAAAATTTAATATTAATTAAAAATAATTAAATAACAAATAAACAAATAATTAATTAATAAAATATTAGGGTAAAATACTAAACCCTAATTAAATAAATATTTACACGCACAGGCTTTATTTAGTAATTTAAAAATACGTATGAGTTCATGCAAGTCCAAAAATATATTTAAAATAATTAATAATAAATTATTTACGTGAAAATTTCCCCGAAAATGCAATTCCCGGGAAAATTTTACGTAAAACACTTAAATTAATAATAAACAATTAAAATTCAATTTTAATTAATCAATAACTTATGAAATGTCAATATCATGTTTAAAAATTATTAACACTGCATATCCCGGTACAGTGTTAAAAATATTTAAAAATACGGGATATTACACTTTAAATGTCACTAAAGATGCTATAGAATAGGATATTGTATCATATAACTTGTTCATCTAATAGCTTCCTCACGTTAGAGAAATTTAAAATCAGTGGGCAAATCTTCAATGCTTTATCTTTTTTGTAGGTGGCGGAGTTGTTATTCTTTATGCCTGAAAAGATTTAGTTAAGTTGTAGACTACTAACTTTGACTAGAAGATCGATGTCCATATCATTCAAAATGCTTTGAAGGTTGTTCAAATGAATCTTACATGATGTCTAAAGTTGCACTATATTTAGATTGTGGTGTTCTTTGCTTATCCCTTACTTTGAATCTTTAATTGCAGATTTCAGTGCATACATGTAATGACCCTATATTTTAAATAATATAAAATTATATTAAAATATGCAATGTTAATAATATTTTAAATTTTTAAATATTAATATTGATGAATATTATTTAATTATTTTGTTTTAAATATTTTCTTACATAAATGATGTTATTTGTGAATTAGTTTTTTTTTTTTTTTATTATTATTATTTGATATTATTGTTATTATCATTATTATAATGTGTATGTGTATTGTGCATGTGTTGTGTATATATATGTATATATATATATGTGTGTGTGTGTTGTTAAGTTAATATATATATATATATATATATATATATATATATATATATATATATATATATATATATATATATATATATAAAGAGTAGGTAAAAAAAAAAATCGGGTCAACTATTTCCTGCCCACTTCTTTTCTTTCATCTTTTTTCTTTTTCTTTTTCTTCTTCTCCTTCTCTATTTGCCATTGCCGACGCCACCAAGCTTCACCAGCCACCATCTGAGTGCCTCAAACCACCATGAAGCTCGCTGTCTGTAATATCCCGTGTTTTTAAAATATTTTTACACTGTACCGGGATATACAGTGTTAATAATTTTTGTGTATATATTACGATATTTTCATGAGTTGATATGTATTTAAAACCTATTTTTAATATTGTGTATTATTTACAGTGTTTTACATAAAATTTTTCCGGGACTTGCATTTTCGGGGAAATTTTCACGTAAACAATTTATTATTAATTATTTTAAATATATTTTCGGACTTGCATGAACTCATGCGTATTTTTAAATGACTAAATAAAGTCTATGTGTATATATTTATTTAATTAGGGTTTAATATATATTACCCTAATATTTTATTATTTGTTTATTTATTTATTGTTATTTAATTATTTTATTTATTATTAAATTATTAAAATTATTTTTATTATTATTTTATTAATTTTTTTCTTTTTTCTTTCTTTTTCTTTTTTTTTCTTTTTCTTTTCTTTCTTTTTCTTTTTTTTTTTTCTTCTTCTTCTTCTTCCCATGCACTCGACTCCCTTCCCTCCCGCTGCAACTCCAGTCACCTACCGTCGGTGTGCCTCCCGGCTTGCCACCGTCGTTCCCAGCCATCCCCCGCCGCCAGCAGCTTCCTTCTCCGGCGCCGGCAGCTCCTTTTTCTTCCTTTGGTCGAAACTTCTTCCTTTGCCGTCGACGACGATTTCGGCCACCGTTTTCGACACCGCCGGTCTCTTTCTTCTCCTTAAGCTCCGGTGAGTGTGATTCTAGCTTTGGTTTGAGCTTAAATGGTCTAGATTTGCTTAGGTTTTGAATTTTCCAATTCGGTCACATTAGGGTTTTCGATTTTTTTGAGCTTTAAATTGATTGATTCATGGAAACTCCCTTCACAAATGTTGTTCCTAGTAGCTTAATCTACATGTGTGAATTTTTGTAGAATTTTTGGAGATTTTTTGGATTTTGGGTATTTTTGAATATTTTAATATTATTTTCTAATTTTCGGAAATTAATTATTTAAATTATGAAATTGTGTTTTATGGTTAAATTAGGTGTTGAAATGAATTATAGGAATTTATTTGGAATTTTTATGAATTTCTAAGTATTTATTTTGAATTATTGAAGTTTATGGAATTTTGAGAAAATTAGGCTAAATGTGTTTTTATTTGAAATTAATTGGTTAATTGAGTTTAATTATTGATATTATTGATAAATATGTTGATAAAATTAATTTTGGATAATTGTATAATTTTTGGTGAATTTTTGAATTAATTATAGTATATTTATATATATAGGGGTATTTTGGTAATTTTACACAAAATTGTCTAAAAATGTAATTTAATTGGTTTTAATAGTTATTTAAGGTATAAAAATGATTTCTACAAATTATTTAGTATTTTTAACTAATTAAAACTATTTTTCGTGAATTATTTTCAATTATATATATAATATACGATTTTTCTAATAAAATGAGTTTTTATCGGTTTTTAATGTGTTTAAAGGTTAATTATGTAATTTATAATTATAAAATGTATTTTTAGGTTTTAAGGATATTTTTGGTATTTCTGGAATTATTCTGTGTTTGTGGACCCCGGTCGGTGGACTGTAGTTTGGAGTCCGACCGTGGGATTTTGATTGTGCTTTGTGTAGTTTTTCGAAGTGTATTTCCTTGCAGGGTCAGCTCTACTCTTTTGAGTAGAGAGATGTCCATTTTACAGGGGAGGTTCTACCAGATTTTCGGTAGAATTCTCGTAAAACGTGATGTCCAGTCGAACCCTAATTCTGTTTCCGTATTTAAATACTCTAGATTGAATTCTAGGATTTCTGTTAGGTTTATTCTAATGTCTGTCGTTATTGCTTGTTTAGTTGCGCCGAGACCGAGGGCTAGTGGACCAGGCCCGTCGGACCCGTCTCGTGGAGCGCACTAGGTGAGTTACTATACTATATATATATGCTTAGGATGCATGATTTAGAAATGCATGTTTTATGTTGATTAAATATGCATAAATAATTTGATTATTTCTTAAGTTTATATTAAGTATATTTTTGGTATATAATAAATTATATACATGTTTTGTAAATAAAATATATTTAAAATGATTTTAAATATATTTTTAGTTTAATTTATAATTTGACTGGATTTATTTGACGTATATATACTCGAAATATACCTGGTTTACTTTTGGTATATTTCTGGTATATATATGGGTTATATTGTTATTTCATTTACATTCATGCATCATTTATTTTTGTGAATGAATGTTTTACATTATTAATGATGAAGGATATCAATAGAACGTGCTACCTAGTGGGCAGCACTAGGACCGAGTATGTACCGGTACGCCTATAGCTTTAGGCTATATTACTAACTATTTGTGGATATTGATTTGATATGATTATTGATATGTGTGAGATATGGTTTGGAGGTGTGATTGCTGGGGCTCGGTTGACCAAGTGTCTCGGGCCCAATCACACTGGCAGTCAGATTGCTGGAGCTCGGTTGACTTAGTGTCTCGGGGCCAGTCTACTGTCTAAATGGATTAAGTGGATATATTTGGAATAAGTGAGCCTGTATGGCTAGAGTGTTGTTTAACACTATTTTCTGAGGTTGCATTATTCTAGGGTTCTATGTGATCCTTCATAAAAGATGATTTTTAATGAAAATATATAAAATGATTTTATTGCATTTGTGTGTAATTGTCTGTATATATACGTATTATATATATACTGTTGACTGTATGCATTATCATTTAGTGTGTATGTATATATATTATAGTAATTCACTCAGTGAGGTCTGACTCCCCTCCGTTGACTATTTTTCAGGAGAGTCAACTTCTTCAGACCTCAGTAGCAGGTCGATACGCCGGATTTCTTCCGCCCCGACTTCTTTGTGTAAATCATTTACTTGAGTCTTATTTTATAATCTAGATACTGTAGTAGTTGTGAATTAAAGTATTGGATTTCATGTATTTTATTTTAAAGAGATGTATTATATTGAAACTGGATTTGTATTAAAGATTTTATATATATATGCGATGAGTTGAGATTTAAATTAAATCCAGTTGATGAGAATGTTATTATTACATTTACGATTTTTATTTCCGCTACAAATTTGATATTGTACTATTACTATTGCATATTTTATTTTATTTTTAGGCTTGCTACGGATTTCGGATTCGAAAGAATTCCCGTTCCCTAGCGCCGGTCATGGCCCTTGTTTTGGGTCGTGACACTGTCGTCCTCTCTTCCTCCCCTCACCTTCCTGTTGCTGCCTAGAAGTCCCCAGTCATCGGAAACCAAATGTAACCGTGAGGTAGCTACTGTAGCTCCGATGAATTTTTGGTCGATTTAACTCAAATATTTGGGCTCATTAGACTTCTCTCGACATGTACTTCTCGATTCTCAACTCGTTTCAACTCTAGAACGTCCGATTAGTTAGATATCTCTAAGTTTTAGTTTATGTCTATTTTAGATTTTTATTTTTTTTAAGTTTGTTTGTGTTTGATTCTTGATAATTCATTTAAGTAATGTTGAAGTATGCACCTTAAGCTTCTTAAATATATTTTTAATTTATTTTTTTTAATTTATTTGAATTATGGGTAATTATTGAATTTTTTAATAATTAAAAATAATTTTTTATTAATTATGTGTTCTATATGTTTATTATGGAAAATTAGGTTAATTAGTATAGTTAATTTAAATTATTAATTTTAGAAGTGAGAAAATAATTTTTAGTAATTTTGGTTAATTTTTGAATAATATTTATTTAGTATTATGTGGTTTTTAGATTTATAGGTAAATTATGTATTTTTATTGGAATTATAGTTAAATAATATGTTTTAAATAATTTTGGAATAATAAATAGTATTAAAATAATTTTTACGAAATATTTACTATATTTAACTAATTAATAATAATTTTTGAAATTATATTCTAATTATAAATTATTAACTATTTTTGTGATTAAATGAGTTTTTAACTATTTTTATTACATGTTTAAACAATTTAGATAATTTATTTATAAATTTTATTATTTTATGTCTAATAATTGAAAAATTGGATTTTTATTAATATTATATAATTTATTTGAGATTTTATTTAGTTAATGTGAAAATAATTATATTTAATATTTTTGTTATTTAAATAAATTGTATTTTGGTATTTTATTGATATTTATGGAATTTAATGATTTTTATTATATTTATTATTTAATATTGATTTTTAATGAATTGTGAATCTCGGTTGGAAATTGTGTAATTTGTGTTCCTAACCCAAGGTGTTGAGCTATTGTGTTATTAGAAGTGTGTTTTCTTGTAGGATCAGCTCTACTATCAATAGAGAGATGTATGTTTTGCAGAGGAAACTCTGTTAAATTTTTGATAGAATTCTCGTAAAACCTGATATCAGGTCAATCCTGAGTTTTGATTATCAGATCAAGTCTTCCTTTATAATTCTTAGAAGTATAAGTTAGGAATTTATTATGATATTGTTATTATTCATTTTTTTATAGTTGCGCTAAGACCGAGATCTATCGGATTAAACCCATCGAGTTTGTCTCGAGGATCGTAAATTTGTGAGATATTATTTTATATATGCATAGGATGCATGATTATAAGCATTCACATTTTTAATATGTATTTAAACATGAATTATTTCATTAAATGATTTAGTATATTTTTAATATACTTTTAGTATATTTTGGTATATTTGCTATATATGTGACATATATGCTTAGTATGTTTTTAGTATATATTTTGTATATATGTGACATATATATGTTAGTATATATATTTTAGCATATATTAAGTATATTTTGACATACACTCAACATATATATTTGGTATATTTTTAGTTTATTTTGTTATATATGTGACATACATTTGGAATATTTTTAGTATATGTTCAATATATTTATGGTATATTTTTCTACATTGGATGCCATTATATTTTAATTGTGCATTTTGTTATTTTCTATAAATATACAATTTTATTGAAGGATATCAATAGATGTGCTACCTAGTGAGCTGCACTAGAATTGTGTACGTACCAGTACGATAGATTTTAAGGTTGAGTTTATGAAATCATTTGAGGTGACATTTGATTTATTGATTATTGAGAATTGATGTGAATGAGTAGTATGATTGCAGGAACTCGGTTGACCTAGTGTCTCGGGGCCAATCACACTGACAGTAAGACTGTGAGAGCTTGGTTGATTTAGTGTCTCGGGGCCAGTCTACTATTCAAAATGGAATAAAAGAATTACTTTGGAATTAAGTAAGCCTGTATGGCTAGTGAGTTTTATTATTTGAGGTTGCGAATATTTAGGGTTCTATTTGATCATTCACTTAAATAAATATTTTTTGCATTTATTATATATAAAAGCGAATTTTAGCATCTGTGTGAAAATGCCTATATATATTTATATATCTACCGATGCTTGACTGCTTATGATTTTAAATTGCATGTATATATATTATAATAATTCACTCAGTGAGGTTTGACTCCCCTCAATATTTTTTTCAGGAGATTCTTCTTTAGACCTTAGTAGTAGACCTCTTCATCGATCTTCTTCAGCCCTAACTAGATTATATAATTTTATTATCTGAACTCTCATTGTACTCTAGAGACTGCAATAGTAGTGTATTGTATCAATAGTGTCTTGTTTTGATTTTTGAGAGTTGTATCAAAATATTGTATAAATATTTTATTATGATATGACATTTAGGTATTTATTTTTATATTGATTTAAGTTTTAATTTCTGGCATATTTTTATTTATTTATTGCATATGTTTTTATTTTTAAGGCTTACTATGTGTTTTGGATTTGAAAGAATTATCATTTCCTAGCGCCGGTCATGACTCATGGTTTGGATCACGACAATACAATTGCAAGTAATGTAGGAGTTGAGGGAGCTATTGTTGTTGGTAAGCTATTGGAGCAGGATAACTATGATCTTGGTTATGATGCTGCAAAAGGTTAGTGATGCTTTTACTCTTCGAAGTTTGATTATCCTTTAGTGATTTATGTACTAAATTTATGGAGTATTCGCTGCATTGCCAGGTAAATATATTGATATGGTGAAAGCAAGGATTATTAATCCATTAAAAGTTGTTAAAACTGCTTTGGTTGATGCAACGGGCAGTGATGGTTACAACGACCTCTTCCCATTGGTTGGCTTTAAGTTGTTTGCGCTTTAACAAGTACCATTCTCCTGGTAAGCTTGGATTAAGTGGACCGTTTCTTATGGGTATAAGGCACTAGATTGGTTTTTTTTTATTTTTTATTTTTTATTTTTATGGTTCTTGGTTTTAAGAGGTTGTGATTGTGATGGTGGTTCTAGTAGTGGTGGAGACGGATATAGGGTAGGTGTGGCCATTGTGAAAGTTAGGGTTCAGGTTTGTTACGCTAGGTGCAAGTTTTTTGTCCGTTGTTGGGTGGTGACAGGTGTAGTGGCGTGATGATAGTAGTGGAGGAGGAGGAGGAAATGGTGGCTCCATGTTTTCCTGTTTTTTTAACCTTTTCATACATGTCATGTTTACGTGGAAGCTCTGTCAGGGTAGTATAAAACACGCTCTTTTCCAAATTGTTGTTGCCTGTACATACAATGGTTTAAAAATTATAATTTTAACAAATTGAGGTATTTAAAGAGTAAAAATATAAGTATAAGTGGCTAAAAATGATGTGTCAAAAGAAAAGAAAAGAAAAGAAAAAAAGGATGTCAGATATCAAATCATGGCAACATTCACAGTGTTTGTTTTGGTTCCATGAAAGTGACTCCACTGAAAAAAAAAATAAAACAAAAATGAAATACTTTTTTTTGTTTTTAATAATTATGCTGCAACTCAATCACGTGCATACCCAAAAAAAAAAAAATGTACCACCTAATGAAGACAGTAGCAGAGATTCATTTTGTTGTTAAGAAAATATTACTTTACTCAACTAGATTGCATGACTGATTGTATTTTTTTAAATAATGTATGGTAAGAAAATAAAATTTATACATGCACTAATGTAATTTGAGTGGAAATTCCACCTCACCATTTTATTTTTGCACTTCATCATTAATATTTTTAAGGTTTAAATAATATAAATATTCTTAATTTTAATGTGTGCTTTTATTATAATTTCTTAATTCTCACAATACACTATTAATATTTTTCAAAATTTGAATGAGATAAATATTTTTAATTTAAATATTTAATTTTTATTAATAAATTTTTTTAAGTTAATCTATATATTACTTAGAAAAGATTACACTATATCTATGCAAAAAAATTATTTTAATCTTTTAAAATTCACAAATGGGCATAAATTCTTAATAAATTTATTTTTATTTAAAAATTAAAATTAATATTTATGTGTAAAATAATTTATTTTCATTTCTAAGTAGCAGAAATAAATTATTTGTGAAATTTTAAATTTTCATAGTTCATTTTTGTAGACGGTGGGGTTTAATGTGCATCCAAAATTTTAGTAACCGTAATACTATTTGAGCTCAAAACTCTAGAAAATACACTATTATATTATAAAAACATGACGTGAAGATGAGGCGTTGCCACTCAGGATAATAACTGGGATAATTCGAGAGTGGTGATAACTCGATTATCTAAAAAAGAGTTAGCACCAAAATTAGAAAATTCTGGATACGGAATACTAATTTTTTTCAGTCTTATGTTCATTTAGAATTACCTTATTAATTACTAAATTATTCCCTATTTACATGCAATATCATATAAACCCTAATTTAGCATTCATCTAACTCCAAAGTAATTAGTTATGAAAAAGCACATATACAATGCATTCATATAACAAGACGTCCCTAAATTAATGTAAACTATATTAATTTTAATTAGGTTAGTTGAGTCTATATTTTAATTATAAGTGAAATGGAACTAAAAATGAGCATACATTTTAATTAAATTAGTGAATTAAGTCTACTTTTTTAATTCTAAAAATAGTGGACCTAGGTCTACTAATTTTAAGAAAAAATAGAAAAAAATTAGTGGGGTTAATTCTACTTAATTTTAAATTAAGTGATGTAATTCTAAATTTATTTATTTAAAAAACATGTTTTAATAGGCTAAGCTAAGCTTAAATTAATTTTAATTAAACAAAAAATGGGTCTAAGTCTAACTTAACCAAATGGACCTAAATTAATTTTAAAATTAATTTAACCTGCAAACCAATTTAAAAAATTTATTAATTAAATGAGTTATAATCTATCGTGGGTTTGAAGCCCAAAGCGAATAAAAATATAAAAAAACTAACAAAACATCTATACAATTTTTAAACCCTCTATCAATTACATGCAACCCTAATTGATCTACTGCCTCATTAATTTTAATTAAAGTTTAATGAACCATAATTTATTAATCATTTTTAAAGTGCAGAAAATTGAAGAGTTTCACTATTTTCCACTATCGAGACTATTACAATGATCTATTGAAAAGAAAAATAAAAATTAATACCCCAAAAACTAAATGAATAAAAATAAAAAATAAAAAAATCAACAAAATAATAACAAATAAATAAATAAATAACCCTAAAAACTACATTCAAATACAAAATTTAATCCATGACATTTCATGGATCTTCATGGATTTTATTTTTTACAGTGAATTCATGTCATTCCGTCCATAATCATAAAACAAAAAAAAAAGTAACTAAATAAATAAAAATAAAAATAAAAATAAAAATAAAAATAATGAAAATAAAATATATAGAAAAGAATAAAAAATAAAAATGAAAGATAAAAAAATGGTAAAGAACAAATACAAATATCCATATAATAAATGAATGAAAAACAAAACTAAAAAGATAAAATAAAAGATAAATAAATAAAAAATAGTACAAGGAATAAACAATTGAAAATAATAATTGTACTAAAAGAAGAGTAAAAAAATGAAACGGAATAAAAAATGAATGAATCCGTAAATCAATTGATAGTTAATGATGATTGAAAAATAATAAATCAAGAAAGCCAAACAAAATTAAAATCAAAATAAAAGAAAGGAGATGAAGAATATAATGGAATCAAGTATTAATTCTCCTCAGAATGTGATTACCATTGATGGAAGCCTATGACTTTTTATGCTGTCTATGAGTTTTAGTTTTTATTTTGATATCATTTATGGCAAAAAACTAAAGAAACATAAAAGAATCAAGAAAAGTGGATATGCTTGGGATCACGACTAAAAATCAGAAAAATAAAGGAAATAGAATAAAAACCCTAGGAGCCTCTCCTATGAAAAGAGAAAATGATAAATATATATAACTCTAGTCCTGTAACCCTACGTCAGATTCAGGATGAAAAAAAATAAACAAATTTTTTATTATTTATCTAATAAATTTTTTTTATCAATATATTTATTTAATAATAAAAATAACAACCAATAAAAAATAAGTATAAAAGTAAAATAAAATAAAATAATAATAATAATTATGGAGTGCCATTTCCCGATTAGAAGTGTGAATTTCTGATCGAAAATCTACATTTCCGATGGCAACCTTTTTTTTAAATTTTCTTTTTTTTTTTTTTAAATTTGTTTTTTAAAAGAAGAAATAATTAAAAATGAAATTTAAAGGTAAATCCTAAAAAAATAAAATAAAATAATAATTTATAATTTATTTCAAAACTAATAAATCATAGTAAATAAATAAAATTTCATAATCAATTTTTATCATTGGGTCCTTTGTCGTATTCAATGTCAAATCATCTAGAAATTGGGTGCTTATAGTTGCCCTTCTTTGTCACTATTTTCTTGACAAATTGCAGCAAAACAAATAAGCATACAATTTCTAAATAAAAAGTCAGAACACTTACCTGTGTGCCATGGCTATGCATAACACTATGTAGTGTTGAATGTGATTTAAGAAACACTGGAATTTTGGTGAAATTTCTAGTTATGATGTTATCACTGTGTTTAGTGAATAGCGATTGACACTGTGTTTAGTGTATTTTGAAAATAGAGTATAGTTTCGGTGGAATATATAGCGGTGATGATGTTACTGTGTTCAGTGAATAACAGTTGACACTGTATTTAGTATATTAAAAACATACTATAGTTTGAGTGGAACATATAGCGGTGATGTTATCATGTTTAATGACTAGCAGTTGAAACTGTGTTGGTGTATTTTGAAAACAGGCTATAGTTCCGGTGGAACATATAACGGTGATGCTATCACTGTATTCAGTGAATAGCGATTGACACTATATTTAGTGAATAACGATTGACATTGTGTTTAGTATATTGTGAAAACAGGCTATATTTTTGATGGAATATATAGCAATGATGCTATCACTGTGTTCAGTGAATAGCAGTTGACACTGTAGTCAATATATTTTAAAAACAGGCAATAGTTCAACATATAGCAATAGCAGTTGACACTGAATTCAATGCATTTTGAAAATAGGCTATAGTTTTGGTGGAACATATAGTAGTGATGCTATCATTGTGTTCAGTAAATAACAATTGACACTGTATTCAGTGTATTTTGAAAACAAGTTATAGTTCCAGTGGAACATATAGTAGTGATGATATCACTATATTCAGTGAATAATAATTGACACTATGGTTAGTGTATTTTGAAAACAGGCTATAGTTCCTACAGAACATATAGTGGTGATGCTATCACTATGTTCAGTGAATAACAGTTGACACTGTGTTAAGTTCATTTTGTTATATTCCCTATAGGATGTTTAGCAGGTGGCACTATATTTCTTGTGGGATGTTTAGTGATTGTGATTTCACTATATTCTCTATGGGATGTTTAGTGATCATGATTTTCACTATATTCTCTGTGGGACATCTAGTGATTATGATTTTTACTATATTCCCTAAGGGACATTTAGAGAAAATATGCTATAACTATTGTGTAGTGTTTAGCTAATTATACTATAGTTCTTGTGAAATGTCTAGTAATTGTGATTGAAAGTTTTGCTATATTTCTTATGGAACGTTTAGCGAAAATATATTATAACTATTATGTAGTGTTTAGCAAATTGTAAGTTTAAAATTTTGAGTTATAACTACTGTGTAGCATATAACTGAGTGATCTTAAAATTGTGTTATAACTACTGTATAACATATAACAGAGTGAATCTAAAATTTATATTTTGTATGTAAAATGTAGAAATTAAATTGGAATTTCATGTTAACTAGAGTTTTGAGATTTTATATTGATCAACTGTGCTGATTGATTGTAATTTTTGCTTATTATCTTTGAATTTTATTGATTTACTTTGATTAATTGCCTTTGTTGCTTGCTAATTTTAATTAACTTATTAGCGCTGGTGTTGATTCCATATATTGGGTTTATCTTATTTTGGACTTGCTATTCCTAAAGACTTATTAAAGTTAGTTTTCAATATGATGATTGTACAAAAAAAGTACATTATATTTTTAAAAATTTATAAAAAAATTCATCACTTTATCATGAGAAAGCGTGCACTCAATGAATCTCACTAATTTTGATTTTCATGACTATCATTTATTTGCCATTCATAAAAGTCAAAGGTATTATTAATCATCTTATGTTGAGAGCATATTTTTTTCCAAGTGAAGAGTTTACTTCCATACCCAAATTTGCTAAAAAAAACTCATGGAAATTGAGCATAAAGAAATTGAATTCTAAGTATCAAAATAATCTTTGAGTTATTTTTGTGTTTTTCTTCCTTATCCGAGGATTCCTCTGCCTTTCTGATATTACTCGGTGTGAATTATATTGGAAAAGTCTTTTGGATACTCATACTCTTTCAAGGCATTAGAGTAAATAGAGAGGCTTTTTGTCGTGGTCCTCTTTTAGTATTCCCCTACCTTTCTCCTATTACTTAGCGTGGATATGACCAAAGGTTCACATTGATACTCTTACTCATTTCTAAGCATTAGAGTACGTTATGCTTGTTCTTCTTTTGATTCTCCTCTTAGTATTCCCTCACCTTTCTCATATTACTTAGCGTGGATACCGTCAAGGGATTTTATACTCATACTCATTTCTAAGCACTGAAGTATATTAGATGCATATTTATTATTCAAAAGACTAAAATAATACTCTGAAATTCAAAAAATTTATACTTCAAGTCCATAAATTTTGTTTTTGCACATTCTTCCCCTTATTTAGGTGCAAAACAAGCATTAGATTGATTAGAGTTTTAGAAACTTTCAGCACAGAGTTGTTAATTGAACATCTAAATTTTGTTAGGCTAATAAAAGAAAGCCATTAAGATTAAAGTTCATGAGATAAATTTTCGCACATGATCTCGTGAAGTAAATGAATTTACTTTTACTTTATGGATTTTATTATTAAGATTGTACTTTATTATAGAATCTAAAGAAATAGGGTTTTATTAATTTCCTTGAATATTTTGATAGTGTTTGGCATTTGCTATCTTGCCTATTCTTATTAATGAATTGGTTCTTTTCCCCTTCTTCATTTTTTTTATTTTTCCCTGCATAAAATACCACAAGTTAGTTAAGTTTATTTACAGGTAAAGAAAATTTGTTAGAATGTAATGCTATTCTTTTGCACTCTTCCCTTTTAATTGTTATGATGATGTCTCTGATAACATAGTTCATAATACTCCACTATTGAAGTTGTAGCTTTAGGTTGTGTTTGTATTTCCATCATTCCATTAATGCTATGGCAGAGGGCTTCATTCCTCTTATTGACATTTCTTGCAAAAAAGGTTCAGGAGTTAGAGGTCTTATTTCATGATCAGAGAAGTTTTCAGAGTGCATTTGTCTTAAATTTTAAGCTCATTCTTCCCTTTTTAAGGCTAACACGTGTATTGCTGACATGTTGGACCTTCTTATCATTGTATTCCATGCCCTATACTAGTCTAGATGTTATAGAGTTCTGCTCTAACTGGTCAGGAGTAGAGAGAGGCTCTCTAGGGATTCAATGCCTTATCTTTTGCTTAAGCATTCTCGTCGTTATCCAAAGTACAACCAGGAGCATCTACTGGAGCTGATTCTTATTGCCATCTGAGGTACACTTGTCTTTTGCTACTCTTCATGTTATTGACTAATTTTACTTTTACAGTCCATAAGAGCAGATTTTCCTTTTATTGAGACTTTAATATTCCGAATGATGCTCCAAATGAGAAAATAGAGATGGATATTGAGTCTAAGGAGCCTAAGATTCCTATCCAATCTAAGTTGTCAGGATGATGCTTTTACAAGTATCACTGTTGATGATATTCCCTTACTGGATAGGCTTATGAAGTATCAAGTTCACTTGACAGCATCATTCCTCTTATTTTCACTCATTCAGATGCTTTACATGTGAATACTCTGATTACTTTCTTGCACTTTTACAATAATAATTTTGAATGTTAGTAACAAAGTATTTATACAACCTTGAACCTTGACAAGGCTCAAAGACTTTTAGTATACAAAATAATTATTTCATAATAAATGTATGCAAATGTTTGCATGCTATGTATGATATGCATGCTCCTAATAGGTCTTTTGTTTGGAGCAGAGCTAGATTTCCAATCTTGGAATATGAAAATGAGATGCTTTATTAATAACTTATCAGTTTGGGCTTTGGATCTTTTAAGGTTGGTACTTTTGATGTTAGAGCTTCTAATACAGTGTGCAAGATAGATGACTGGGTTAGCAAGTAGGGTCTATGGCTTGACATTAGAGCTCCTTGATTGATGCACTATTAAACTTTTACTACTGCTTTTATTGTATGATAATTGATGTATTTGTAAGCTTGTAGTTTACTTCTTTCTGCCTTGGGATCCCTTTTACTAACTCTTCTATTTTAGTGTTCCATCTTTGCTTTTTGAATGTGAACTTACTATTCTGCAATTTGCCCCTAGAGCTACATTTTATCCCCCAGTTTCATTTTAGATTCTTTAATGGTATAATGGCAGTCTTTTCTTTATATGTGCAAGAAACTCAATTTGTTCACTAATGCTATTGATCCTTTATCTTACCAATCTGATCAATTACAGTCTCATGTATAGAAGATGCAGAGGAGTGGGTGAATTGACTGAAGTGAGTTCTTAAAGATAAAATCAACTGTACCTGCTCCTTAAAGAACTCTTAAGTAGAATATAGGTTTTATGCTGATGCAACAATAATTATAAGACAACAGTTGCAATGAAAATTACTAGACCACCTAGATTCTTTAGGTATAAAAGGACACTAGATTTACAAACAAAATGACAGAGGGGTGACAAAAAGAGAAAATATAACTAAAATAGTGATCTTATAGCTTTAATTTTAGCTTTTATTATATATTGTCTTTCCATTCAGATACTTATGCAGTATGACAAAGACAAATATGCAATATTTGAACAAAAACTTCAAATTATATTTTACTCATTCATTTGGGAAAAAATGAGAACATTCATTACATCACATGATATAACCCCTATTATCAGCTAGTTTTTTTTTTAAAAATTTTCTCACCAATTATTTCTCTATCATTTTTGTTTCCTTAATTTTTACCTCATTAGTCCTTCATGTGTTTTCTCACTTTTATTTCCTTTTGTTTAAAATTTTCTCTCTTCAAATATATGAATGTTCTTTAAATTTTCATTTGTGCCCATACTGAATGAATCTAATTGAATTGAATTTATGTTAAATATATAGATGCGATCAATATCACAATGCACAATACATTACATAAGTAAGCATGATCAGAGTTCATATCATCGATCACTAAAACAAAATAAGTTCTAAAGAAACTAAAATTTTATTAAAAAAAAAGACAATAACAAAATTTATTTCATATTCTAAATGCTAGGGATGCTAAGTCTCATAATGGTTATCCTTCAGGTGGCTGACGTAACAACTAATCTTGCATTTCCTCATCCTTGTTGTCTTGCACCAGGTTCTTAATGATTTGTTCCTTGAAGATCTTATTCCCAAGAACATCCATACTAGGAATATTGATAGGTTCCTCTGTATTGAGTTAAGACTTTCCATGTCCTTCTTTGATAAAACTCTCTTTTAGTGGTTTTGCTTTCTTTCTAACTATGCATGTTTCTTCTTTGTCTAGTAGCTTTTCATCATCAAACTTATCACCTCATCCTATAGGCACAACTGACTCAATGGGTATATTAAAATAAGGTATTTAGTTTAAAACACCTTGTAGTTAAACTCGCTTGAGGGCTGTCCTAACAAATCTTCTACTCTTTCTACATCTTTATGGGCATTAGGAGATTTCTCATTGGTTTTGAGGTTTATGTTCTTAAAGGAGTTTAACTATTCTTCCTCACTTACTCCTGAGTTTATCATCATGGTGGTTGGGGAAGGTATATTTTGGTAGTTTAGGAAAGGTTTATGTTGGGCCTTTGGGTTTTCTAAGTCTATGATTCTTTTAAAGTCTATAAGGTTTTAAATTTCATTTTAAGGCAAATATAGGGGTCTGTGGAATGTCCAAATACTTGGTGGAATTTGCTATAACTTTTTAGATTATAGCCAATGACATTTGGATTTAGTGGTTTAGAAAAGGTTAATGGTCAAAGTAAGCCTTTTTGTATTAGGTGATATAGGACTTTGGACAGGGGTTAGTTAAAATTAAAGAATCTCTTTGGTTGTTAAACAACATGCACTTCCATAACCCAGTTAGTGCTTCCTCATTATGTACCTCCAATTTAGTAATTCCTTTTCATTACACTTTTTATGTTTTCCTTTTTCTTATTCTTAATAGCTCACAATCCATTATTTAAGTCTATAAACATCTTAGGATTCATCCTCTATAACCTTTCAACTAGATTTAGTAATACATCCTAAACAATCATCCCCACCTAATCTTTGTCAGCTAGCTTGTTCTTTATTAAATCTACCTTATTTATGAACCTTGTTAAGAAATTTAGAAATTCCAAGTCCCTGATAGACACCTTTGGCCTAGTATTATAGTTATACTACTTTAAGAAAACATTAAACAACTCTCTCCAGTCAGTTCGAGTGTGACTTTTCAGCCCTTGATACTAGTTCACTACTATGCCTTCTAAAGATAACATAAATATTCTAGTGACCATTGCTAAAGGAGCTTTAATAGTGTTTAAGGCAATTGAATACTAGTAAAGATGTGTTCTCGGGTCCCCAGTACCATTAAATTTTTATAACTGAAGCATTTTGAACTTATCTAGCACATCATTAAAGTCAAATCAATACCCCATGCCTTGTATTCTCATCAACTTATCCATTTTGGACATTTTATGAGTTAGTGTTTACATCTGCTTGGGCTCAAGTTTCTAAACTAGCTTAAGTGATTTTTTTTAGCTTTCTCTACAGTGTAGTTATCAACATCCTTAAATTTCATTTCTATAATAGGTATATTCCTAGTTGCATTTAGTTGTGGTTCCCTAGTATTGTCATTGTTAATAGGTGGATCATCCATAATAGGTAGGACAACAGTAATAGGCGATATGGCCATAGCATGTATAGGTGCAACTATAGGAGGTGGTGCCAATTCAAATAAAGCTTGTCTCAATTCATCTTGAATCATTGTCCTCAGGTTATCCATTAAAGCTCCCTTAATGTCTTCTAAAGTCTAATTTTCTCCCTATTGTTGTTGTTCCATTTCTTCTGTTTGAGTTGGTGTAGCTTTTAAGTAAAGCAGGTTGATATGACTCTTTTTTAATCTAGAAAGGATCTCTTTAGCTATCGATTTTGGACTCAAATCGGCTTTCACTAGTTTGCCACCTTTTCATTCCTAAACATAGGAAGACCTGAATAAATCTATGATGGTTGAAAAATAAAGTGTTAGTGTGATGCATGAAATGCATGTGTGCATGTATGCATGATGCATGTGCTATGCAACAAATAACAAATAACAAGTCAAGTATATAAATAATAAGTTAAGTGTACATATATCTTTCCAATCTTATTCCTCCCACACATGAGTTCAATGGTGAGTCTCTTTTCCTAGAATTATTGGTCTTGGCCTTAATATCAATAGGGGATATCAAGAACCAATGAGCATGCCATATCTCGCAAAGTAGTAAAGCATAGAAACAACATTTTACGTATAAAAGATTAACCCCATCTTTATTAACCTAGAAGTAAGGGTTTAGGCCTTTATAGATAGGAATACCTCATAGCAATAAACACAAGCAATTTGGGTAAATCCTAAAGGAAGTTACTAAGTCACTATATGAGCTAAGTCTGGTGGAAAAGTCAAGGTTCCTTTAGCAATATGTCTTCCTTTAAAACTTAAGTTATAGGCCAAGGTCAGAGGGGCTTGACATCCTTTGCAAACTTGAGAGAAAACTACCTCCCTTTGGGACTTGGGTTACAAACTCTGTTTAGATGAGGCTAGTAATATCTCTTGAATCGAGTTAAGGCTAAGAGTGATGGTTAGCCAATCCATAATCCCATGAAGCTAGTGGAATCATGGAAACATAAACCAACGCCATTGATTTATAGGGACATGCAGACTGAATGCAAAAATAAAATAATAATTCATAAAATGATTCTAAAGAACACAAGTAGAATCAGTATCTCTTATCCTTAGTGAAGTCACCATTGTAGACGACGGGGTTTAGTTCACGTCCAAGATTTTAGCAACTGTGACAGTAATAACCCTTTTTTTTAAAATTATTTTAATATAAAACAAGATATACCGTATTAATAAATTTAAAAGTTATATTAAATTATTTTACTATTTTTTGATTTATGATTATTATTTTATTTAATTTTCGTAAATTAATTTATTTAATTATAAAATTTGTTGATTTAGTGTCATCATGAGTTACTATTAATTTTAGTGTTAAGAAAATAAATTTTGAGAACATTACATAATTTTTAGTAATATTTATAGTTTATGTAAATATTGAAATATTGAGCTAAATATGTATTTTTGTTGAAATTATTGTTTAATAATGTGTTTTAGTTATTATTATATATGTTGATAAAATAATTTTAATGATTTTATATGATTTTTATATAATTTTTGAAGAATATTAATTATATTATGTATATTTTGAAATGATTAGGTAATTGTGTAATTTTGTGATAATTATAGTTAAATATTATGTTTTAGATGGTTTTGGAATTATTTAAGGTATTAAAATAATTTTTATAAATTATTTACTATTTTTAACTAATTAATACTAATTTTCAAAAATTATTTTCAAATAATATATAATTTACTAAATTGGTAATTAAATGGGTTTTTAATTATTTTTAATATTGTATTTAGGCTATTTATGTTATTTGAATATATAAGTGAAATTTTACTAATTTATAGTGAATTATTAAGAAATTTGATTTTTATAATATGATATTATTATTTTGGGATTTTTACGTAATTATTGTGAAATTAATTACATTTAGTGTTTAATGTTTAAATATGCTATATTTTGCTATTTAAGGATATTTTTGGAAATTATTGATTTTTAATATATTTATTATATTATTTGTATTTTTGATGGAAATTGTGGACTTCGGTTAGGAGTATTGTGTAGTTCGAAGTCCCAACCGAAGGTGTGAATATTTTGTTGTTTAGAAGTTTGTTTTCTTGCAGGACCGACTCTACTTTTTAGTAGAGAGATGTCCATTCTATAGAGGAGGTTTTACCAAATTTTCGGTAGAATTTTCGTAAAACATGACATCGGGTCGATTCTAAAATTCTGTGTTTGTCTATGAACTGTATTCTTAGATTGAGTCTCTTTAAAAGCTTAAGTTAGATTTATTCTGATTTCTATTATTATTTTATTATTTAGTTGCGCTGAGACTGAGGCTTAGTGGATCGGGCCTGTCGAATCAGTCTTGAGAAGCGTAAACTTATGAGTTGTTATTATATATATATATTGCATTTAGGATGCATGTTTTAGCACATATACATGTTTTGATTGTGTTTATTCATAAAATGTTTCATTAAATGCTTAAGTATACTTTAGGTATATTTTTAGTATATTTTTGATATATTTCAAAATAAATGCATGTTTTACTTTCGATATATAATTAAATTGTTTTTAAGTATATTATTGGTTGATTTTTGGTATATTTCATATTTGATTTGAATTTATCTGACATATATATATTTGAAATATACTTAGTTTATTTTAGGTATATGTCTAGTATATTTTTGTTTTATTTATCATTATGAATGTCATTTTGCATTATTTAATTTCCTGTATGAATGTTTTATTTTAAATGAAGGATATCGATAGAATGTACTACCTAGTGGGTAGTACTAGGACAATGTACATACTGGTGCGATAGATTTAGGGTTGAGTGAGAATTACTTAATGTAATTATGATATGATTGAATGATTGATTTGATTGAGATGTGACATGATTGATAGTGTGGTTGCTGGAGCTCGATTGACCAAGTGTCTCGGGGCCAATCACACTGACAATCAGACTGCTAGAGCCGGTTGACTTAGTGTCTCGGGGCCAGTCTACTATCCATATGGAATAAGAGAATTTATTTGGAATTAAGTAAGCCTGTATGGCTAGAGTAATGTTATTATTGATTGAGGTTGCAATTAAACAGGGTTCTCTTTGATCCTTTATAAACTTATGTTTTTTAGTATTATTATATAAAGTGATTTTCAGCATCTGTGTGAAATGCTTGTATATATATTTATTATATACGAATGATTGATTGCATTTGACATTAGGAAATGCATGTATATATATTATAAAAATTCACTCAGTGAGGTATGATTCCCCTTAATTTTTTTAGGAGATTATTCTTCTTCAGACCTCAGCAGTAGGCCTATCTGTCGAATTTCTTCAGTCCTAACTTGTTTATGTAAACTACTTACTTAATTTTATTTATACTTTAGAAAATTGTAGTAGTGAGTTATATTTGGTATTTACTGTATGTTGGTTATTATTCAGAGGCCATTCTCTAAATATTGTATTAACATATTTTATTTTATGATATGACATATTTATTTTAATATATTATTTTGAAATTTTAATTATGATGCATATCTTATTTTAATTATTGCATGCTTTTATTCTTTTTAGGCTTGTTACGGGTTTTGGATTCGAAATAATTCCCATTCCCTAGCGCTGGTCATGACTCTCGGTTTGGGTCGTGACAAAGTTGGTATGAGAGCAAAGTTTGTATATGGGTCTAGGTTGTTAAAGTTGTGGCCCTAGGTTCTCTAGAGTCATGTTTTCTTTGAAACTACTGCAGTTTATTAGGTTCGAGTATGTCTTCAATAAGTTTTACTTGATTTAGTTTTTCGCGTAATCCTTAGTTGTCTATTTTGTCTAAATCCTTTTGTTTGTCTTTTCAAAATGAGGAGATGAGCATGTGTTGCTCTGCTGGTCATTGAGGCCAAGGATGATAGGTCCTTTTAGGATGAGATTTTACCTCTTGAGCCGCCAGCTAGGTGTAGAGGTCGTGGTAGAGGTAGACCTCGAGGAGTGATAGGTCGTCGTAGACAACGTGAGCTATAGGATGAGGAACCTGTAGAGCCAGAGTGCAAGGATGCTCCTATACCTCCAGTTGCACTATCGATTCAGCCTGTCTATCAGTAGGGTATGTCTGACCCGAAGGCAATACTATTTTATACCAGAGTTGGTCGGATAGCTTTTGATGGGACATCAGACCCGTTGGACTTTTTGTATGTGAGTGAGATGAGGACTCAAACTGCTCACACTAAGTACTAGTGGATCATGATTGTTGAGCTGTCAGTAGAGGGACCAACACTGGATTGGTTTATTCAGATGATTAAGTTGTACATGATTACCATGACATGGGCACAGTTCAAAGAGCAATTTATAAGGAGATTCTGTCCAGAGCCACTTAGTATGAGGTATAGACTCCGGCTGAACAACATCACCAGAGGTGATAGATCTGTTGAGGACTACACTAGAGAGTTTTTTTGACTTGGAAAAAATGCAGAGGACTTTATGAGGGATCAGTATTTTGCAGTCACCACTTATGTTACTGGTTTGGGTTTTTCTCTTGCTGGGATGCCTATAGCAGGCCTTACTCTAGAATTGGTGATAGAGTTGGCTAAGAAGATTGAGCTGAGGCTAGTCAGGCAAGGAGCTATGCTTGATTATTACCAGTTGGGCACTCAGTAAGGAGGATTTCAAAATACTATATATTCAAGTTTTTAGATTGGTTCGAGTAGTTAGCAGAGAGGCCCAGTACAATAAAGCAATAGATAGTAACAAAGAGTGCACAGGAGTAGTAAACATGGCCATGGGGGTCAGTATAGACTGATCATATTTAGGTCAGGTGCAATGGTGGTCGTAGTTCTGGGTCAGCAGCTAGTGTTTGCCAGACCTGTGGTAGAGTCCATCAGGGATTGTGTTACATGGCACCGCTGACTTATTTTGCAATGTGGATATAAGGGATACTGTAGATGATAGGGTTTAGTGCGTGTCCAAGATTTTAGCAACCACGACACTATTTAAGCTCAGGGCTCTAGAGAACACACTAACCACTGTCACAAAGACATGGCGTGGAGATGAGGAGTCACCACCTAGGGTAATAACTAGGACAAATAAAAAAGGTGGTACTCGATTCCCTAAAAGAAAGCTAGCACCACAATCAGGAGATTCTGGATACGGAATACCAACTTCTTTCAGTCTTGTGTTCATTTAGAATTACTTTATGAATTATTATCTTATTCTTTATTTACATGCAATTTCATATAAACCCAAAACAATCAACTCCAAGGCAAACTAGTCATGAAATATACAAGTAAACAATGCATTCAATAAATCATATAATCCCTAAGTTAGTCTAATCTACATGGATTTTAAATAAATGAGCTAAAGTCTACATATTTAATTATAAGTGAACCTAAAAACCTAATTCCTTTCGATTTTAATTAAATAAACTTAAGTCTACTAAGTTTAATTCTAAATATAAGCTTAAATCTACAAATTATGAAGAAAAAGGCTTAAATTAAATGGGCTAAGTCTAAATTAACTACTCTAAATTAGGTGAGCCTATGTCTAATTAACTAAATGAGCTTAAAGATATTTCTAACCTAAAATCTAATTAATTATGGACCTAAAAATATATTTTAAGTAATTAAACCTAATTAATTATTAAGTGAGACGGGCTAAAAGAATTATCTAAAATTAAATAAATAAATCAAAGCCTAAAATGGGCTTAAGGCCTAAAACACAAAAATAATAAATAAACCCAAAAACAAATAAAAACATAAAAAACAATTAAATAATATCAAACAAATAATTAAATTAATCCTTACTAAAACCTTAATTTTTATTAACATGTAACCTAAATTAATCTACTTCCTACATTGATTTTAAATAATTACCTAATTGAAACCTAATTTTTACTAACTAATTTAATAAAAAAATAAACAAACAACCACACATATAATTTTATTACTCCTACTATTAGGGCTATTATATTAATTCATAAAACAATTAAAAATAAAAATACAGCAATAAATAAAAATAAAGATAATAAAAATAAAATAAAACCCTAGAAACTAAGTCTCTACGAGGCTTTATACATAGTCTTCCATGGACTTTTCATGAATTCATCCCCCACATGATCACCATGTGTTTTCCTCCATAATCACCACAAAAATAAGATAAAATAATAATTAATGAAAAAATTATGATAATAACTTGAAAAAATAATAATAAAAATAATAATGTAAAATAGTCAAATGAATAAATAAATAAATAAATAATAGAAGAAGATGATATGCTTATGGATGATTTAGGGTGCTTCTCAGATTGGTAGTTCCCCATTCTTGATAAATTTTTGAATCTTTTTCTTCAAAAATTCTTCATGAGTCTTGAATTAATTGTTGAATCAAAAGAAATTTTTTGGTAAAAAAAAAAAACTCAAGAAGAATAAAATCACGTTTCCCACTTTTTTTCCTTTTTCTCCCGTCTCTTCTCCTTCTTTCTCTTTTCTTTTTCCTCCTCTGTTTTTCTTCTTTTCCTATGCTCTCTTCCTCTTTTTTTTTTCTTCTTTACCCTTCCTCTTTTCCTCACACCGTTCCCTTTATATAGTGAAACTAGGAAGCCTAACCCTAATCCTAATGTGATTCTAATTCCTAAAGTGTATTTTGGAATTTTAAATCTAGTAGGATTGAGTTAATTAGAAAGTTTAAACCAATTAAAACACTGAATTGGAAATAATTAAAAATAGGAAATAATGGAAGAATTTAATTCCGACTTGGATTGTGTAATTTTGATCGGAATTATACAATCCCGATCAGAATTATTGTAATTCCGATCGAAATTACATAATTCCAGTTGGAATTATAGAATTCTGACACACTCTATTATTTTTTTAACATTTAATTACAAAAAGGCCATCGAAAAAATTTAAATTTTGCAATTAGGTCCTAAAAAGAACTTTGCGATTTAGTCTTTGAAAATATTAAACCCTTCCTTTAAAAGCTACATTTACGCCTTTAGAATTTTTTAAAGATTAAGTATCAAAGATATTTTCATCACTGGAGTCCTTTGCTGCATCCATAACATATCATCCCGAAATTGGGTGTCTACAGTGAGCTTTCATACTTAGGCTTCGAAATGGACATTCGTGGCAGCGTCGATTGACCCACAAAGCCCATAAAATATCAAATCAAAGCTGACTCAAAGGGCTATAATGGGGGCTATAATCTTTGTCTATAGCAGTCCATCTTCAGGCCCAAATATTTTTGTCTAGGCCTATTGATTTAATAGTGTGGGCTTTCACACTTAGGCTTCAAATGGACGGTCGTGGTAGCATCAATTGACCCACGAGGCCTATAATATATCAAATCGAAGCTGACTTAGAGGGCTATAATGGAGGCTATAAAATTTGTCTATAGAAATCCATCTTCAGGCCCAAACATTTTTGTTTAGGCCTATTGATTTGATGGAGTAGCCTTTCGTATTTTGGCTTCAAATGGACGTTCGTGGCAGCATCAACTGACCCAGGGGACCCATAATATATCAAATCAAATCTGATTAAGAGGGCTATAATAGGGGCTATAAACTTCATCTATAGTAGTCTGTCTTTGGGCCCAAATACCTTTATTTAGGGCCATTGATTTGATAGAGTGAGCTTTCACACTTGGGCTTCAAATAGATGTTTATGGCAGCATCAGTTGACCCACGGGCCCCATAATATATCAAATCAAAGCTGACTCAGAGAGCTATAATGGGGACTATAAACTTTATCTATAGCAGTCCATCTTTGAGCCCAAATATTTTTGTCTAGGCCTATTGATTTGATAGAGTGGGCTTTTGCACCTGGGCATCAAATGGATGGTCATGGCAACATTGGTTGACCCACAAGGCCCATAATATATCAAATCGAAGATAACTGAGAGGGCTATAAACTTTATCTATAGATGTCCACCTTTGGGTCTAAATAGCTTTGTCTAGGCCTATTGATTTGATAGACTGGGCTTTCACACTTGGACTTCAAAAGGATGTTCGTGGCAACATCAGTTCACCCATAGGGCCTATAATATATCAAATTGAAATTGACTTAGAGGGCTATATGGGGTCAATAAACTTCATCTATAGCAGTTGGTCTTCAGGCCTAAATATTTTTGTCTAGGCCCATTATTTTGATATAGTGGGCTATTGTACTTAGGCTTCAAATGGACATTCATGGCAACATCGATTGACCCATGGGGCCTATAATATATTAAATCAAAGCTAACTCAGAGGGCTATAATGGGGGCAATAAACTTCATCTATAGTAGTCCGTCTTCAGGCCCAAATACATTTATTTAGGCCCATTGATTTTATAGAGTGGGCTTTCGCACTTGTGTCTCAAATGGATGTTTGTGGCAGCATCAATTGACCCACAAGGCCCATAACATATCAAATTGAAGTTGACTCAGTGGGCTATAAAATTTATTTATAGCAGTCCATCTTCGGGCCCAAATATTTTTGTCTAGGCCCATTTATTTGATAGAGTGGGCTTTTGCACTTGGGCTTCAAATGGATGTTCGTGGCAGCATTAGTTGACCCACGGGTCCCATAATATATCAAATCAAAGCTGACTTAGAGGGCTATATTGGGGGCTATAAAATTTGTCTATAGCAGTCCATCTTCCAGCCCAAATATTTTTATCTAGGCCCATTGATTTGATAGAGTGGGCATTGCACTCGGGCTTCAAATGGACGTTCGTGGCAGCATCGATTGACCCACGAGACCCATAATATATCAAATCAAAGCTGATTGAGCCAGCTATAATGGGGGCTATAAACTTCATCTATAGCAGTCTATCTTCAGGCCCAAATACCTTTGTTTAGGCCCATTGATTTAATAGAGTGGACTTTCATACTTGGGCTTCAAATGGATGTTCGTGGCAGCATTAGTTGACCCATGGGGCCTATAATATATCAAAGAAAAGCTGACTCAGAGGGCTATAATGGGAGCTATAAACTTTTTCTATAGCAGTTCATCTTCCGGCCCAAATATTCTTGCCTTGGCCCATTAATTTGATAGAGTGGCCTTTCCCACTTGGGCATCAAATGGACGTTCGTGGCAGCATCGGTTGACCCACGGGGCCCATAATATATCAAATCGAAGTTGAATCAGACGGCTATAATGGGGTTGATAAACTTTATCTATAGTAGTCCATCTTTGAGCCCAAATATTTTTATTTAGGCCTATGCATTTGATAGAGTGGGCTTTCGCACTTGGGCTTCAAATGGACATTCGTGGTAGCATTGGTTCACCCATGGGGCCCATAATATATCAAATCGAAGCTGACTCAGAGGGCTATAATGGGGGCTATAAACTTTGTCTATAGCACTCCATCTTTAGGACCAAATATTTTTGTTAAGGCCTATGGATTTGATAGATTGGGCTTTCATACTTAGGCTTCAAATGGACGTTCGTGGTAACATCGGTTGACCCACGGGGCCTATAATATTCAAATCAAAGTTGAATAAGAGGGCTATAATGGGGGCTATAAAATTTTTCTATAGCAGTCTATATTCAGCCCAAATTTTTAGTCTAGACCTATAGATTTGATGGAGTGGGCTTTTGCACTTGGGCTTCAAATTGACGTTCGTGGCAACATCGGTTGACTTAGGGGACCCATAATATATCAAATCGAAGTTGAGTGAGAGGGCTATAATGGGGACTATATACTTAATCTATAGCAGTCTGTTTTTGGGACTAAATACCTTTATTTAGGTCCATTGAATTAATAGAGTTGACTTTCATACTTGGGCTTTAAATGGACGTTCGTGGCAGCATCAGTTGACCCATGTGGCCTATAATATATCAAAGTGAAGCTAACTCAGAGGGCTATAATAAGAGCTATAAACTTTGTCTATAGCAGTCCATCTTTGGGCCTAAATATTTTTGTCCAAGCCCATTGATTTGATTGAGTGGGCTTTTGCACTTGGGCTTCAAATGGATGTTCGTGGCAGCATCGGTTGACCCATGGGGCCCATAATATATCAAATCGAAGCTGACTCAGAGGGCTATATTGGGGGCTATAAAATTTTTCTATAGCAATCCATCTTCAGGCTTAAATATTTTTGTCTAGGCCCATTGATTTGATAGAGTGGGCTTTCACACTTAGGCTTCAAATGGACGTTTGTGGTAGCATCGGTTGACCCACGAGACCCATAATATATCAAATCGAAGCTGATTGAGATAGATATAATGGGGGCTATAAGCATCATCTATAGTAGTTTATCCTCAGGCCCAAATATCTTTATTTAGGCCCATTGATTTGATAGAGTGAACTTTCATACTTGGGCTTTAAATGGACATTTGTGGCAGCATTAGTTGACCCATGGGGCCCATAATATATCAAAGCGAAGCCAACTCAGAGGGATATAATGGGAGCTATAAACATTGTCTATAGTAGTCCATCTTCGAGCCCAAATATTTTTGCCTAGGCCCATTGATTTGATAGAGTGGGCTTTCGTACTTGGGCTTCAAAAGGACGATTGCGGCAGCATCGATTGACCCATGGGGCCTATAATATATCAAATCAAAGCTAACTCAGAGGGCTATAATGCAGGCTATAAACTTTTTCTATAGCAGTCCATCTTTGGGCCTAAATATTTTTGTCTTAGCCCATGGATTTGATAGAGTGGACTTTCATACTTAGGCTTCAAATGGACGTTCATTGCAACATCGGTTGACCCCACATGGCCCATAATATATCAAATCGAAGCTGAATTAGAGGGCTATAATGGGGACTATAAACATCATCTATTGCAATCCATTTTCAGGCCCAAATATTTTTTTCTAGGCCTATTAATTTGATAGGTGGGCTTTCGCACTTGGGCTTCAAATGGATGTTCGTGGTAGCATCGGTTAACCCACAGGGCCTATAATATATCAAATCAAAGTTGAATCAGAGGGCTATAATAGGGGCTATAAACCTTGTCTATAGCAGTCCGTCTTCAGGCCCAAATATTTTTATCTAGGCCCATTGATTTAATAGAGTGGGCTTTTGTACTTGGGCTTCAAATGGATGTTTATGGCAACATCGGTTGACCCATAGGGCCCATAATATATCAAATTAAAGCTAACTTAGAGGGTTATAATGGGGGCCATATACTTCATCTATAGTAGTCCGTCTTCGGGCCCAAATGCCTTTATTTTTTGGCCCATTGATTTGATAGAGTGGGCTTTCGCACTTGGGCTTCAAATGGACGTTCGTGGCAGCATCGGTTCACCCACGGGGCCTATAATATATCAAATTGAAGCTGACCCAGAGAGATAAAAAGGGGGTTATAAACTTTGTCTATAGCAGTCCATCTTAGGGCCCAAATATTTTTGTCTAGGCCCATTGATTTGATAGTGTGGGCTTTTGTACTTGGGCTACTAATGGATGTTCTTGGCAGCATCGGTTGACCCACGGGGCCTATAATATATCAAATAGAAGCTAACTCAAAGGGCTATAATGGGGGCTATAAACTTTGTCTATAGTAGTCTATCTTTGGGCACAAATACCTTTGTTTAGGCCCATTGATTTGATAGAGTTGGCTTTCGTACTTGGGCTTCAAATGGACTTTTGTGGCAGCATCAGTTTACCCATGGGGCCCATAATATATCAAATTAAAGCTGACCCAGAGGGCCATAATGGGGGCTATAAACTTTGTCTATAGGAGTCCATCTTCGGACCCAAATATTTTTGCCTAGGCCTATTAATTTGACAGAGTGGACTTTCACACTTGGGTATCAAATGGATGTTCATGGCAGCATAGGTTCACCCATGGGGCCTATAATATATAAAATCCAAGCTGAATTAGAGGGCTATAATGGGGGCTATAAACTTTATCTATAGCAGTCCATCTTTAGGCCCAAATATTATTGTCTAGGCCCATGGATTTGATAGAATAACTTTCGTACTTGGGCTTCAAATGGACGGTCATGGCATCATCGGTTGACCCACGGGGCTTATAATATATCAAATCAAAGTAGACTCTGAGGGCCATGATAGGGGCTATAAACTTTGTCTAAAGAAGTCCATCTTGAGGCCTAAATACCTTTGTTAAGGCCCATTGATTTGATAGAGTGGGCTTTCCCATTTGGGCTTTAAATGGACGTTTGTGGCATCATCGGTTGACTTATGAGGCCCATAATATGTCAAATCGAAGCTAACTTAGGGCTATAATAGGGCTTATAAACTTTGTCTATTTCAGTCCATCTTCGAGCCTAAATATTTTTGTCCAGGCCCATTGATTTGATAGAGTGGGCTTTCACACTTGAGCTTTAAATGGACGATCGCGGTAGCATCAGTTCACCCATGAGGCCCATAATATATTAAATCGAAGCTTATTTAGAGGGCTATAAATTTTGCCTATAGTAGACCATCTTCGAACCCAAATATTTTTATCTAGGTCCATGCATTTGATAGAGTGGGCTTTCACACTTGGGCTTTGAATGGGCGTGGCAGTGGCGGTTGACCCACGGGGCCCATAATATATCAAATCGAAGTTGACATAGAGAGCTATAATGGGGGCTATAAACTTTTTCTATAATAGTCCATTTTTGGGCCCAAATATTTTTGTCTAGGCCCATTAATTTGATAAAGTGGGCTTTCGCACTTGGGCTTCAAATGGACATTTATGGCAGCATCATTTGATTGATAGGGCCCATAATTTATTAAATCCAAGCTAATTGAGAGGGCTATAAACTTTTCTATAGCAGTCTATCTTTGGGCCCAAATACCTTTGTTTAGGTCCATTGATTTGATAGAGTGGGTTTTCACACTTGGGCTTCAAATGGACATTCGTGGTAGCATTCGTTGACCCACGGGGCCTATAATATATCAAATCAAAGCTGACTTAGAGGGCTATAGTGGGGGCCATAAACTTCATCTATAGCAGTCCATCTTCAGGCCTAAATACCTATATATTGGCCCATTGATTTGATAGAGTGGGCTTTCACACTTGGGCTTCAAATGGATGTTCGTGGTAGCATCGTTTCACCCACGGGGCCTATAATTTATCAAATTGAAGCTAACCTAGAGGGCTAAAATAAGGGTTATAAACTTTATCTATAGTAGTCCATCTTAGGGCCCAAATATTTTTGTCTAGGCCTATTGATTTGATAGAGTGGGCTTTTGTACTTGGGCTAAAAATGGATGTTCGTGATAGCATCGGTTGACCTACGAGGCCTATAATATATCAAATCTAATCAGACTCTGAGGGCTATATTGGGGGCTATAAACTTTGTCTATAACAGTTTGTCTTTGGGCCCAAATATTTTTGTCTAGGCCCATTCATTTGATAGAGTGGGCTTTCGCACTTGGGCTTCAAATGGACGTTTGTGGCAGCATCAGTTGACCCAAAGTACCCATAATATATCATATCAAAGATGACTCAGAGGGCTATAATAGGAGCTATAAACTTTGTCTATAACAATTTATCTTCAAGCCTAAATACATTTATTTAGGCCCATTGATTTGATAGAGTTAGCTGTAGTACTTAGGCTTCAAATGGACTTTCGTGGTAGCATTAGTTGACCCACGGGGCCCATAATATATTAAATCGAAGCTGACCCAGAGGGCCATAATGGGGGCTATAAACTTTGTCTATAGGAGTCCATCTTCGGGCCCAAATATTTTTTCCTAGGCCCATCGATTCACTCATGGGGCCTATAATATATCATATTAAAGCTGACTTAGAGGGCTAAAATAGGGGTTATAAACTTTGTTTATAGCAGTCCATCCTAGGGCCCAAATATTTTTGTTTATGCCCATTGATTTGGTAGAGTGGGCTTTTGTACTTGGGCAATAAATGGATGTTCGTGGCAGCATCGGTTGAACCACGGGGTGTATAATATATCAAATTAAAACTGACTCAGAGGGGTATATTGGGGGCTATAAAATTTGTCAACAGCTGTATGTCTTCGGGCCTAAATAATTTTATCTAGGCCCATTCATTTGATAGAGTGGGCTTTCGCACTTGGGCTTCAAATGGACATTTATGGTAGCATCAGTTGACCCATGGGGCCCATAATATATAATATCAAAGCTGACTCAGAGGGCTATAATGAGGGCTATAAACTTTGTCTATAGTAGTCTGTCTTCGGGCCCAAATACATTTGTTTAGGCCCATTGATTTGATAGAGTTGGCTATCATACTTGGGCTTCAAATGAACTTTCATGGTAGCATCAATTGACCTATAGGGCCTATAACATATCAAATCAAAGCTGAGCCAGAGGGCCATCATGGGGGCTATAAGCTTTGTCTATAGGAGTCCATCTTTGGGCCCAAATATTTTTGCCTAGGCCTATTGATTTGATAGAGTGGGCTTTCACACTTGGGCTTCAAATGGACATTCGTGGTAGCATCAGTTCACCCATGGGGCCCATAATATATCAAATCCAAGCTGACTCAGAGGGCTATAATGGGGGCTATAAACTTTGTCTATAGCAGTCCATCTTTGGGCCCAAATATTTTTGTCTAGGCCGATGGATTTGATAGAGTGGCTTTTGTACTTGGGCTTCAAATGGACGGTCATGGCAACATCAGTTGACCTATGGGGCTCATAATATATGAAATCAAAGTAGACTCTGAGGGCCATAATGGGAGCTATAAACTTCCTCTAAAGTAGTATGTCTTTAGGCCTAAATAACTTTGTTAAGGCCCATTGATTTGATAGAGTGGGCTTTCCCACTTGGGCTCTAAATGAACGTTTGTGGCAACATCGGTTGACCCACGAGGCCCATAATATGTCAAATTGAAGCTAACTCAGAGGGCTATAATAGGGCTTATAAACTTTGTCTATTGCAGTCCATCTTCGAGCCAAAATATTTTTGTCTAGGCCCATTAATTTGATAGAGTGGGCTTTTGTACTTGAGCTTCAAATGGACAATCGCGGCAGCATCGATTCACCCATAGGGCCCATAATATATTAAATCGAAGCTGACTTAGAGGGTTATAATGGGGGCTATAAATTTTTCCTATAGCAGACAATCTTCGGGCCCAAATATTTTTATTTAGGCCCATGGATTTGATAGAGTGAGCTTTCACACTTGGGCTTCGAATGGACGTTCGTGGCAGCAGCGGTTGACCCAAGGGGGTCCATAATATATCAAATCAAAGTTGACACAGAGAGCTATAATGGGGGCTATAAACTTTGTCTATAGTAGTCCATTTTTGGGCCCAATTATTTTTATCTATGCCCATTGATTTGATAAAGTGGGTTTTCGCACTTGGGCTTTAAATGGACGTTTGTGGCAGCATCGTTTGATTGATGGGGCCCATAATTTATCAAATCTAAGCTAACTGAGAGGGCTATAATAGGGACTATAAACTTTATCTATACCAGTCTATCTTTAGGCCCAAATACCTTGGTTTAGGCCCATTGATTTGATTGAGTGGGCTTTCACACTTGAGCTTCAAATGGACGTTCATGGCAGCATCGGGTGACACACGGGGTCTATAATATTTCAAATCGAAGCTCAAAGGGCTATAATTGGGGCTATAAACTTTGTCTATTACAGTCCATCTTTGGGCCTGAAGATTTTTGTCTAGGCCTATTGATTTGATGGAGTGGGCTTTTGCACTTGGGCTTCAAATGGACATTCGTGGCAGCATCGGTTGACCCACGAGGCCTATATTATATCAAATTGAAGCTGACTTAGAGGGCTTTAACGAGGGCTATAAAATTAACTATAGTAGTCCATCTTTGGGCCTAAATATTTTTGTCTAGGCCTATTAATTTGATAGAGTAAGCTTTCGCACTTAGGCTTTAAATGGACATTCATGGCAGCATCGGTTAACCCACGGGGCCCATAATATATCAAATCAAAGTTGACTGAGAGGGCTATAATGGGGGCTATACTCTTCAGTTATAGCAGTTTTCCTTTGAGCCCAAATACCTTTATTTTGGCCCGTTGATTGGATAGAGTGGGCATTTTAGATTTGGGCTTCAAATGGACGTTCGTCGAAGCATCAGTTGACCCACGGGGCTCATAATATATCAAATCGAAGTTGACTCAGAGGGCCATAATGGGGGGTATAAACTTTGTCTAGAACAGTCCATCTTCAAGCCCAAATATTTTTGTCTAAGCCTATTAATTTGATAGTGTGGGCTTTTGTACTTGGGCCTCAAATGGACATTCGTGGCAGCATATATTGACCTATGAGGCCCATAACATATCAAATCAAAGCTGACTTCAAGGGCTATAATGGGGGCTATAAACTTTGTCTATAGCAGGCCACCTTTGGGCCCAAATATTTTTGTCTAGGCCCATGGATTTGATAGAGTGGGCTTTCGGACTTGGGCATTAAATGGACATTCGTGGCAGCATTGGTTGACCCACGGGGCCCGTAATATATCAAATCAAAGCTGATTGAGAGAGCTATAATGGGGTGATAAACTTTGTTTATAGCAGTCTGTCTTTATGCCCAAATACCTTTTTTTTGGCCCATTGATTTGATAGTGTGGGCTTTCACACTTGGGCTTCAAATGGATGTTCATGGCAGCATCGGTTGACACACAGGGCCCATAATATATCAAATTAAAGTTGACTCAGAGGGCTATAATGGGGGCTATAAACTTTGTCTATTGTAGTCCATCTTCAGGGCCAAATATTTTTGTCTAGGCCTATTGATTTGATGGAGTGGGCTTTCGCACTTGAGTTTTAAATGGATGTTTGTGGCAGCATCAGATGACCAATGGGGCTTAAAATATATCAAATTAAAGCTGACTAAGAGGGCTATAATGGGGGCTATACTCTTCATCTATAGCAATATGTCTTTGGGCCCAAATACCATTGTTTAGGCCCATTGATTTGATAGAGTGGACTTTTCAAATTTGGGTTTCAAATGGATGTTCGTGGTAGCATCAGTTGACCCACGGGGCTCATAATATATCAAATCAAAGTTGAATAAGAGGGCCATAATGGGGGATATAAACTTTGTCTATAGCAATCCATCTTAAGGCCTAAATATTTTTATCTAGGCCTATTGATTTGATAGAGTGGGCTTTTGCATTTGGGCCTCAAATTTACATTCGTGGCAGCATTAATTGACCCATGGGGCCCGTAACATACCAAATCAAAGCTGACTTTGAGGGCTATAAACTTTGTCTATAGTAGTCCATCTTTGGGCCTAAATATTTTTATCTAGGCCTATGGATTTGATAGAGTGGGCTTTCATACTTGGGCTTCAAATGGACATTCGTGGTAGTATTGGTTGACCTATGAGGCCCATAATATATCAAATTGAAGGTGACTCAGAGGGCTATAATGGGGCCTATAAACTTTGTTTATAGCAGTATATCATCAGGCCCAAATATTTTTGTCTAGGTCTATTGATTTGGTAGAGTGGGCTTTTGTACTTGGGCTTCAAATGGACATTCATGGCATCATCGGTTGACCCACGGGGCCTATAATATTGGGGTTTCGTGATATAAACACAGTAAAAAATTAAAATTTTATCACGTTCCCAAACTTGGATCCATGTAATTTGACTACTTGACTAAATCTAGAGTTTCAAGAATCTCACCAAAATGTAGAAGAGGCAAGATTTTCTGGAAGGATGAGAGGAGGTTCACACCGGTGACACCTTACCTTGAGCTTTTTGCTTTGGTTGTTAGGATTAAGATGTCTCCAAAAGGATGCATCCTCTATAGGTATCCACACGAACAACCCTTCACAAAATGAATTAGAGTGTGTGCTAGCAACCTTCTTGATTGTCTCACAAATTAAGAACAAAAGAAAAAATCTATGTTCGTTTTCTAGGAAGAGAGAAAACCGTTTTTGGAGGCAGGGAAAACAAAACTATTAAACCATAAAGAATATAACATATTTATAGACTCCAAATTAGGGTTTCACTTACCAAAAACCTTTTTAGTAATTTCCATTTATTACATTCTGATTTTGTTTTAAAAACAAATCAGAAATAATATCTTATTTATTTATTTATTTAAAATAACATTTATCTTAAAAAAAAAATAAATAAAACACTTTAATTATTTATTTCCATAGAGTTTGTTTTGGGCTTATTAAACCCATAATCATTTTGGGCTTGTTCTAAGTGTGTGACCCTGTAGGTTCACATAACATTGGCAGTGGGCCTAAATCTCTATTTAGGCCTACAAGTCATAAGTGGCCTCTAGCAGGACATTATGACTACCTAAGCCATGTGAAGTCAATAATCCGACATAACCTAATTAAAGTGAATTTTATCATCCCTTTATCACATGATATCTTAATTGAACATAAGGCATAGAATGTCATCCTTATATAGTTCAATATTTTGACTTGATTCCAAGTAGACTGAAAATGATAACTCTTTATCAATTCATTTTAGCATGGCCATGCATTTTCCTTCAGTCTATCTCATCAAGGGCCCCATAGATATCTTTCTTATATTAATAAGGGATAAATTCCTTCTAAATTACTCACATTCCTCATATAACTGATTTCATATCCAACAACATCCTATCTAATCGTCCAATTAAAAGCAATGTTAGAATGTGTCAAAATATAAAATAGCTATGTAGAAATCCATGATGATTTCAAGGTCAAAGGACCGAAATAAAATTACTCTGATGAGAAATACTTATGACAATATTCTATGCAATATTCTCAAAGTAGGTTAATCCAGTACATGATCTCTCATCATGTACCTATAAGTTGACTTAATATCTCATGATTAGTAAAACATAACCATCAGTCAACATCATACTAGCCTTAATACTTTAACATTTATATAATTAATAAATGGCTAGGGATAGTTAGAATATAACTCTTATTTTAATCTAAGGGTTGTACTATCAAGTCATATACTTGATGGCCTTAGTAAGAATTAACCATTCATATAATTATCATAAAATTAAATGATAATGAAATACCTCTTTATTAATAAAATAAGAAAGTCAATGCATAATCAAATGATTAACCTAGTGCACATCACTAACACATAATATATCAAATTGAAGCTAACTCAGATGGCTATAATGGGAGCTATAAACTTTGTCTATAGTAGTCCATTATTAGGCCCAAATATTTTTGTCTAGGCCCAAGGATTGATAGAGTGGGATTTTACACTTGGGCTTCAAACGGACGTTTGTGGCAGCATCGGTTGACCCACAAGGCCTGTTATATATCAAATCGAAGCTGACTGAGAGGGCTATAATAGGGGCTATAAAATTTGTCTATAGCAATCTATCTTCGGGCCCAAACATTTTTATCTAGGCCTAATGATTTAATAGAGTGGGCTTTTGCACGTGGGCTTCAAATGGATGTTTGTGGCAGCATTGGTTGACCCATGGGGCCCATAATATATCAAATCAAAGCTGACTCAGAGGGCTATAATGGGGGCTATAAACATTGTCTATAGTAGTCCATCTTTTGGCCTAAATATTTTTTTCTAGGCCTATGGATTTGATAAAGTAGGCTTTCGCACTTGGGCTTCAAATGGACGTTCGTGTTATCATCGGTTGACCTAAGGGGCCCATAATATAACTAATCGAAGCTAACTGAGAGATCTATAATGGTGGCTATAAACTTTGTCTATAGCAGTTTGTCTTCAAGCCCAAGTACCTTTATTTAGGCCCATTGACTTGATAGAGTGGGCTTTCACACTTGGGCTTCAAATTGACCTTCGTGGTAGTATCAGTTGACACACGGGGCCCATAATACATCAAATCGAAGCTGACTTAGAAGGCTAAATTATGGGCTACAAACTTTGGCTATAGTAGTCCATCTTTGGGCCAAAACATTTTTATCTTGGGCCATGGATTTGAAAAAATGGGACTTCGCACTTGGGTTTTAAATGGACGTTCATGGCAGCATTGGTTGACCCACAGGGCCCAAAATATATCAAATTGAAGCTGACTCAGAGGGCTATAATGGGGCCTATAAACTTTGTCTATAGTGGTCCATCTTTGGGCCCAAATAGTTTTATCTAAGCCTATGGATTTGATAGAGTGAGATTTTGCACTTAGGTTTCAAATGGACTTTTGTGGCAGCATCGGTTGACCCACGAGTCCCACAATATATCAAATCGATGATTATTGAGAGGGCTATAATAAGGGCTATAAACTTTATCTATAACAGTCCATCTTCAGGCCTAAATATTTTTATAATAGAGTGGGCTTTTATACTTGGGCTTTAATTGGATGTTCGTGGCAGGATCAGTTGAGCCATGGGGCCTATAATATTTCAAATCAACACTAACTAAGAGGGATATAATGGGGGCTATAGACTTCATCTATAAAAGTTCATCTTCTAGCCCAAATACCTTTGTTTAGGCCTATGGATTTGATAGAGTGGGATTTCACACTTAGGCTTGAAATGGACGTTCGTGGCAGCATCGATCGACCTATAGGGTCCATGATATATCAAATCGAAGCTGACTCAGAAGGCTATAATGGGGGCTATAAAATTTTTCTTTAGTAGTCCATCTTTGTGCCCAAATATTTTTGTCTAGACCCATGGATTTGATAGGGTGGGATTTTGCACTTGGGCTTCAAATGGAGGTTCATGGTAGCATCAGTTGATCCATAAGGACCATAATAAATCAAATCGAAGCAGAATGAGAGTGCAATAATGGGGTCTATAAACTTTGTCTATAGTAGTCCATCTTTGAGCCCAAATATTTTTTTCTAGGCCTATGGATTTGAGAAAGTGGGCTTTTGTACTTAGGCTTTAAATGGATATTCGTGGCAGCATTGGTTGACCTACGAGGCCCATAATATATCATATCGAAGCTGAATCAGAGGGCTATAATGGGGCCATAAACTTCATCTATAGTAGTCCATCTTTGGGCCCAAATATTTTTATCTACACCCATTGATTTGAGAGAGTGGGCTTTCGTACTTGGGCTTCAATTGGATGTTCGTGGCAGGATCAGTTGAGCCACGGGGTCCATAATATATCAAATTGAAGATGACTGAGAGGGCTATAATGGGGGCTACACGCTTCATCTATAGCGGTCTGTCTTCTAGCCCAAATACCTTTGTTTAGGCCCATGGATTTGATAGAGTGGGCTTTCACACTTGGGCTTGAAATGGACGTCCGTGGCAGCATCGATTGACCTATGGGGCCCATGATATATCAAATCGAAGCTGACTCAAAGGGCTATAATGGAGGCTACAAAATTTGTCCATAGTAGTCCATCTTTATGCCTAAATATTTTTATCTAGGCCCATGGATTTGATAGAGTGGGATTTCACACTTGGGCTTTAAATGGACATTCGTGGTAGCATCAGTTGACCCACAAGGCCCATAATATATCAAATCAAAGCTGACTGAGAGGGCTATAAACTTTTTCTATAGCAATTAATCTTTGGGCCCAAATATTTTTTTCTAGGCCCATGGATTTGATAGAGCAGGCTTTCATACTTGGGCTTTAAATAGACATTCATGGCAGCATCGGTTGACCTATGGGGCCCATAATATATCATATCAAAGCTAACGTAGAGAGCTATGATGGGGCTACAAACTTCGTCTATCACAGTCCATCTTTGGGCCCAAATATTTTTATCTATGCCCATTGATTTGATAGAGTGGGCTTTCATACTTGGGCTTTAAATGGATGTTCGTGGAAGCATCAATTGACCCACGGGGCCCATAATATATCAAATCAAAGCTAACTGAGAGGGCTATAATAGGGGCTACTCACTTCATCTATAGTGGTCCATCTTCGGGCCCAAATACCTTTGTTGAGGTGCATGGATTTGATAGAGTGGGCTTTCCCACTTGGGCTTGAAATGGACGTTCATTGCAGCATCGGTTGACCAACAGGGCCCATAATATATCAAATCGAAGCTGACTGAGAGAACTATAATGGGGGCTATAAAATTTGTCTATAGCAGTCCAACTTTAGGCCCAAATATATTTATGTAGGCCTATTGATTTGCTAGAGTGGGCGTTTGCTCTTGGGCTTTAAATGGATGTTCGTGGCAGCATCGGTTAACCCACAAGGCCCATAATATATCAAATCAAAGCTGACTGAGAGGGCTATAATGGGAGCTATAAACTTTTTCTATAGCAGTTGATCTTTAGGCCCAAATATTTTTGTCTAAGCCCATGGATTTGATAGAGTGGACTTTCACACTTGGGCTTCAAATGGAAGTTCATGGCAGCATCGGTTGACCCATGGGGCCTATAATATATCAAATCAAAGATGATTGAGAGGGCTATAAGGGGGGCTATAAACTTCATCTATAGCAGTCTATCTTCAGGCCTAAATACCTTTGTTTAGGCCCATTGATTTAATAGAGTGGGATTTCGCTCTTGGGCTTCAAATGGACGTTCTAAGAAGCATCGGTTGACCCACAGGGCCAATAATATATCAAATCAAAGTGACTCAGAGGGCTATAATGAGATTTATAAACTTTTTCTATAGTAGTCCATCTTTGAGCCCAAGTATTTTTGTCTAGACCCATGAATTTGATAGAGTGGGCTTTTGCACTTGGGCTTCAAATAGACATTCGTGGCAGCATTGGTTGACCTATGGGGCCCATAATATATCAAATCAAAGCTAACTGAGAGGGCAATAATGGGGGCTATAAAATTTGTCTATAGCAATCCATCTTTAAGCCCAAATACCTTTATTTAGGTCCATGGATTTGATAGAGTGGGCTTTCGCACTTGGGATTCAAATGGATGTTTGTGACAGCATCGGTTGACCCACGGGGCCTCTAATATATCAAATCGAAGCTGACTAAGAGGGCTATAATGGGAGCTATAAACTACATTTATAGTGGGCTATCTTCGGGCCTAAATACCTTTTTTTAGACCCATGGATTTAATAGAGTGGGCTTTCATAGTTGGGCTTCGAATGGACATTCGTGGCAGCATCGGTTGACCCACGGGGCCCATAATATATCAAATTAAAGATGACTAAGAGGGCTATAATGGGGGCTATAAACTTTGTCCATAGCAGTCCATCCTTGGGCCCAAATATTTTTGCTTAGGCCATTGGATTTAATAGAGTAGGCTTTTGCACTTGGGATTCAAATGGACATTCATGGCAGCATCGGTTGACCCATGGGGCCCATAATATATCAAATCAAAGCTGAATGAGAGGGGTATAATGGGGGCTATAAACTTTATCTATAGTAGTCCATCTTCAGGCCTACATATTTTTGTTTACACCCATGAATTTGAACGAGTAGGGTTTTGCACTTAGGCTTCAAATGGACGTTCGTGGCAGTATTGGTTGACCCATGGGGCATATAATATATCTAATTGAAGTTGACTCAGAGGGCTATAAACTTTATCCATAACAGTCCATCTTTAGGCCCAAATATTTTTTCTTAGGCCGATGGATTTGATAGAGTGGGCTTTCATACTTAGGCTTTAAATAGACATTCATGGTAGCATCAGTTGACCTACGGGGTCTATAATATATCATATCGAAGCTGACTTAGAGGGCTATAAACTTCATTTATAGCAGTCCATCTTCAGGCCCAAATATTTTTATCTATGCCCATTGATTTGATAGAGTGGGCTTTAGTACTTAGGCTTTAAATGGATGTCCATGGAAGCATCGGTTGACCCACGGGGCCCATAATATATCAAATTAAAGCTGACTGAGAGGGCTATAATAAGGACTACACACTTCATTTATAGTGGTCTGTCTTTTAGCCTAAATACCTTTATTTAGGTGCATGGATTTAATAGAGTGGGCTTTCTCACTTAGGCTTGAAGTGGACGTTCGTGGCAGCATCAGTTGACCCATGGGGCCCATAATATATCAAATCAAAGGTGATTGAGAGAGATATAATGGGGGCTATAAAATTTGTCTATAGTAGTCCATCTTTGGGTCCAAATATATTTGTCTAGGCCTATTGATTTGATAGAATAGGCTTTCATACTTGGGCTTTAAATGGATGTTCGTGGCAGCATCAGTTCACCCACGAGGCCAATAATATATCCAATCAAAGCTCACTTAGAGGGCTATAAAATTTGTCTATAGTAGTCCATCTTTGGGCCCAATTATTTTTGTCTAGGCCCATGGATTTGATAGAGTGGGCTTTCGCACTTGGGATTTAAATAGATGTTTATGGCTGCATCGGTTGACCCATGGGGCCCATAATATATCAAATCAAAGCTGAAGAAGAGGGCAATAATGGGGGCTAGAAATGGTCCCAGATACCTTTTTTTAGGCCCATGGATTTGATAGAGTGGGCTTTCGCACTTGAGCTTCAAATGAACGTTCGTGGCAGCATTGGTTGACCCATGGGGCCCATAATTTATCAAATCAAAACTGACTGAGAGGACTATAATAGGGGCTATAAAATTTATCTATAGCTATCCATATTCGGGCCCAAATATTTTTATTTAGGCCCATGGATTTGAAAGAGTGGGCTTTTGCACTTGGGCTTCAAATGGATGTTCGTGGCAGTATTGGTTGACCCACGGGGCCTATAATATATCAAATCAAAGCTGACTCAGAGGGCTATAATGGGTTTTATAAACTTTCTTAATTATAGTCCATCTTTGGGCCCAAATATTTTTGTTTAGGCCCATGGATTTGATAGGGTGGGCTTTTGCACTTGGGCTTCAAATGGACATTCGTGGCAGCATTGATTAACCCACAAGGCCTATAATATATCAAATCAAAGCTGACTCAGAGGGATATAGTGGGGGCTATAAACTTTTCCTATACCAGTAGATCTTTGGCCCCAAATAATTTTATCAAGAACCATGGATTTAATAGAGTGGGCTTCCGTACTAGGGCTTCGAATGGACGTTCGTGGCATCATCGGTTGACTTACGAGGTCCATAATATATTAAATTGAAGCTAACTCAGAGGGCTATAATAGGGGCTATAAACTTTGTCTATAACCATCCATCTTTGCCCAAATATTTTTGTTTAGGTCCATGGATTTGATCGAGTGGGCTTTCATACTTAGGATTCAAATGGATGTTTGTGGCAACATCGGTTGACCCATGGGGCCCATAATATATCAAATTGAAGTTGAGTTAGAGGGCTATAATGTGGGCTATAAACATCATCTATACCGGTTAGTCTTCGGGACCAAATACCTTTGTTTAGGCCCATGGATTTAATAGAGTGGGTTTTCGTACTTTGGCTTCAAATGGAGGTTCGTGGTAGCATCGGTTGACCTATGGGGCCCATAGTATATCAAATCAAAGATGACTCAGAGGGCTATCATGGGGGCTATAAACATTGTCCATATCAGTCCATCCTTAGGCCTAAATATTTTTATTTAGGCCATTGGATTTGATAGAGTGGGCTTTTGCACTTGGGCTTCAAATGGATGTTCATTATAGCATCAGTTGACCCACGGGGCCCATAATATATCAACTCAAAGCTGACTCAAAGGGCTATAATGGGCACTCTCAACTTTGCCTATATCAGTCCATCTTTGGGCCTAAATATTTTTGTCTAGGCCCATGGATTTCAAAGAGTGGGCTTTTGCACTTAGGCTTCAAATGAACATTCGTGGCAGTATCGATTGACCCATGGGGCCTATAATATATTAAATCAAAGTTGACTCAAAGGGCTATAATGGGGGCTATAAAACATTGTCTATTGCAGTCCATCTTCGGGCCCAAATATTTTTGTTTAGGCCTATAGATTTAATAAGGTGGGTTTTTGCACTTAGGCTTTAAATGGACGTTCGTGGAGGCATCGTTTGACCCGCAAAGCCTACAATATATCAAATCAAAGCTTACTTAAAGGGATATAGTGGGGGCTATAAACTTTGTATATAGCAATAGATCTTTGGCCTCAAATATTTTTGTCTAAGCCCATGGATTTAATAGAGTGGGCTTTCACACTTAGGCTTCAAATGGACGTTCGTGGCAGCATTAGTTAACCCACGGGGCCTATAATATATCAAATTGAAGCTTATTCAGAGGGCTATAATGGGGGCTATACTCTTCATCTATGACAGTCTGTCTTTGGGCCTAAATACTTTTGTTTAGGCCCATTGATTTGATAGAGTGGGCTTTTGCACTTGGGCTTTAAATGGACGTTCGTGGTAGCATCCGTTGACCTACGTGGCCCATAATATATCAATTCAATGCTGACTCAGAGGGCTATAATGGGGGCTATAAACTTTGTCTATAGCAGTCCATCTTTGGGCCCAAATATTTTTATCTAGGCCCATGGATTTGATAGAGTGGACTTTCACACTTGGGCTTCAAATAGAGGTTCATGGCAGCATCTATTGACTAATGGGGCCTATAATATATCAAATCAAAGCTGAATAAGAGGGCTATGGGGGCCTATAAACTTCATCTATAACAGTCCATCTTTAGGCCTAAATTCCTTTGTTTAGGCCCATTGATTTGATAGAGTGGGATTTTGCTCTTGGGCTTCAAATGGACATTCTTGGAAGCATCAGTTCACCCATGGGGCCAATAATATATCAAATCAAAGCTGATTCAGAGGGCTATAAACTTTTTTTATAGTAGTCCATCTTTAGGCCCAAGTATTTTTGTCTAGGCCCATGGATTTGATGGAGTGGGCTTTCGCACTTAGGATTCAAATGGACATTCGTGGCCGCGTCGGTTGACCCATGGGGCCCATAATATATCAAATTGAAGCTAAATAAGAGGGCAATAATGGGGGCCAAAAACTACATCTATAGCAGCCATCTTCAGGATCAAATACCTTTTTTTAGGCCCATGGATTTGATAGAGTGGGCTTTCACAGCTGGGCTTCAAACGGACGTTCGTGGTAGCATCGGTTGACCCACGGGGCCCATAATATATCAAATCAAAACTAATTGAGAGGGATATAATGGGGGCTATAAATTTTATCTATAGCTGTAGATCTTTGGCCCTAAATATTTTTGTCTAGGCCCATGGATTTAACAAAGCGGGCTTTTTTGCACTTAGGCTTTACATGGATGTTCATGGCAATATTAGTTGACCCACGAGGCCCATAATATATGAAATTGAAGCTTACTTAAAGGGCTATAATGGGGGTTATACTCTTCATCTATAACAGTCCATCTTTGGGCTAAAATACTTTTGTTTAGGGGCCCATTGATTTGATAGAGTGGGCTTTTGCACTTGGGCTTCAAATGGACATTTGTATTTGATAGAGTAGGCTTTCACATTTGGGCTTCAAATGGAGGTTTGTGGTAGTATCGGTTGACCCATGAGACCCATAATATATCAAATTGAAGCTGACTAAAAGGGCTAGAATGGGGACTATAAACTTTGTCTATAGCAGTCCGTCTTTGAGCCTAAATATTTTTATTTAGGCCCATTGATTTGACAGAGTGGGCTTTCATACTAGGGCTTCAAATGGATATTCATGGCAGCATTGGTTGACCCACGGGGACTAAAATATATCAAATCGAAGTTGATTTAGAGGGCTATAATAGGGGCTATAAACATTGTCTATACCGGTCAGTCTTTTGGACAAAATACCTTTGTTTTGGCCCATGGATTTGATAGAGTGGGCTTTTGCACCTTGGCTTTAAATGGATGTTCATGGTTGCATCGATTGACCCATGGGTCCCATAATATATAAAATTGAAGCTAACAGAGAGGGCTATAAACTTTGTCCATAGCAGTCTATCCTTGGGCCCAAATATTTTTGTTTAGGCCATTAGATTTGATAGAGTGGGATTTTGCACTTGGGCTTCAAATGGACGTTCGCGGTAGCATCGGTTGACTGATGAGGCCTATAATATATCAAATCAAAGCTGACTCAGAGGGCTATAATGGGGGCTATCAACTTTGTTTTTACCGGACTATCTTTGTGTTGGGATTTATGATACAAATGTAGCAAAAAAATTAAAAATTTATCATATTCCTAAACCTGGATCCATGTAATTTGACTACTTGATTAAATCTAGGATTTTAAGAATCTCACCAAAATGCAGAAGAGGCAAGATTTTCTGGAAGGATAAGAGGAGGTTCACACCGGTGATACCTTACCTCTAGCCTTTTGCTTTGGTTGTTCGAATCAAGACGTCTTCAAAATGATGCGTCCTCTATAGGTATCCACAAGAACAACCCTTCACAAAATGAATTAGAGTGTGTCTGCTAGCAACCTCCTTGATTGTCTCACAAATCAAGAACAAAAAGAAAAAAATTTGTCTTTTTTTTCTAAGAAGAAAGAAAATGAATTTGGAGGCAGGAAAAACAAGTGTGTGAAACCCTAGAGAATATAACAAATTTATAGACTCCAAATTAGGGTTTCACCTACCAATGACCTTTTGGTAATTTCCATTTATTATATTCTGTTTTTGTTTAAAAAATAAATTAGAAATGATATCTTATTTATTTATTTAAAATAACATTTATCTTAAATAAATAAATAAATAAATAAATAAAACACTTTAATTATTTATTTCCACAGAGTTTATTTTGGGCTTATTAAACCCATATTCATTTTGGGCTTGTTCTAAGTGTGTGACCTTATAGGTTCACATAACATTGGTAGTGGGCCTAAATCTCTATTTAGGCCTACAAGTCATAAGCGGTCTCTAGCAAGACATTATGACTACCCAAGTCATGTGAAGTCAATAATTTGACATAACCTAATTACAATGAATTTTACCATCCCTTTATCATATGATATCTTAATTGAACATAAGGCATAGAATGTCATCCTTATATAGTTCAATATTATGACTTGATTCCAAGTAGGCTGAAAATGATAACTCTTTATTAATTCATTTCAACATGGCCATGCATTTTCCTTCAGCCTATCTCATCAAGGGGCCCATAGATATCTTTCTCATATTAATGAGGAATAAATCCCTTCTAAATCACTCACATAACTAATTTCATATCCAACAACATCCTATTTTATCATCCGGTTAAAGACAATGTTAGAATGTGTCAAGACATAAAATTGCTATGTAAAAATCCATGATGATTTCAAGGTCAAAGGACCAAAATAAAATTACTGTGATGAGAAATACTTATGATAATAATCTATGTAGTATTTTCATAGTGGGTCAATCCAGTAAATGATCTCTCATCATGTACCTATGAGTTGACTTAATATCTCATATTCATGATTAGTAAAACATAACCATCAGTCAACTTCATACTAGCCTTAATACTTTAATATTTATATATAATGAATAACTAGCTAGGGATAATTAGAATAGAACTCTTATTTTAATTTAAGGGTTTTACTATCAAGTCACATACTTGATGGCCTTAGTAAGAATTAACCATTCATATAATTATCATAAAATCAAATGATAATGAAATACCTCTTTATTAATAAAATAAGAAAGTCAATACATAATCGCAAATGATTGCCCTAGCACATATCACTAACACTTTGGGCCCAAATATTTTTGTTTAGGCTTATGGATTTGATATAGTGGTTTTTCGCACTTGGGCTTTAAATGGACGTTCATGGTAGCATCTGTTGACTCACGAGACCCATAATATATCAAATCAATGCTGACTAAGAGGGCTATAATGGGGGCTATAAACTTTGTCTATAGCAGTCCGTCTTCGGGGCCAAATGTTTTTGTTTAGGCCCATTGATTTGATAGAGTGGGCTTTCGCACTAGGGCTTCGAATGGACGTTTGTGGCAACATTGGTTGAACCACAGGGCCTATAATATATTAAATTGAAGCTGACTCAGAGGGATATAGTGGGGGCTATACACTTTTTCTATAGTAGTCCATCCTTAGGCCTAAATTTTTTTATTTAGGCCCATGGATTTAATAGAGGGGGCTTTTACACTTGGGCTTTAAATGGACGTTCGTGGCAGCATCGGTTGACTCACAAGGCTGATAATATATCAAATCAAAGCTGACTCAGAGGGCTATAATGGGGGCTATAAAATTTTCTATATCAGTCCAACTTTGGGCCCAAATACTTTTGTCTAGGCCTATGGATTTGATAGAGTAGGCTTTCATATTTGGGCTTCAAATGGAGGTTTGTGGCAGTCTTGGTTGACCCACGAGACCTATAATATAACAAATTGAAGCTGACTAAGAGGGCTTTAATGGGGGCTATAAACTTTGTCTATAGCAGTCTGTCTTCGAGCCTAAATGTTTTTGTTTAGGCCCATTGATTTGATAGAGTGGGCTTTCGAATTAGGGCTTCAAATGGACGTTCATGGCTACATTGGTTGACCCACGAGGACTATAATATATCAAATTGAAGTTGAGTTAGAGGGCTATAATAGGGGCTATAAACATCGTCTATACCGATCAGTCTTCGGGACTAAATACCTTTGTTTTGGCCCATGGATTTGATAGAGTGGGCTTTCGCACCTTGGCTTTAAATGGATGTTCGTGATTGCATCGGTTGACCCGTGGGTCCCATAATATACCAAATCAAAGCTAACAGAGAGGGCTATAATGGGGGCTATAAACTTTATCCCATAACAATCCATCCTTGGGCCCAAATATTTTTGTTTAGGCCATTAGATTCGATAGAGTGGCCTTTTGCACTTGGGCTTCAAATGGACGTTCGTGTTAGCATCGGTTGACCGACGAGGCCCATAATATATCAAATCGAAGCTGACTCAGAGGGCTATAATGGGGGCTATCAACTTTGTTTATACTAGACCATCTTTGGGCCCAAATATTTTTGTCTAGGCCTATGGATTTGATAGAGTGGGCTTTTATACTTGGGCTTCAAATAGACGTTCATGGCAGTATCGGTTGACTCACGGGACCCATAATATATCAAATCAATGTTGAAAAAGAGGGCTATAATGGGGACTATAAACTTTGTCTATAGCAGTCTGTCTTTTGGGCCAAATGTTTTTGTTTAGGCCTATTGATTTGATAGAGTGGGTTTTCACACTAGGGCTTCGAATGGACGTTCGTGGCAACATCAGTTGAACTATAGGGCCCATTATATCTTAAATCGAAGCTGAATCAGAGGGATATAGTGGGGGCTATAAACTTTATCTATAGCATTCCATCTTTGGGCCCAAATATTTTTGTCTAGGTCCAAGGATTTGATAGACTAGGCTTTCACACTTAGGATTCAAATAGACATTCTTGGCAGCATCAGTTTACCTATGAGGCCCATGATATATCAAATCAAAGTTAATTTAGTGGGCTATAATGGGGGTTATAAACTTTTTCTATAGCGGTCAGTCTTCGGGCCCAAACACCTTTGTTTAGGTCCATGGATTTGATAGAGTGGTCTTTCACACTTTGGCTTCAAATGGATGTTCGTGGTAGCATTGGTTGACCCACGGGGCCTATAATATATCAAATCAAATCTGACTCAGAGGGCTATAATGGGGGCTATAAACTTTGTATATTGCGGTCCATCTTCGAGCCCAAATATTTTTGTTCAGGCCATAAGTTGATAGCATGGGCTTTCACACTTGGACTTCAAATGGACGTTCGTGACAACATCGGTTGACCAATGGGGCCCATAATATATCCAATCGAAGCTGACTAAGAGGGCTATAATGGGGGCTATAAAATTTATCTATATTAGTCCATCTTCGAGCCCATATATTTTAATTTAGGCCTATAGAGTTGATAGAGTGGGCTTTTGCACTTGGGCTTTAAATGGATGTTCATAGCAGCATCGGTTGACCCACGGGGCCCATAATATATTGAATCGAAGTTAACTTAGAGGGATATAGTGGGGGCTATAAAATTTGTCTATAGCAGTCCATCTTCAGGCCCAAATATTTTTGTTTAGGCCTATGAATTTAATAGAGTGGGTTGTTACACTTGGGCTTTAAATGGACGTTCATGGCAGCATCGGTTGACCCACGAGGCAAATAATATATCAAATCAAAGATGACTCAGAGGGCTATAATGGGGGCTATAGAATTTGTCTATATCAGTCCATCTTTAGGCCCAAATATTTTTGTCTAGGCCTATGGATTTGATAGAGTTGGCTTTCACATTTGGGCTTCAAATGGAGGTTTGTGGCAGTATCGGTTGACCCACGAGACCCATAATATATCAAATTAAAGCTTACTAAGAGGGCTATAAACCTTGTCTATAGTAGTCCATCTTTGAGCCCAAATGTTTTTGTTTAGGCCCATTGATTTAATAGAGTGAGCTTTTGCATTAAGGCTTCGAATGGACGTTCATGGCAGCATCAGTTGACCCACGGGGCCTATAATATATCAAATCGAAGCTGACTCAGAGTGTGATAATGAGGGCTATAAACTTTGTCTATAGCAGTCTATCTTTAGGCCTAAATATTTTTGTTTAGGTCCATGGATTTGATAGTGTGAGCTTTCGCACTTGGCATTCAAATGGACGTTCGTGGCAGCATTGGTTGACCCACAGGGCCCATAATATATCAAATTGAAGCTGACTCAGAGGGCTATGATGAGGGCTATACACTTCATCTATAGCGGTCTGTCCTCTGGCCCAAATACCATTATTTAGGCCCATGGGTTTGATAGTGTGGACTTTCATATTTGGGCTTCAAATGGACATTCGTGGCTACATCTATTGACCCACAGGGGCCATAATATATTAAATTAAAGTTGACTCAGAGGGCTATAATAGGGGCTATAAACTTCATTTATTGCAATCCATCTTTAGTGCCAAATATTTTCATTTAGGCCCACAAATTTGATTGATTGGGCTTTCGCACTTAGGCTTTAAATGGACAGTTGTGGTAGCATCAGTTGAGCCACGGGGCCCATAATATATCAAATCAAAGTTGATTGAGATGGCTATAATGGGGGCTATAAATTTTATCTATAGTAGTCCATCTTAAGCTTTAAATGGACATTCGTGGCAACATCGATTGATCCACAGGGCCCATAATATATCAAATCAAATCTAACTTAGAGGGATATAATGGGGACTATAAAATTTAACTAAAGTAGTCCATCTTCGAGCCCAAATGTTTTTGTTTAGGCCCATTGATTTGATAGAGTGGGCTTTCGCACTTGGGCTTCAAATGGATGTTCATGGCAGCATCGGTTGACCCATGGGGCCCATAATATATCAAATCGAAGCTGACTCAGAGCGCTATAATGGGGGCTATAAACTTCATCTATAGTAGTCTATCTTCAGGCCTAAATTTTTTTATTTAAGCCCATTAATTTGATAGAGTGGGATATCGCACTTGTGCTTCAAATGGACGTTTGTGGCAGCATCAGTTGACCCACGAGGCCCAAAATATATCATATCGAAGCTGAATCACAGGCATATATTGGGGGCTATAAAATTTGTCTATAGCGATCCATCTTTGGGCATATTTTATTTTATGCCCATGGATTTAATAAAGTGGGCTTTTGCACTTGGGCTTCAAATGGACATTCGTGGCAGCATCAGTTGACCCATGGGGCCCATACTATATCAAATTGAAGCTAACTTAGAGGGATATAATGAGGGCTATAAACTTCATCTATAGTAGTTCATCTATCTTAGGGCCCAAATTTTTTTGTTTAGGCCCATTGATTTGATAGAGTGGGCTTTTGCACTTAGACTTCAAATGGACGTTTGCGGCAACATTGGTTAACCCACGGGGCCCATAATATATCAAATCAAAGATGACTCAGAGGGCTATAATGGGGGCTATAAAAGTTATCTATAGTGGTCCATCTTTTAGGTCCAAATATTTTTGTTTAGGTCCAAAGATTTAATAGAGCAGGCTTTCACACTTGGGATTCAAATGGACATTTGTGGTATCATCGGTTGACCCACATGGCTTATATATGTATATCAAATTGAAGCTGACTAAGAGGGCTATAATGGGGGCTATACACTTCATATAAAATGGTCCATCTTTGGGCCCAAATACCTTTGTTTAGGCCCATGGATTTGATAGAGTAGGCTTTTGCACTTGGGCTTCAAATGGACGTTCGGTGCAGCATCTATTAACCCACGGGGCACATAATGTATCAAATCGAAGCTGACTCAGAGGGCTATAAACTTCATATATTACGATCCATCTTTGGGCCTAAATATTTTTATTTAGGCCCACGGATTTGATTGAGTGGGCTTTTGCACTTGGGCTTCAAATGGACGTTCATGGAAGCATCGGTTGACCCATAAGGCCCAGAATATATCAAATCGAAGCTGACTCGAAGGGCTATAAACTTTGTCTATAGTAGTCCATCTTCGGGCCCAAATATTTTTATTTAGGCCCATAGATTTGATAAAAGTGCGCTTTAGCAATTGGGATTCCAATGGACGTTCATGGCAGCATCGGTTGACCCGCGAGGCCCATAATATATCAAATTAAAGCTAACTCAGAGGGCTATAATATGGGCTATACACTTCTTTTATAGCAGTCCATCTTTGGGCCCAAATACCTTTGTTTAGGCGCATGGATTTAATAGAGTGGGCTTTCATAGTCGGGCTTCAAATGGACGTTCATGGCAGCATCTATTGACCCACGGGTCCTATAATATATCAAATCAAAGCTGACTCAAAGGGCTATAATAGGGGCTATAAACTTCATCTATTACAGTCCATCTTCAGGCCCAAATATTTTTGTTTAGGCCCATGAATTTGATTGAGTGCGCTTTCACACTTGGGCTTCAAATGGACATTTGTGGCAGCATCTGTTGACCCACAGGGCCCATAATATATCAAATAGAAGTTGAATAAGAGGGCTATTCTATAAAATTTATCTATAGTAGTCCATCTTTGGGCCCAAATATTTTTGTTTAGGCCCATAGATTTGATAGAGTTGGCTTTTTCTCTTGGGCTTCAAAAGGACGTTCGTGGTAGCAACGATTGAACCACGGGGATCATAATCTATTAAATCGAAGCTGACTTGGAGGGTTATGATGGGGTTATAAACATCGTCTATAGTAATCCATCTTTGGGACCAATTGTTTTTATTTAGTTGCATTGATTTGATAGAGTGGGCTTTCACACTTTGATTTCAAATGCACGTTCACGGCAGCATCGGTTGACCCACAGGGCCTATAATATATCAAATCGAAGTTGAGTTAGAGGGCTATAATGGGGGCTATAAAATTTGTCTATGGCGGTCCATCTTGGGGCAAAATAATATTTTTTAGGTCCATGAATTTGATAGAGTGGGCTTTCACACTTGGGATTCAAGTGGACGTTCATGGTAGCATCGGTTGACCTACGGGTCCCATAATATTTGAAATTAAAGCTAACTCATAGGGCTATAATGGGGGCTTAAGCATCATCTATAGTGGTCCATCTTTGGGCCCAAATGTATTTGTTTAGACCCATGGATTTGACAGAGTGGGCTTTCACACTTGGGCTTCAAATGCATGTTCGCGACAGCATCGGTTGACCCACAGGGCCTATAATATATCAAATTAAAGTTGACTTTGAGGGCTGTAATGGGGGCTATAAACTTTGTCTATATCAGTCCATCTTGGGGCAAAATATTTTTTTTAGTCCATGAATTAATAGAATGGGCTTTCACACTTGGGATTCAAGTGGACGTTCGTGCTAGCATCGGTTGACCCACAGGTCCTATAATATATGAAATTGAAGCTAACTCAGAGGGCTATAATGGGGGCTTAAGCATCATCTATAGTGGTCCATCTTCGGGCCCAAATGTTTTTGTTTAGGTCCATGTATTTGATAGAGTGGGATTTTACACTTAGGCTTCAAATGGATGTTTGTGGCAGTATCGGTTGACCCACGGGGCCGATAATATATCAAATCAATGCTGACTCAGAGAGTTATAGTGGGAGCTATAAATTTCATCTATAGCAGTCTGTCTTTGGGCTTAAATATTTTTGTTTAGCACCATTGATTTGATAGAGTGGGCTTTCGCACTTGGGCTTCAAATGGACCTTCATGGCGATATCAGCTGACCCATGGGACCCATAATATATCAAATCGAAGTTGACTTAGAGGGCTATAAGCTTCATCTATTTTGGTCCATCTTCGGGCCTAAATATTTTTATTTAGGCCCATAGATTTGATAGAATAGGCTTTCGCACCTAAGCTTAAAATGGACATTCATGGCCGTATTGGTTGACCCACGTGGCCCATAATATATCAAATCGAAGTTGATTGATAGAGCTATAATGGGGGCTATAAAATTTATCTGGAGCAGTCCATCTTCAGGCCCAAATATTTTTGTTTGTTCCTATGTATTTGGTAGAGTGGGCTTTTGCACCTAGGCTTTAAGTCGACGTTTGTGGCAACATTGGTTGATCTATAGGGCCAATAATATAACAAATCGAAGCTAACTCAGAGGGCTATAATGGGGGCTATAAACTTCATTTATAGTAATTCGTCTTTAGCCCCAAATGTTTTAGGCCTATTAATTTGATAAAGTGGGTTTTCGCACTTGGACTTTAAATGGACATTCGTGGCAGGATCAGTTGACCCACATGACCTATAATATATAAAATCAAAGCTAACTCAGAGGGCTATAAACTTCATCTATTGTAGTCCATCTTTGGGCCCAAATATTTTTCTTTAGGCCCGTGGATTTGATAGAGTAGGCTTTCGTACTTGGGCTTCAAATGGATGTTCGTGGCAACATCGGTTAACCCACAGGGCCCATAATATATCAAATCAAAGCTAACTGAGAGGGTTATAATGGGGGCTTTTAAGTTTAACTATAGCAGTCCTTCTTTGGGCCCAAATATTTTTGTTTAGGCCTATGGATTTGATAGAGTGGGCTTTTGCACTTTAGCTTTAAATGGATGATCATGGCAGCATTAGTTGACTTTATGGGGCCCATAATATATCAAATCAGAGTTGACATAGAGGGCTATAAACTTCATCTATAGCTGTCCGTCCTTGGGCCCAATGTTTTTGTCTAGGCCTATTGATTTGATGGTGTGGGCTTTTACACTTAGGCTTTAAATGGACATTCGTGGCAGCATCGGTTGACCCGGGGCCCATAATTTATCAAATCGAAGCTAACTGAGAGGGATATAATGGGGGTTATAAAATTTGTCTATAGTCATCTATCTTAGGACTCAAATACCTTTGTTTAGGCCTATTGATTTGATAGAATGGGCCTTTGCACGTGGGCTTTAAATGGATGATCGTGGCAGCATCGTTGACCCATGGGGCCCATAATATATCAAATTAAAGCTGACTCAAAGGGCTATAATAGGGGCTATAAACTTCGTCTATTGCGGTCGATCTTCGGGCCTAAATATTTGTGTTTAGGCCCATGGATTTGATAAAGCAGACTTTTGCTCTTGGGATTTAAATGGATGATCGTGGCAGCATCAGTTGACCCATAGGGCCCATAATATATCAAATCAAAGCTGACATAGAGGGCTATAAACTTTATCTATAGCTATCCATCTTTGGGCCCAAATGTTTTTATCTTGGCCCATTGATTTGATAATGTGGGCTTTTGTACTTGGGCTTTAAATAGATGATCATAGCAGCATCGGTTGACACACCGGGCCCATAATATATAAAATTGAAGTTGACTTAGAGGGCTACAATAGGGGCTATAAATTTCGTCTATTGCAGTCCATCTTCGAGCCTAATTATTTTTGTTTAGGCCCATGGATTTAATAGAGTGGACTTTTGCACTTGGGCTTTAAAATGGATGGTCATGGCAGCATCAGTTGACCCACGGGGCCCATAATATATCAAATCGAAGCTGGCACAGAAGGCTATAAACTTGATCTATAGCTGTCCATCTTTGGGCCCAAATGTTTTTATTTAGGCCCATTGATTTGATAGTGTGGGCTTTCATACTTCGGCTTCAAATGGATGTTCGTGGCAGCATCGGTTGACCTGAGGCCCATAATTTATCAAATCGAAGTTGACTCAGAGGGCTATAAATGTTGTCTATAGCGGTCCATCTTCGAGCCCAAATATTTTTATTTAGGTCCATGGATTTGATAGAGTGGGCTTTTGCACTTGGGCTTTAAATGGACAATCGTGGCAGCATCGGTTGACCCATGGAGCCCATAATATATCAAATTGAAGCTAACTTAGAGGGCTAGATTGGGGGCTATAGACTTCATCTATAGTGGTCCATCTTCAAGCCCTAATACCTTTGTTTAGGCCCATGTTTTTTATAAAGTAGGCTTTCACACTTGGGCTTTAAATGGACGTTCGTGGCAGCATCAGTTGACCCATAGGGCCCATAATATATCAAATCAAAGCTAACTCAGAGGGCTATAATGGTGGCTATAAACTTTGTCTATTGTGGCCTATGTTTGTGCCTAAATATTTTTGTTTAGGCCTATGGATTCGATAGAGTGGCTTTCATACTTGAGCTTCAAATGGACGTTCGTGGCAGCATTAATTGAACCACAGGTCCCATAATATATCAAATTGAAGCTGATTAAGAGGGCTATAATAAGGGCTATAAATTTTATATATAGCAGCCCATCTTTGGGCCCAAATATTTTCTTAGGCCCATAGAATTAATAGAGTGGGCTTTTGCACTTGGCCTTTAAATGAACGATCATGGCAACATTGGTTAACCTATAGGGCCCATAATATATCAAATCCAAGTTGACTCAGAGGGCTATAATGGGGGGCTATACACTTCATCTATAGCAGTCTGTCTTTGGGCCTAAATGTTTTTATCTTGGCCCATTGATTTGATAGAGTGGGCCCTCGCACTCGGGCTTTAAATGGACGTTCGTAGTAGCATCAATTGACCCATAGGGCCTAAAATATATCAAATCAAAGCTGACTTATCTATAGTGGTCCATCTTTGGCCCAAATAGTTTTGTTTAGGTACATAGATTTGATTGAGTGGGCTTTCACACTTTGGATTTAAATGGACGTTGATGCCAACATCAGTTGACCCACAAGGCCTATAATATATCAAATTGAAGCTGACTTAAAGGGATATAATAAGGGCTATACACTTCATTTATAGCAGTCCATCATTAGGCCCAAATACCTTTGTTTAGGTCCATTGATTTGATAGAATGGGCTTTCGCACTTGGGCTTTAAATAGACGTTCATGGCAGCATCTATTGACCCATGGGTCCCATAATATATCAAATTGAAGCTGACTCAGAGGGCTATAATTTGGACTATAAACAATGTCTATTATGGTCCATCTTCGAGCGTAAATATTTTTGTTTAGGCCCATGGATTTAATTGATTGGGCTTTCGCACTTGGGCTTCAAATGGACATTCGTGGCAGCATTTGTTGACCCACGGGGCCCATAATATATCAAATCAAAACTAACTGAAAGGGCTATAATGGGGCTATAAACTTTATCTATAGCAGTCCATCTTCAGGCCCAAATATTTTTATTTAGGCCCATGGATTTGATAGAGTGGGCTTTTGCACTTGGGCATCAAATGGACATTTGTGGCAGCATCAGTTGATGCACGAGTCCTATTATATATCAAATCGAAGCTAATTGAGTGGGCTATAATGGGGAATATAAACTTCGTGTATAGCAGTCCGTCTTCGGGCCCAAATGTTTTCTGTTTAGGCCTACTGATTTGATAGAGTGGGCTTTTGCACTTGGGCTTCAAATGGATATTCGTGGCAGTATCAGTTGACCCACAGGGCCCATAATATATCAAATTGAAGCTTACTCAGAGGGCTATAATGGGGGCTATAAACTTTGTCTATAGCAGCTTGTCTTTGGGCCCAAACAACTTTGTTTAGTCCCATGGATTTAGTAGGGTAGGATTTCGCACTTAGGCTTTAAATGGAGGTTCGTGGCAGCATCAGTTGACCCACGAGGCACATAATATATCAAATTGAAGCTGACCCAAAGGGCTATAACATGGGCTATAGACTTCATGTATAGTTGTCCGTCTTGAGGCCCAAATACCTTTGTTTAAGCCCATGGATTAGATATAGTAGGCTTTCACACTTAGGCTTCAAATGGACATTTGTGGCAGTATTAGTTGACCCACAGGGCCCACAATATATCAAATTGAAGCTGACTTAGAGGGCTATAATGGGGTTTATAAACTTTGTCTATAACAGTCCATCTTTAGGCCTAAATATTTTTGTCGAGGCCCATAAATTTGATAGAGTTGGCTTTCATACTTAGGCTTCAAATGGACGCTCGTGGCAGCATCGGTTGACCCATAGGGCCCATAATATATCAAATCAAAGATGACTCAAAGGGCTATAAAATTTATGTATAGTGGTCCATCTTTGGGCCTAAATATTTTTATTTAGGTCCATGGATTTGATAGAGTGGGCTTTCACACTTGGGATTCAAATGGACATTCATGGCAGCATTGGTTGACCTATGGGGCTGATAATATATCAAATTGAAACTAACTCAGAGGGCTATAATGTGGGCTATACACTTCATTTATTGCAGTCCATCTTCAAGCCCAAATACCTTTATTTAGGCCCATGGATTTAATAGAGTGGGCTTTTGTACTTAGGCTTTAAATGGACGTTCGTGGCAGCATTTATTAACCCACGAGTCCTATAATATATCAAATTTAATATGACACAGAGGGCAATAATAGGGGCTATAAACTTCATCTATTGTAGTCCATCTTTGGGCCCAAATATTTTTGTTTAGGCCCACTTATTTGATTGAGTGCGCTTTCGCACTTGGTCTTCAAATGGACATTTGTGGCTACATCTGTTGACCCACGAGGCCCAGAATATATCAAATCAAATCTGACTGAGAGGGCTATAATGGGGGGTAATGAACTTTGTCTATAGCAGTCCATCTTCAAGCCTAAATGTTTTGTTTTGGCCTATTGATTTGATAGAGTGGGCTTTCAAACTTAGGCTTAAAATGGACGTTCGTGGTAGCATCAGTTGACCCATGGGGCCCATAATATATCAAATCGAAGCTAACTTACAGGGCTATAATGGGGACTATAAACTTCATCTATAGTAGTCCATCTTGAGGCCCAAATACCTTTATTTTAGCCCATAGATTTGATATAGTGGGCTTTTGCACACTTGGGCTTCAAATGGACATTCGTGGGAGCATCTATTGACCCATAGGTCCAGTAATATGTCAAATCAAAGCTATCTCAGAGGGCTATAACTGGGGCTATAAACTTCATCAATTATGGTCCACCTTTAGGCCCAAATATTTTCGTTTAGGCCCACTAATTTGATTGAGTGTGCTTTCACACTTGGGCTTTAAATGGACATACGTGGCAGTATTTGTTGACCCACAGGGCCCATAATATATCAAATTGTAGCTGACTGAGAGGGCTATAATGGAGGCTACAAAATTTATCTATAGCAGTCCATCTTTGGTCCCAAAGATTTTTATTTAGGCCCATTGATTTAATAGAGTGGGCTTTCACACTTGGACGTCAAATGGACGTTCATGGCAGAATCGATTGACCCATAGGGCCCATAATATATCAAATTAAAGCTGACTCAGAGGGCTATAATCTTCAACTATAGTCATCCATCTTCAAGCCCAAATACCTTTGTTTAGGCCCATGGATTTGAAAGACTGGGCTTTTGCACTTAGGCTTCATATGGATGTTCATAGCAGCTTCGATTGACCCACGGGGCCTATAATATTTCAAATCAAAGCAGATTGAGAGGGTTATAATGGGAACTATAAAATTCATCTATTGTGGTCCATCTTCAGGCCCAAATATTTTTGTTTAGGCTCATGGATTTGATAGAGTGGGCTTTTGTACTTGGGCTTCAAATGGACGTTCGTGGCAGCATCGGTTAAGCCATAGGGCCCATAATATATCAAATTGAAGCTGACTAAGAGGGCTTTAATGGGGGATATAAAATTTATCTATAGTAGTCCATATTTGGGTCCAAATATTTTTGTTTAGGCCCATGGATTTGATAGAGTGGGCTTTCGTACTTGGGCTTCAAATGGACATTCGTGGTAGCATTGGTTGACCCACGAGACCCATATTATATCAAATCGAAGTTGAATCAGAGGGATATGATGGAGGCTATAAACTTTATCTATACCAATTCATCTTTAGGCCCAATTATTTTTGTTTAGGCCCATTGATTTGATAGAGTGGGCGTTCGCACTTGGGCTTCAAATGGACGTTCGTGGAAGCATCGATTGACACATGGGGCCCATAATATATCAAATCAATGCTGACTGAGAGCTATAATGGGGGATATAAATTTCATCTATAGCAGTCCGTCTTCAGTCCTAAATACCTTTATTTAAAACCATGGATTTGATAGAGTGAGCTTTTGCATTTGGGCTTCAAATGGACATTCGTGGCTGCTTCGGTTGACCCACGGGGCAAATAATATATGAAATCGAAGCTGACTCAAAGAGCAATAAGAGGGGCTATAAACCTTGTCTTTAGTAGTCCATCTTCAGGCCCAAATGTTTTTGTTTAGGCCCATTGATATTATGGGCTTTTGTACTTGGACTTCAAATGAACGTTCATGGTGGCATCGGTTGACCTACGGGGCCCATAATATATCAAATTAAAGCTGACTTAGAGGGCTATAATAGGGGCTATAAAAATTATCTATAACAGTCCATCCTTGGGACCAAATATTTTTATTTAGGTCCATAAATTTAGTAGAGTGGGCTTTTGCACTTGGGATTCAAATGGACGTTTGTGGTTGCATTGGTTGACCCACGGGGTCCATAATATATCAAATTGAAGCTAACTCAGAAGGCTATAAAGAGGGCTAGATAGTTCATCAATAGCGATCCATCTTCAGGCCCAAATACATTTATTTAGGCTTATGGATATGATAGAGTGGGCTTTCGCACTTGTGCTTCAAATGGATGTTCGTGGCAGCATCTATTAATCCACAGGGCCCATAATATATCAAATTGAAGCTAACTCAGAGGGCTATAATAGGGGCTATAAAATTTGCCTACTGCGGTCGATCTTCGGGCCTAAATATTTTTGTTTAGGCCCACGAATTTGATTGAGTGGTCTTTCACACTTGGGCTTGAAATGGACATTCATGGCAGCATCTATTGACCTATAGGGCCCATAATATATTAAATCAGAGCTAAATGAGAGGGCTATAATAGAGGCTATAAAATTTATCTATAGTAGTCCATATTTGGGCCTAAGGATTTAGTAGAGTGGGCTTTTGCACTTGGGCATCAAATAGACATTCGTGGTAGCATTGGTTGATAGACGAGGCCCATAATATATCAAATTGAAGCTAACTCAGAGGGCTATAATAGGGACTATAAACTTTGTCAATAGTAGTCCATCTTCGGGCCCAAATGTTTTTGTTTAGGCCCATTGATTTGATATAGTGGGCTTTCGCACTTAGGCTTCTAATGGACATTCGTGGTAGCATCGGTTGACCGACGAGGCCCATAATATCAAATTGAAGCTGACTTAGAGGGCTATAGTGGGGGCAATAAAAATTTTCTATAATAGTCCATCCTCGGGCCCAAATATTTTTATTTAGGTCCATGGATTTGATAGAGTGGGCTTTTACACTTAGGATTCAAATGGACGTTCGTGGTAGCATCGGTTGACCCATAGGGCTGATAATATATCAAATTGAAGCTGACTCAAAAGGCTATAAAGAGGCCTATATAGTTCATCTATAGCGATCCATCTTCAGGCCCAAATACCTTTGTTTAGGCCCATGGATTTGATAGAGTGGGCTTTCGCACTTGGGCTTTAAATGGATGTTCGTGGCAGCATTTATTAGCCCACGGGGCCCATAATATATGAAATTGAAGCTGAATTAGAGGGCTATAATAGGGGCTATAAACTTTGCCTACTACGGTCCATCTTCAGGCCCAAATATTTTTGTTTAGGCCCATAGATTTGATTGAGTGGTCTTTCACACTTGGGCTTCAAATGGACATTCATGTCAACATTTGTTGACCTATGGGGCCCATAACATATCAAAGCTAACTTAGAGGGCTATAATGGGGGCTATAAACTTCATCTATAGTAGTCCGTCTTTAGGCTCAAATGTTTTTATTTTGGCCCAATATTTTGATAGAGTGGGCTTTCACATTTGGGCTTCAAATGGACATTCGTGGTAGGATTGGTTGACCCACCGGGCTTATAATATATCAAATCAAAGCTAACTTAGAGGGATATAATAGGGGCTATAAACTTCGTGTATTGTGGTCCATCTTTGAGCCTAAATATTTTTATTTAGGCCCATTGATTTGATAGAGTGGGCTTTTGCACTTGGACATCAAATGAATGTTCGTGGAAGCATCAGTTGACTCACGGGCCCCATAATATATCAAATTAAAGCAGATTGAGAGGGCTATAATGGGTGCTATAAACTTTGTCTATAGCAGTCCACCTTCAGGCCCAAATATTTTTGTTTAGGTCCATGGATTTGATAGAGTGGGCTTTCACACTTAGGATTCAAATGGACGTTTGTGGCAGCATCGGTTGACCCACGCGGCACATAATGTATCAAATTGAATCGGACTTAGAGGGCTATAATGGGGGCTATACATTTGATCTATAACGATCCATCTTTGGGCCCAAATACCTTTGTTTAGGCTTATGGATTTGATATAGTAGGCTTTTGCACTTGGGCTTCAAATGGATGTCTGTGGCAGCATTTATTGTCCCACGGGGCCCATAATATATGAAATTAAAGCTAAATCAGAGGGCTATAATAGGGACTATAAAATTAACGTATTGCGGTCCATCTTCGGGCCTAAGTATTTTTGTTTAGGCCCACGGATTTGATTGAGTGGGCATTCGCACTTGGGCTACAAATGGACATTCGTGGTAGCAATGGTTGACCCACAGGGCCTATAATATATCAAATTAAAGCTGACTAAGAGGGCTATAATAAGAGCTATAAACTTTATCTATAGCAGTCCATCTTTGGGCCCAAATATTTTTATTTATGCCTATAGATTTGATGGAGTGGGCTTTTGCACTTGGGCTTCAAATGGACATTCGTCGGTAGCATCGGTTGACCTATGGGTTCCATAATATATCAAATCAAAGCTGACTCAGAGGGCTATAAACTTTGTCTATATTGGTCCATCTTTGGGACCAAACATTTTTTATTAGGTCTATAGATTTGAAAGAGTGGGCTTTCACATTTGGGATTCAAATGGACGTTTATGGTAGCATCAGTTGATCCAGGAGGCCCATAATATATCAAATTGATGCTGACTCAGAGGCCTATAATGGGGGCCATAAACTTCATCTATAGCAGCCTATCTTCAGGCCCAAACACCTTTGTTTAGGCCCATGGATTTGATAGAGTGGGCTTTTGCACTTGGGTTTCAAATGGACATTCATGGCAGCATTGGTTGAACCACGGGGCCCATAATATATCAAATCCAAGCTAACTCAGAGGGCTATAAAAGGGGTTATAAACTTCATCTATAATGGTCCATCTTTGGGCCTAAATACCTTTTTTTAGGCCCATGGATTTGATAGAGTCGGCTTTCACACTTAGGCTTCAAATGAACATTCATGGCAGCATCGGTTGACCCATTGGGCCCATAATTTATCAAATCAAAGCTAACTGAAAGGGCTATAATGGGGGCTATAAACTTTATCTATAGCAGTCCATCTTCAGGCCTAAATATTTTTGATTTTGACCCATGGATTTGATAGAGTGGACTTTTGCACTTGGGCTTTAAATGGACGTTCGTGATAGCATCGGTTGACCCACGGGGCCTATAATATATCAAATCAAAATTGACTTAGGGGGATATGATGGGGGCTATAAACTTCATCTATAGCAGTTTGTCTTCGGTCCTAAATTTTTTTTATTTTGGGCCCATTAATTTGATTGAGTGGGCTTTCACATTTGAGCTTTAAATGGATGTTCGTGGCCACATCGGTTGACGCACAAGGCCCATAACATATCAAACTGAAGTTGACTCAGAGGGCTAGAAACTTTGTCTATAGTAGTCCATCTTTGGACCCAAATATTTTTGTGTAGGCCCATTGATTTGATAGAGTGGGCTTTCTCACTTGGGCATCAAAAGGATGCTCGTGGCAGCATCGGTTAACCCACAGGGCCTATAATATATCAAATCAAACATGACTCAGAGGGCTATAATGGGAACTATAAAATTTATCTATAGCAGTCCATCTTTAGGCCTATATATTTTTATCTAGGCCCATGGAGTTGATAGAGTGGGCTTTCGCACTTAGTCTTTAAATGGAAGTTTATGGCAGCATCGATTGACCAACAGGGCCCACAATATATTAAATTAAAGCTGACTCAGATGGCTATAATGGGGTCTATAAAATTTTTCTATAGAAGTCCATCTTAGGGCCCAAATATTTTTATTTAGGCCCATGGATTTGATAGAGTGGGCTTTCGTAGTTGGGCTTCAAATGGACATTCGTGGTAGCACCTGTTAAACCATAGGGCCCATAATATATCAAATCGAAGCTGACTAAGAGAGCTATAATGGGAACTATAAAATTTATCTATAGCAGTCCATCTTTAGGCCCAAATATATTTATTTAGGCCCATGGATTTAATAGAGTGGGATTTTGCAGTTGGGCTTCAAATGGAAATTCGTGGCAGCATCGATTGACCCACAGGGCCCATAATATATCAAAATAAACATGAATCAGAGGGCTATAATGGGGGGCTATAAACTTCATCTGTACCAGTTCATGTTTGAGTCAAAATACCTTTATTTAGGCCCATTGATTTAATAGAGTGGGCTTTCACCCTTAGGCTTCAAATGGACGTTTATGGCAGCATCAGTTGACCCACAGGGCCCATAATATATCAAATAAAAGCTGACTCAGAGGGTTATAATGGGGGCTATAAAATTCATCTATAGAAGTCATCTTCAAGCCTAAATACTTTTGTTTAGGCCCATTGATTTGATAGAGTAGGCTTTCACACTTGGGCTTAAAATGGACATTCGTGGCAACATCGATTAACCCACGGGGCCCATAATATATCAAATCGAAGCTGACTCAGAGGGCTATAATGGGGGCTATACACTTCATCTATAGTGGTCCATCTTTGGGCTAAAATATCTTTGTTTAGGCCCACAGACTTGATTGAGTGCACTTTTGCATTTGGGCTTCAAATGGACATTTGTGGCAGCAATGGTTCACCCATGGGGCCCATAATATATCAAATAGAAGCTGAATGAGAGGGATGGGCTATAAACTTTATCTATTGCAGTCCATCTTTGGGCCAAAATATCTTTATTTATGCCTATGGATTTAATAGAGTGGGCTTTTGTACTTAGGATTCAAATGGACGTTTGTCATAGCATAGGTTGATCCACGAGGCCCATAATATATCAAATCAAAGCTCACTCAGAGGGGTATAATGAGGGCTATAGACTTCATCCATAGCAGTCTGTCTTCGGGCCCAAACATTTTTGTTTAGACCCATGGATTTAATAGAGTGGGCTTTCACAATTGGGCTTTAAATGGATGTTTGTGGCAACATTGATTGACCCACATGGCCCATAATATATCAAATCAAAGCTGATTGAGAGGGCTATAATGGGGCCTATAAAATTTTCTATAGCCATCCATCTTCGGGTCCAAATACCTTTGTTTAGGCCCATTGATTTGATAGAGTGGGCTTTCACACTTGGGCTTTAAATGGACATTCGTGGTAGCATTGGTTGACCTACGGGGCCTATAATATATCAAATCAAAGCTGAATAAGAGGACTATAATAAAGGCTATACACTTCATATATAGCTATCCATCATCAGGTCTAAATACCTTTGTTTATGCCCATTGATTTGATAGAGTGGGCTTTCACACTTGGGCTTCTTCAAATGGACATTCGTGGCAGCATCGGTTGACCCACGGGGCACATAATATATCAAATTGAAGACGACTCAAAGGGCTACAAACTTTGTCTATAGTAGTCCATCTTCGGGCCTAAATGTTTTTGTTTTGGCCCATTAATTTGATAGAGTGGGATTTTGCACTTGGGCTTCAAATGGACATTTGTGGCAACATCAATTGACCCATGGGACCCATAATATATCACATCAAAGCTGACTGAGAGGGTTGTAATGGGGACTATAAACTTTGTCTATGGCGGTCCATATTTAGGCCCAAATATTTTTATTTAGGCCCATGGATTTGATAGAGTAGGCTTTTGCACTTGGGCTTCAAATGGACATTCGTGGAAGCTTCGGTTGACCCACGAGGCCCATAATATATGAAATTATAGCTGACTTAGAGGGCTATAAACCTCATCTATAGTAGTCCGTGCTCGGGCCCAAATACCTTTGTTTAGGCCCATTGATTTGATAGAGTGGGCTTTCGCACTTGGGCTTCAAATGGATGTTCGTGGCAGCGTCGGTTGACCCACGAGGCCCATAATATATCAAATCAAAGCTGACTTATAGGGCTATAATGGGGGCTATAAACTTTGTCTATAGTGGTCCATCTTTGGGCCTAAATATTTTTATTGAGGTCCATGGATTTGATAGAGTGGGTTTCGCACTTAGGATTTAAATGGACATTCGTGAAAGCATCGGCTGACCCACAGGGCCCATAATATATCAAATTGAAGCTGACTCAGAGGGCCTTCATGATGGATGGCTAATTGAAGATGGATGGCTATAGATGAAGTTTATAGCCCCCAATATAGCCCTCTCAGTTAGCTTCAATTTGATATATTATGGGCCACGTGGATCAACCGATGTTGCCACGAACGTCCATTTGAAGCCCAAGTGCGAAAGCCTACTCTATCAAATCCACAAGCCTAAATAAAAAAATTTGGACCTGAACATGGACTGCTATAGACAAAGTGTATAGCCCCAATTATAGCCCCCTGAGTCAGTCGATTTAATATATTATAGGCCCCGTAGGTCAACCGATGCTGCCACAAAAGTCCATTTGAAGCCTAAATGCGAAAGCCCACTCCATCAAATCAATGGGCCTTAAAAAAGGTATTTGGTTCTAAATACGGATGGCTATAGACAAAGTTTATAGCCTCCATTATAGCCCTCTCATTTAGCTTTAATTTGATATATTATGGGCCCCGTGGGTCAACCGATGCTGCCATGAATGTCCATTTTAAGCCCAAGTACGAAAGCTCACTTTATTAAATCCATGGGCCTGAATAAAAATATTTGGGCCTAAAGATGGACTGCTATAGATGAAGTTTATAGCCCTAATTATAGCCCTCTGATACAATTTTGATTTGATATATTATGGGCTCCGTGGGTCATCTGATGCTACTAGGAACGTCCATATGAAGCCCAATTATGAAAGACTACTCTATCAAATCATTGGGCCTAAACAAAGGTATTTGGGCTTGAAGACGAACATCTATAGCCCCCATTATAGCACTCTCAGTCAGCCTCAATTTGATATATAAAGGCCCTGTGGGTCAACTGATGCTGCCACGAATGTCCATTTATAGCCCAAGTGTGAAAGCCCATTCTATCAAATCAATAGGCCTAAATAAAGGTATTTGAGCCCAAAGATGGATGGCTATCAACGAAATTTATAGTCCTCTCAATTAGCTTCAATTTGATTTAGTATGGGCCCCATGGGTCAACCAATGCTGCCTTGAACATCCATTTGAAGCCCAAGTGCGAAAGCCCACTCAATCAAATCAATGGGCCTAAACAAAGGTATTTTGGCCCAAATATGGATGGCTACAGAGGAAGTGTATAGCCCCATTATAGCCCTCTCAATCAACTTCAATTTGATATATTAGTGGCCCTATGGGTCCACTGATGCTGCCACAAATATCCATTTGAAGCCCAAGTGCGAAAGCCCAATCTATCAAATCAATGGGCCTAAACAAAAGTATTTGGGCCTGAGGACGGATGACTATATAGGAATTTTATAGCCCCCATTATTGCCCTCTTAGTCATTTTGATTCGATATATTATGGACCCTGTGGGTCAACCGATGCTACCACGAACATCCATATGAAGCCCGAGTGTGAAAGCACACTATATCAAATCAATGTACTTAAATAAAGGAATTTGGGCCCAAAGACGGACGACTATAGGTGAAGTGTATAGCCCCCATTATATCCCTCTCAGTTAGCTTTGTTATGATATATTATGGGTCCCATTGGTCAATCGATGCTGCCAAACGTCCATTTAAAGCCCAAGTGTAAAATCCCACTCCATCAAATCCATAGGCCTAAATAAAAATATTTTCACCTAAACATGGACTGCTATAGAAAAAGTCTATAGTCCTAATTATAGCCCTCTGAGTCAGCTTCAATTTGATATATTATGGGCACCATGGGTCAACCAATGCTGCCACGAACGTCCATTTAAAGCTTAAGTGCAAAAGCTGACTCTATCAAATCAATGGGCATAAACACAGGTATTTGGGCCCAAAGATGTATAACTATAGATGAAGTTTATAACCCCCATTATAGCCCTCTCAGTCAGCTTTGATTTGATATGTTATGGGCCTTGTGGGTCAACCAATGCTTCCACAAACGTCCATTTGATGCCCAAGTACAAAAGCCCACTCTATTAAATCAATAGGCCTAAACAAAGGTATTTGAGCCCAAAGATAGATAGCTATACAAAGTTTATAGCCCCTATTTTAGCCCTATCTGTCAGCCCCGATTTCATATACTATGGCCCCCGTCGGCTAACTGATGCTGCCACGAACGTCCATTTGAAGCCCAATTGCGAAAGCACACTCTATCAAATCAATGGGCCTAAACAAAGGTATTTAGGCCCGAAGATGAATGGTTATAGACAAAGCTCATTGCCCCCATTATAGCCCTTTCAGTCAACTTCAATATGATATATTATAGGCCCCGTGGGTCCACCGATGCTGCCATGAACGTCCATTTGAAGCCTAGATTCGAAAGCCCACTCTATTATATCAATAAGTCTAAACAAAGGTATTTAGGCCCAAAAATGGATGGCTATAAATGAAGTTTATAGCCCCCATTATAGCCCTCTGAGTCAGGTTTGAATTGATATATTATAGGCCCCATGGGTCAATTGATGCTGGCACGAACGTCCATTTGATGCCCAAGTGTGAAATCCCACTATCAAATCAGTGGGCCTAAATAAAGTTATTTGGGGCTGAAGATGGATGACTATAGATGAAGTTTATAGCCCCCATTATAGCCCTCTCATTTAGCTTCAATTTAATATATTATGGGCCTCATGGGTTAACCGATGTTGCCATGAACGTTCATTTGAAGCCCAAGTGCAAAAGCCCACTCTATCAAATCAATGGGCCTAAATAAAGGTATTTGGGCATGAAGACAAATGGCTCTAGATGATGTATATATCCCCCATTATAGCCCTCTCAATCAGCTTTGATTTTATATATATGGGCCTCATGGGTTAACCGATGCTGCCATGAATGTTTATTTGAAGCCCAAGTGCCAAAGCCTAATCTATCAAATCAATGGGCTTAAATAAAGGAATTTGGACCCAAAGACGAACAGTTATAGAAAAAGTTTATTGGTCTCATTATACCCCTGTCAGTCAGCTTTAATTTGAGATAATATAGGCCCCGTGGGTCCACTGATGCTGCCACGAATGTTGATTTGAAGCCTAAGTGTGAAAGCCCACTCTATCAAATCAATGGGCCTAAACAAAGGTAGTTAGACTTGATGATGGATAGCTATATATGAAGTGTATAGCCCTCATTATAGTCCTCTTAGTCAGCTTCAATTTGATATATTATGGGCCCCATGGGTCAATCGATGCTGCCACGAATGTTTATTTGAAGCCCAAGTGCGAAAGCCCACTCTATTAATTCAATAGGCCTAAATAAAGGTATTTTGGGCCCGAAGATGGACAACTATAGACAAAATTTATAGCCCCTATTATAGCCCTCTCAGTCAGCTTTGATTAGATATATTATAGGGCCCGTAGGTCAACCGATGCTGCCACGAACGTCTATTTAAAGCCCAAGTGTGAAAGCCGATACTATCAAATAAGTGGGCCCAAACAAAGGTATTAGGGCTCGAAGACGGACAACTATAGAAAAATTTTATAGCCCTCTCAGTCAACTTTGATTTGATATATTATGGGCCTTGTGAGTCAACTGATGTTGCCATGAACGTCCATTTGAAGCCCAAGTACGAAAGCCCACTCTATCAAATCAATGGGTCTAAACAAAGGTATTTGGGCCTAAAGATGGACCACTATAGATAAAGTTTATAGCCCTTATTATAGCCCTTAGACTCAACTTCGATTTGATATGCTATTGGCCCAATGGGTCAACTGATGCTGCCACGAACATCCAATTGAAGCCTAAGTGTGAAAGCCCACTCTATAAAATCGATAGGCCTAAATAAAAGTATTTGGGTCTGAAGACAGATGGCTATTGACAAAATGTATTACTCCCATTATAACCCTCTCAGTCAGCTTCGATTTGATATATTATGGGGCCTAGTGGGTAAACCGATGCTGCCATGAACATTTATTTGAAGCCCAAGTGCGAAAGCACACTCTATCAAATTAATGGCGCCAAACAAAGGTATTTGGACCTAAAGGTGAATGGCCATAGATGAAGTTTATAGTTTCCATTATAGCCCTCTCAGTCAGCTTTGATTTGATATATTATGGGCCCCATGGGTCAACCGATGCTGCCATAAATGTCCATTTGAAGCCCAAGTGCGAAAGCCCACTCTATCAAAGTAGTGGACCTAAACAAAGGTATTTAGGACCAAAGACATATAGCTATAGCCAAAGCTTATAGCCCCCATTATAGCCCTTTCAATCAGCTTCGATTTGACATATTATGGGCTTCGTGGGTCAACCGAAGCTGCCATGAATGTCCGTTTGAAACCTAAGTGCGAAAGCGCACTCTATCAAATCCATCGGCCTAAAAAAAATATTTAGGCCCGAGAAAGTTTATAGCCCCTATTATAGCGCTCTAACTTAACTTTGATTTAATATATTATGGGCCCCATGTGTCAACCGACGCTGCCACGAACATCCATTTGAAGCCCAAGTATGAAAGCCCACTCTATCAACTCAATGGGCCTAAATAAAGGTATTTGGGCCTTAAGATAGATGGCTATAGATGAAGTGTATAGCCCCCATTATAGCCCTCTCAGTCAGCTTTAATTTGATATATTATGCTCCCTGTGGGTCAACCGATGTTGCCACGAACGTCTATTTGAAGCCCAAGTGCGAAAGCTCACTCTATCAAATTAGTGGGCCTAAATAAAGGTATTTAGGCCTGAAGATGAATGGCTATAGCCATAGTTTATAGCCCCCATTATAGCCCTCTTAGTTAGCTTTGAGTTGACTTATTATGGGCCTCATGGGTCAACCGATGCTGCCATTAACGTCCATTTGAAGCCCAAGTGTGAAAGCCCACTCTATCAAATCAATAGGCCTAAACAAAGGTACGTGGACCCGAAGACGGACCACTATAGAAAAAATGTATTGCCCCCATTATAGCCCTCTCAATCAGCTTCGATTTGATATATTATGGGCCCCGTGGTTCAACCACTCCTACCATGAATGTCCATTTGAAGCCCAAGTGTGAAAGCCCACACTGTCAAATCAATGGGCTTAAACAAAGGTATTAAGGCTCGAACACGGGTGGCTATTAACGAAGTTTATAGCCCTTATTATAGCCTTCTAAGTCAGATTTGATTTGATATATTATGGGCCCTATGGGTCAACCGATTCTACCAGGAACATCCATTTGAAGCCGAAATGCGAAAGCCCACTCTATCAAATCCATGGGCCTAAATAAAAATATTTGGGCTTAAAGACAAACCACTATAGATGAAGTTTATAGCCCCTATTATATCCCTCTAGCTTAACTTCTATTTGAAATATTATGGGCCCTAAGGATCAACTGATGCTGCCATAAACGTCCATTTGAAGCGCAAGTGCGAAAGCCCACTCTATCAAATCCATGGGCATAATAAAAAATATTTTGGCCCGAAGACGGACTGCTATAGATGAAGTGTATAGTGCCCATTATAGTCCTCTTAGTCAGCTTCCATTTGATATATTATGGGCCACGTTGGTCAATCGATGCTACCACGAATATCCATTTGATGCCCAAGTGTAAAAGCCCACTCTATCGAATCAATAGGCCTAAACAAAGGTATTTGGACCTAAAGACGGATAAATATAGATGAAGTGTATTTCCCCTATTATAGGCCTTTGACTTAATTTCAATTTGATATATTATGGGCCCTGTGCGTCAACCGATGCTGCCACGAACGTCCATTTGAAACCCAAGTGCGAAAGCCCACTCTATCAAATCAATGGGCCTAAACAAAGTTATTTGGGTCCGAAGATGAATGGCTACAGATCAATTGTATTGTCCCCATTATAGCACTCTCAGTCAAGTTTGATTTGATATATTATACGCCCCGTAAGCTCAATTGATGTTGCCACGAACATCCATTTGAAGCCTAAGTGTGAAAGCCCACTTTATCAAATCAATGGGCCTAAACAAAGATATTTGGGCTCAAAGACGGATGGTTATCAATGAAGTTTATAGCCCCCACTATATGCCTCTTAGTCAGCTTTGATTTGATATAATATGGGCCCCATGGTTTAACCGTTGCTACCACAAATGTCCATTTGAAGCCCAAGTGCGAAAGCCCACTGTATCAAATCCATGTGCCTAAATAAAAATTCTTGGACCTGAACATGAATTTCTATAGAAGAAGTGTATTGCCCCCATTATAGCCCTCTCAGTCAGCTTTGATTTGATATATTATGGGCTCCGAGGGTCAACTAATGCTCCCATGAACGTCCATTTGAAGCCCAAGTGCGCAAGCCCCCTCTATCAAATCAATGGGCCAAAACAAAGGTATTTGGACCCGAAGATGGATAGCTATAGATGAAGTTTATTGGCCTCATTATAGCTCTCTTTGTCATCTTTGATTTGAAATATTATGTGCCCTGTGGGTTAAACGATGCTGCCACGAACGTCCATTTGAAAGCCCATTCTATTAAATCCATGGGCCTAAACAAAGGTAATTCGGCCTAATGATGGACCCCTATAGATGATATTTATAGCCCCCACTATAGCCCTCTTAGTCAGATTCGATTTGATATATTATGGACCTTGTGGGTCAACCAATGCTGCTATGAACGTCCATTTGAAGCCCAAGTGCGAAAGCCCACTCTATTAAATCAATGGACCTAAATAAAGGTATTTGGGCTCAAAGTTGGATGGCTATAGACAAAGTTCATAGACCCATTATAGCCCTCTCAGTCAGCTTTGATTTGATATATTATGGGCCCGATGCTGCCACGAATGTCCATTTAAAGCCCAAGTGCAAAAGCCCACTTTATCAAATCTATGGGCCTAAATAAAAATATTTGGGCTTGAAGATGGACCGCTACATATGAAGTTTATAGCCCCTATTATAGCCCTTTGACTTAACTTTAATTTGATATATTATGAGCCCTATAGGTCAACAGATGCTGCCACAAACATCCATTTGTAGCCCAAGTGTGAAAGCCCACACTATTAAATCCATGGGCCTAAATAAAAATATTTGGACCTGAAGATAGATGGCTATAGGCAGAGTTTATAGCCCCCATTACAGTCCTCTGAGTCATCTTTGACTTGATATATTATGGGCCCCATTGTTCAACCGATGTTGCCATGAACGTCCATTTGAAGCCCAAGTGTGAAGGCCCACTCTATTAAGTCAATGGGCCTAGGCTAAGGTATTTGGGCTCGAAGACGGATGGAGAGAGATAAATTTTATAGACCCCATTATAGCCCTCTTAGTCATCTTAGATTTGATATATTATGGGCCCCGTGGGTCAACCGATGTTGCCACGAACATCCATTTGAAGCCTAAGTGCGAAAGCACACTCTATCAAATCAATTAGCCTAAGTAAAGGTATTTGGACCTGAAGATGGATGGCTTTAGATGAAGATTATAGCCCCCATTATAGCCCTCTTAGTCAGCTTTGATTTGATATATTATGGGCCCCGTGGGTCAACCGATGCTGCCACGAACGTCCATTTGAAGCCCAAGTGCGAAAGCCCACTCTATCAAATCTATGGGCCTAAACAAAATTATTTGGGCTCAAAGACGGACCACTACAGATGAAGTTGATAGCCCCTATTATCACCCTCTGACTCAAATTGAATTTGATATATTATAAGCCCTATGGGTCAACCGATGCTGTGACAAACATCCATTTGTAGCCCAAGTCCAAAAGCCCACACTATCAAATCCATGGGCCTAAATAAAAATATTTAGACCTAAAGACAAATGGCTATAGGCAAAGTTTATAGCCCCCATTATAGTCCTCTAAGTCAGCTTTGACTTGATATATTATGGGCCCCATTGTTCAACCGATGTTGCCATGAACGTCCATTTGAAGCCCAAGTGTGAAGGCCCACTCTATCAAATCAATGGGCCTAGGCTAAGGTATTTGGGCTCGAAGATGGATTACTAGAGATGAAGTTTATAGCCCCCATTCTGGCCCTCTTAGTCATCTTAGATTTGATATATTATGGGCCCCGTGGGTCAACTGATGCTGCCACGAACATCCATTTGAAGCCCAAGTGTGGAAGCCCACTCTATCAAATCAATGGGCCTAAGCAAAGGTATTTGGACTTGAAGACAGATGGCTATAGATGAAGATTATAGCCCCCATTATAGCCCTCTTAATCATCTTTGATTTGATATATTATGGGCCCCGTGGGTCAACCGATGCTGCCATGAATGTCCATTTGAAGCCCAAGTGCAAAAGCCCACTTTATCAAATCTATAGGCCTAAACAAAAATATTTGGGCTCAAAGACGAATTGCTATAGATAAATTTTATAGCCCTTATTATAGCCCTCTGAATTAACTTCAATTTGATATATTATGAGCCTTATGGGTCAATCGATGCTGCCACGAACATCCATTTGTAGCCTAAGTGCGAAAGCCCACACTATCGAATCCATGGTCCTAAATAAAAATATTTGGACCTGAAGACAGATGGCTATAGGCAAAGTTTATAGCCCCCATTATAGTCCTCTGAGTTAGCTTTGACTTGATATATTATGGGCCCCATTGTTCAACCGATGTTGCCATGAACTCCCATTTAAAGCCCAAGTGTGAAGGCCCACTTTATCAGATCAATGGGCCTAGGCCACGGTATTTGGGCTCGAAGATGAATGGCTAGAGATGAAGTTTATAGCCCCCATTATAGCCCTCTTATTCATCTTAGATTTGATATATTATGGGCCCCGTGGGTCAACCGATGCTGCCACGAACATCCATTTAAAGCCTAAGTGCGGAAGCCCACTCTATCAAATCAATGGGCTTAAGCAAAGGTATTTGGACTTGAAGATGGATTGCTATAGATGAAGATTATAGCCCCCATTATAGCCCTCTTATTCATCTTTGATTTGATATATTATGGGCCCCGTGGGTTAACTGATGCTGCCACGAATGTCCATTTAAAGCCCAAGTGCAAAAGCCCACTCCATTAAATAAATGGCCCTAAAAAAAATATTTAGACTTGAAGACGGATGACTATAGACAAATTTTATAGCCCCCATTATAGCTCTCTAAGTTAGCTTCAATCTGATATATTATGGGCCCGTGGGTTAACCGATGTTGCCACGAACCTCCATTTGAAGGCCAAGTGCGAAAGCCCACTCTATCAAATCAATGGGCATAAACAAAGGTATTTGGTCTCGATGATGGATGGCTATAGATGAAGTTTATAGCCCCTATTATAGCCCTCTCAATGAGCTTTAATTGATATATTATGGGCCCTATGGGTCAATTGATGCTGCCACGAATGTCCATTTGAAGCCCAAGTGTGAAAGCCCACTCTATCAAATCAATTGGCCTAAACAAAGGTATTTGGGCCTGAAGATGAATAGCTATAAACAAACTTTCTAGCCCCCATTATAGGCCTTAAGATGGATGGTTATAGATGAAGTTTATAGCCCCACTTATATCCCTCTAATTCAGCTTTGATTTGATATATTATGGGCCCTGTGGGTCAACCGATGCTGCCATGAACATCCATTTGAAGCCCAAGTGCGAAAGCCCACTATGTCAAATCAATGGGCTTAAACAAAGATATATGGGATTGAAGATGGATGGCCATAGATGAAGCTTTTAGCACCTATTATAACCCTTTGAGTTAGCATTGATTTGATATATTATGGGCCTCGGGGGTCAACCGATGTTGCCACGAACGTCCATTTGAAGCCCAAGTGTGAAAGCCCACTCTATCAAATCAATGGGCCTAAATTAAGGTATTTGGACCTAAAGACGGACCTATATAGATGATGTTTATATCCCCCATTATAGACCACTCAGTCAGCTTTAATTTGATATATTATGGGCCCTGTGAGTTAACCGATGTTGCCACGAACATCCATTTGAAGCCCAAGTGTGAAAACCCACTATATTAATTCAATGGGCCAAAACAAAGGTATTTGGACCAAAAGATGGATAGCTATAGAAAAAGTTCATAGCCCCTATTATAGCCCTCTTAGTCAGCTTCAATTTGATATATTATTAGCCCCGTGGGTCAACTGATGCTGCCATGAACGTCCATTTGAAGCCCAAGTGCGAAAGCTTACTCTATCAAATCAATGGGCTTAAACAAAGATAATTAGTCCTGAAGTTGGATAGCTACAGATGAAGCTCATAGCCCGCATTATATCCCTATCAGTCAATTTTGATTTGATATACTATGGGCCTTATGGGTCAACCGATGTTGCCATGAATGTCCACTTAAAGCCCAAGTGCGAAAGCCCACTCTATCAAATCAATAGGCCTAAACAAAGGTATTTTGGCCCGAAGGCAAATGGCTATATATGAAGTTCATAGGCCCCATTATAGCCCTCTCAGTCAGCTTCATTTTGATATATTATGGGCCTCGTGGGTCAACCGATGCTGCCACGAACATCCATTTGAAGCCCAAGTGCGAAATCCTACTCTATCAAATCAATGGGCCTAAACAAATGTACATGGGACTATAATGGATGGATATAGATGAATTTTATAGCCCCTATTATAGCCCTTTCAGTCAACTTTGGTTTGATATATTATGGGCCCAAGGGGTTAACCAATGCTGCCACGAACATCTATTTGAAGCTCAAGTGCGAAAGCCTACTCTATCAAATCAATGGACTTAAACAAATGTATATAGGCCCGAATATGAATGGCTATAGATGAAGTTTATAGCCCCCATTATAATGCTCTGAGTTAGCTTCAATTTAATTTATTATGGGCCATGTGGGTCAACTGATGCTACCATGAACATCAAATTGTAGCAAAAGTGTGAAAGTCCACTCTATCAAATCAATGGGCTTAAATAAAGGTATATGGGCCTGAAGGCAGATGGCTATAGATGAAGTTTATAGCCCCCAATTTGGCCCTCTAAGTCAGCTTTGATTTGATATATTATGGGCCTCGTGGGTTAATCGATGCTGCCACGAACATCCATTTGAAGCCCAAGCTTGAAAGGCCACTTTATCAAATCAATGGGCCTAAACAAATGTATTTGGGCCTGAAGACAGATGGCTATAGATGAAGTTTATAGTCCACATTTTTAACCTCTTAGACAACTTTGATTTGATATATTGTGGGCCTTGTGGATCAACCGATGCTACTATGAATGTCCATTTGAAGCCCAATTGTGAAAGCCCACTCCATTAAATCAATAGGACTAAATAAAATCTTTGGAGCTGAAGATGGATAGCTATAGATGAAGTTTATAGCCCCAACTATAGCCCTCTTAGTTAGCTTTGATTTGATATATTATGGGCCCTGTGGGTCAATCGATGCTGCCATGAATGTCCATTTGAAGCCCAAGTGCGAAGCCCACTCTATGAAATCAGTGGGCCTAAACAAAGGTATTTGGGCCTGAAGAGGGATGGCTAAAGAAAAAATTTATAGCCCCCATTATGGTCCTCTTAGTCAGTTTCAATTTTATATTATGGGCCCTGTGGTTCAACCAATGCTGCCATGAATATCCATTTGAAGCCCAAGTGCGAAAGCCCACTCTATCAAATCAATGGGCCTAAAAAAAGGTATTTGGTCCTAAAGACGGATGGCTTTAGATGAAGTTTATAGCCCCCATTATAGTCCTCTCAGTTAGTTTCAATTTGATATATTATAGGTTTCGTGGGTCAACTGATGCTGCAATGAACGTCCATTTGAAGCACATTTGCGAAAGCCCACTCTATCAAATGAATGGCCTAAACAAAGGTATTTTGTCCTAAAGATGAAGGACTATAGATGAAGTTTATAGCCCCCATTATAGCCTCTTAGTCAGCATCTATTTGATATATAATAGGCCCCGTGAGTCAATCGATACTGCTATGGAATGTCCATTTCAGGCCTAAGTGCAAAAGCCCACTCTATCAAATCAATGGGCCTAAATAAAGGTTTTTGGGCCCAAAGATGGTAAACTATAGAAAAATTTTATATCCTTTATTATAGCCCTCTCAGTTAGCTTTGATTTGATATATTACGGGCCATGTGGGTCAACCGATGCTGCCATGAACATCCATTTGAGGCCCAAGTGCAAAAGCCCAGTTTATCAAATCAATGGTCTTAAACGAAGGTATATGGGCCCAAAGAAGGATGGCTTTAGATTAAGTTTATAGCCATCATTAGAGCCATCTGAGTTAGATTTGATTTGAAATATTATGGGTCCCATGGGTCAACCGATACTACCATGAATGTCCATTTGGAACCCAAGTACGAAAGCCCAGTCTATTAAATCAATGGGCCTAAACAAAGGTATGTGGGATCAAAGGTGGATGGCTATAGAAAAAGTTTATAGCCCCCATTATAGCCCTCTGAGTCAGCTTCAATTTGATATATTATAGGCCCAATAGGTCAACCGATGCTGCACGAACATCTATTTGAAGCCCAAGTGCAAAAGCCCATTGAATCAAATCAATGGGCTTAAAAAAAGGTATATAGGCCTGAAGACGGATGGCTATAGATGAAGTTTATAGCCCCCCTTATAGCCGTCTGAGTCAGCTTCTATTTGATATATTATGGGCCTCATGAGTCAATTGATGTTGCCATGAACATCCATTTGAAGCCCAAGTGCGAAAGCCCACTCTGTCAAATCAATGGCCTTAAACAAAGGTATATGGGCTTGAAGATGGATGGCTATAGATGAATTTTATAGCCCCCATTATAACCCTTTGAGTCAGCATTGATTTGATAAATTATGGGCCCCGACGGTCAACCGATGCTACCACAAACGTCCATTTAAAGCCCAAGTGCGACAACCCACTTTATCAAATCAATGGGCCTAAATAAAGGTATTTGGACCTAAAGATGGACCTATATAGATGAAGTTTATAGCCCCCATTATAGACCTCTTAGTCAGCTTTGATTTGATATATTATGGGAGCCGTGGGTCAACCGATGCTGCCACGAACATCCATTTGAAGCCCAAGTGTGAAAACCCATTATATCAATTAATTGGGCAAAAATAAAGGCATTTGGACCAGAAGATGGATAGGTATAGAAAAATTTCATAGCCACTATTATGGCCCTCTTAGTCAGCTTTGATTTGATATATTATGGACCCCGTGGGTCAACCGATGCTGCCAGAATGTCTATTTAAAGCCCAAGAACGAAAGCCCACACTATCAAATCAATGGGCCTAAACAAGATAATTAGTCCTGAAGATGGATGGCTATAAATGAAGCTCATAGCCCTTATTATAGCCCTATCAATCAACTTCAATTTGATATATTATAGGCCTCGTGGGTCAACCGATGCTGCCATGAACGTCCACTTGAAGCCCAAGTGCGAAAGCCCACTCTATCAAATCAATAGGCCTAAACAAAGGTATTTTGGCTTAAAGGCGGATGGCTATAGATGAAGTTCATAGCCCCCATTATTACCCTCTCAGTTAGCTTTGATTTGATATATTATGGGCCTCATGGGTTAACCGATGTTTCCACGAACGTCCATTTGAAGCCCAAGTGTGAAAGCCCACTCTATCAAATCAATGGGCCTAAACAAAGGTATGTGGTCTTGATGATGGATGGATATCGAAGAAGTTTATATCCCTCATTATAGCCCTCTCAGTCAACATTTTTTTGATAAATTATGGGCCGAAGGGGTCAATCGATGCTACCACGAACATCTATTTAAAACCCAAGTGCGAAAGCCCACTCTATCAAATCAATGGACTTAAACAATAGGCCCGAAGATGGATGGCTATAGATGAAGTTTATAGCCCCTGTTATAACCCTCCGAGTCAGCTTTGATTTGATTTATTATGGGCCCCGTGGGTCAACCAATGCTGCCATGAACATCCATTTGAAGCCCAAGTGTGAAAGTCCACTCTATCAAATCAATGGGCATAAACAAAGGTATATGGGCTTGAAGGTGGATGGCTATAGATGAAGTTTATAGCCCCCATTATAGCCCTCAGAGTCAGCTTCGATTTGATATACTATGGGCCCCGTGGGTCAACCGATGCTGCCATGAACGTCCATTTGAAGCCCAAGCTCGAAAGCCCACTCTATCAAATCAATGGGTCTAAAGAAACATATTTGTGCATAAAGACAGATGGCTATAGACAAAGTTTATAGCCCCCATTGTTGATCTCTCAAACAGCTTTGATTTGACATATTATGGGCCCCATGGGTCAACCGATGCTGCCACGAACGTCCATTTGAGGATCAAACGTGAAAATGCACTATATAAATTCAATGAGCCTAAACAAAGGTATTTGGACTGGAAGACGGATGGCTATAGAAGAAGTTTATATCTCCCATTTTAGCCCTCTCAGTCAGCTTTGATTTGATATATTATGGGCCTTGTGGGTCAATCGATGCTGCAATGAACGTCCATTTGAAGCCCAAGTGCGAAAGCCTACTCTATCAAATCAATGGGCCTACATAAAAATATTTGGACTCGAAGACAGATGGCTAAAGATGAAGTTTATAGTCCCCATTGTAGCCCTCTCAGTCAGCTTTGATTTGATATATTATGGGCCCCGTGGGTCAACCGATGCTGCCACGAACATCCATTTGAAGCCTAAGTGTGAAAGCCTACTCTATCAAATTAATGGGCCCAATCAAAGGTATTCAGGCCTGAAGATGGACAACTATGGACAAAGTTTATAGTCTCCACTATAGCCCTCTCAGTTAGCTATGATTTGATATATTATGGGCCCCGTGGCTCAATTGGTGCTGCCACGAATGTCCATTTAAGCCCAAGGGCGAAAGCCCACTATATCAATTCAATAGGCCTAAACAAAGGTATTTGGACCCAAAGACGGATATCTATAGATGGAGTTTATAGCCCCCATTATAGCCCTCTCAGTTTGTTTTGATTTGATATATTATGGGCCCGGTGGATCAACCGATGCTGCCACAAACGTCCATTTGAAGTCCAAAGTGCCAAGGCCAACTCTATCAAATGAATGGACCTAAACCAAGGTATTTGGGCCTGAAGGTGGATGGCTATAGATGAATTTTATAGCCTCTATTATAGCCCTTATAGTCAGCTTTGATTTGATATATTATGGGCCCCATAGGTCAACTGATGTTGCCACGAACATCCATTTGAAGCCCAAGTGCAAAACCCCACTTAATCAAATCAATGGGCCTAAACAAAGGTATTTGGGCCCAAAGATGGATGGCTATAGATGAAGTTTATAGCCCTCTCATTCAGCTTCGATTTGATATATTATGGGCCCAATGGTCAATCGATGCTACCGCGAACATCCATTTGAAGCCCAAGTACGAAAGCCCACTCTATCAAATCAATAGGGTTAAACAAAGGTATATGGGCTTGAAGATAGATGGCTATAAATGAAGTTTATAGCCCCCATTATAGCCCTCTGAGTCAGCCTTAATTTGATATATTATGGGCATCGTGGGTCAACCAATGTTGCCATTAACATCCATTTGAAGCCTAAGTATGAAAGCCCACTCTATCAAATCAATGGGCTTGAACAAAGGTATGTGGGTTGAAGATGGATGGCTATAGATGAAATTTATAAACCCCATTATAGCCCTCTAAATCAGCTTTGATTTGATATATTATGGGCCTCGTGGGTCAACCAATACTGCCATAAATATCCATTTGAAGCCCAAGTATGAAAGCCCACTCTATCAAATCAATGGGCTTAAAAAAGGTATTTAGGCTTGAAGATAGATGGCTATGGATGAAGCTTATAGTCCCCATTATAGCCCTGTCATTTAGCTTCGATTTGATATATTATGAGCCCCATGGGTCAACCGATGCTGCCATGAATGTCCATTTGAAGCCCAAGTATGAAAGCCCTCTGTATCAAATCAATGGCCCTAAATGAAGGTATTTGGGCATGAAGATGGATGGATATGGATGAAGTTTAAAGTCCCCATTATAACCCTCTCAGTCATCTTTGATTTGATATATAATGGGCCCCGTGGGTCAACCAATGCTACCACGAACGTCCATTTGAAGCCCAAGTGCGAAAGTCCACTCTATCAAATCAGTGGGCCTAAACAAAGGTATTTGGGCCTAAAGACGGATGGCTATAGAAAAATTTTATAGCCCCCATTATAGTCCCCTCAGTCAGCTTCAATTTGATATATTATGGGCCCCATGGGTCAACTGATGCTGCGACGAACGTCCATTTGAAGCCCAAGTGTGAAAGCCCACTCTATCAAATCCAAAGGCCTAAACAATAATATTTAGACCCGAAGATGGGCCACTAGAGATGAATTTTATAGCCCCTATTATAGCCCTCTGACTCACCTTTGATTTGATATATTATGGGCCCCATGGGTCAACCAATGCTACCATGAAAATCCATTTGAAGCCCAAGTACGAAAGCCCACTTTATCAAATCAATGGTCCTAAACAAGGGTATTTAGGCTTGAAGACGGATGGATATTGATGAAGTTTATAGCCCCCATTATAGACCTCTTAGTCAGCTCTGATTTGATATATTATGGGCCCCATGGGTCAACCGATGCTGGCATGAACATCCATTTGAAGCCCAAGTGCAAAAGCCCACTATATAAATTCAATGCGCCTAAACAAAGGTATCTGGAGCTAAAGATGGACAACTATAGAAAAAGCTTATAGCCCTCTCATTCAGCTATGATTTGATATATTATGGGTCCCGTGGGTCAATCAATGCTGCCACGAATGTCCATTTGAAGCCCCAGTGCAAAAGCCCACTCTATTAAATCAATGGGCCTAAACAAAGGTATTTGTGCCCAAATATGGATGGCTATAGATAAATTTTATAGCCCCCAATATAGCCCTCTCAGTCAACTTCGATTTGATATATTATGGTCCCCGTGGGTCAACCGATGCTACCATAAACATGCATTTAATGCCCAAGTGCGAAAGCCCACTCTATTAAATCAATGGGCTTAAATAAAGGTATATAGGCCCAAAGACGGATGGCTATAGATGATGTTTATAGCCCCCATTGTAGTCCTCTGAGTCAGCTTTGATTTCAAATGTTCTGGCCTCCGTGGGTCAACTGATGCTGCCACAAATGTCCATTTGAAGCCCAAGTATGGAAGCCTACTCTATCAAATCAAGGAGCCTAAACAAAGGTATTTGGGTCCAAGGACGAACGACTATAGGTGAAGTTTATAGCCCCCATGATTGCTCTCTCAATTAGCTTCGATTTGATATATTATTGGCCTAATGGGTCAACTGATGCTGCCATGAACATCCATTAGAAGCCTAAGTGCGAAAGCCCACTCTATCGAATCAATGGGCTTAAACAAACATATATGGGCCCGTAGATGGATGGCTATAGATGAAGTTTATAGCCACCATTATAGTCCTCTAAGTCACCTTCGATTTGATATATTATAGGCACCTTGGGTCAACCGATGCTACCATTAACATCCATTTGAAGTCCAAGTGTGAAAGCCCACTCTATCAAATCAATGGGCTTGAACAAATGTATATGGGCCCAAAGATGGATGGCTATAGATGAAGTTTATAGCCCCCATTATAGCCCTCTGAGTCAGCTTTGATTTAATATTTTATGGGCCCCGTGGGTCAGCCGATGCTGCCATGAACCTCCATTTGAAGCCCAAGTGCGAAATCCCACTCTATCAAATCAATGGGCCTAAATAAAGGTATTTGGACCCAAAGATGGATGGCTATGGATGAATTTTATAGCCCTCAATATAGACCTCTCAGTTAGCTTTGATTTCATATATTATGGGCCCCGTGGGTCAACCGATGCTGCTATGAACATCCATTTGAAGCCCAAGTGCGAAAGCCCACTAAATCAAATCAAAGGGCCTAAAGAAAGGTATTTGGACCTAAGGACAGATAGACATAGATGAAGTTTATAGCCCTCATTATAGCCCTCTCAGTCAGCTTTGATTTGACATATAATTGGCCCTGCAGGTCAACCGATGCTGCCATAAACATCCATTTGAAGCCCAAGTGCGAAAGCCCACTTTAATAAATCCATAGGCCTAAACAAAAATATTTGGGCCTAAAGATAGACCGCTATAGATGAAGTTTATAGCCCTTATTATAGCCCACTGATTGAACTTTGATTTAATATATTATGGGCCCTTTGGGTCAACCGATGCTGCCACGAACGTCCATTTGATGCCCAAGTGCGAAAGCCCACTCTATCAAATCAATGGGCCTAAATAAATGTATTTAGGATGAAGGCGGATGGCTATAGATGAAGTTCATAGTCCCCATTATAGCCCTCTCAGTCAGCTTCAATTTGAGATATTATGGGCCCCATGGATCAACCGATGTTGCCACGAACGTCCATTTTGAAGCCTAAGTGTGAAAGCCCACTCTATCAAATCAATGGGCCTAAATAAAAATATTTGTACCCAGAGATGGATGGCTATAAACAAATTTTATAGCCCCCATTGTAGCCCTCTTAGTCAGCTTCGATTTGATATATTATGGGTGTTGTGGGTCAACCGATGCTGCCACGAATGTCCACTTGAAGCCCAAGTGCGAAAACGCACTCTATGAAATTAATGGGCCTAAACAAAGGTATTTGGACATGAAAGTGGAATGCTATGGACAAAGGTTATAGCCCCATTATAGCCCTCTCAGTCAGCTTCGATTTGATATATTATGGGCCTCATGGGTCAACCGATGCTGCCATGAATGTCCATTTAAAGCCCACTCTATCAAATCAATGGGATTAAACAAAGGTATTTGGGCTCAAAGACGGATGGCAATAGACAAAGTTTCTAGCCCTCATTATAGCCCTTTGAGTCATCTTTTATTTGATGTATTATGGGCCCTGTGGGTCAACCGATGCTGCCATGAACATCCATTTGATACCTAAGTGCGAAAGCCCACTCTATCAAATCAATAGGCTTGAATAAAGGTATATGGCCTGAAGATGGATGACTATGGACAACATTTATAGCCCCTATTATAGCTCTCAGAGTTAGCTTTGATTTGATATATTATGGGCCCCATGGGTTAACTAATGCTGCCACGAACATTCATTTGAAGCCCAACTGTGAAAGCCCACTCTATCAAATCAATGGACATAAACAAAGGTATTTGGTCTCGATGATGGATGGCTATAGATGAATTTTATAGCCCCTATTATAGCCCTCTTAATCAGCTTCGATTTGATATATTATGGGCCCCGTGGGTCAACCGATGTTGCCACGAACGTCCATTTGAAGACCAAGTGTGAAAGCCCACTCTATCAAATCAATTGGCCAAAACAAAGGTATTTGGGCCTGAAGACGAATAGCTATAGAAAAACTTTCTAGCCCCCATTATAGCCCTCTTAGTCAACTTCGATTTGAAATATTATGGGCCCCATGGGTCAACCGATACCGCCATGAACGTCCATTTGAAGCCCAAGTGCAAAAGCCCACTCTATCAAATCAACTGGCCTAGACAAAGGCATTTGGGCCTAAAGACAAATAGCTATATACAAAGTTTCTAGCCCCTATTATAGCCCTCTCAGTCAGCTTTAATTTGATATATTATGCGCCTTGTGTGTCAACCGATGCTGCCACAAACGTTCATTTGAAGACCAGGTGTAGAAGCCCACTCTATCAAATCCATGGGCCTAGATAAAAATATTTGGACCTGAAGAATGACCACTATAGATGAAGTGTGTAGCCCCTATTATAGCTCTCTAAGTCAGCTTCAATTTGATAAATTATGGGCCCTGTGGGTCAACCAATGCTCCTACAAACGTCCATTTATAACCCAAGTGTGAAAGCCCTCTCCATCAAATCAATGGGCATAAACAAAGGTATTTAGGCCCAAAGATGGATGGCAATAGACAATGTTTATAGCCCTCTTAGTCAGCTTTGATTTAATATATTACGAGCCCAGTGGGTTAACTGATGCTGCCATAAACGTCTATTTGAAGCCCAAGTGCGAAAGCCCACTCTATCAAATCCATGGGCCTAAAAAAAATATTTGGGCCCAAAGACGGACCACTATAGATGAAGTTTATACTTCCAATTATAGCCCTCTGACTCAACTTTGATTTAATATATTATGGGTCCTGTGGGACAACTGATGCTGCCACGAACGTCCATTTGAAGCCTAAGTCTGAAAGCCTACTTTATCAAATCAATAGGCCTAAACATAGGTATTTGGGCTTGAAGATAAATGGCTATAGATGAATTTTGTATCCCCCATTATATCCCTCTCAATCAGCTTTGATTTGATAAATTATGGGCCCCGTACGTCAACCGATGCTGCCACGAACACCCATTTAAAGCCTAAGTGCGAAAGCTCACTTTATCAAATCAATGGGCCTAAACAAATGTATTTGGACCTGAAGACTGATAGCTATAGATGAAGTTTATAGCCCCTATTATAGCCCTCTCATTCATATTTGATTTGACATATTATGGGTTACGTAGGTCAATTGATGTTGCCACGAACATCGATTTAATGCCCAAGTGCAAAAGCCCACTCTATCAAATCAATGGGCCTAAATAAAAATATTTGGACCTCAAGACAGATGCTATAAATGAAGTTTGTAGCTCCCATTATAGCCCTCTAAGTCAGCTTTAATTTGATATATTATGGGCCCTGTAGGTCAATTGATGCTGCCATAAATGTCCATTTGAAGCCCAAGTGTGAGAGCCCACTCTATCAAATCAATGGGCCTAAACAAAGGTATTTTAGCTCGAAGATGGATGGATAAAGATGAAGTATATAATCCCCATTATAGCCATCTGATTTAGCTTCAATTTAATATATTCTGGGTCCCGTGGGTTAACCAATGCTGCCACGAACGTCCATTTGAAGCCCAAGTGCGAAAGCCTACTCTATCAAATCAATGGGTCTAAATAAAGGAATGTCTTCTTGAAGATGGAGGGCTATGGAAGAATTTTATAGCCCCCATTACAGCCCTCTCAGTCAGCTTTGATTTGATATATTATGGGCCTAATAGGTCAACAGATGTTGCCACGAACATCCATATGAAGCCTAAGTGCGAAAGCCCACTCTATCAAATTAATGCGCTTAAACAAAGGTATATAGTCTCGAAGACAGATGGCTATAAATGAAGTTTATAGCTCCTATAATATCCCTCTCAGTTAGCTTTGATTTGATATATTATGGGTCCCGTGGGTCAACTGATGTTGCCATGAACATCCATTTGAAGCCCAAGTGCGAAAGCTCACTCTAACAAATCAATGGGCTTAAACAAAGGTATATGGTCCTGAAGATGAATGGCTATAGATGAAGTTTATAGCCCTTATCATAGCCCTCTGAGTCAGCTTCGATTTGA